>QFAX02000590.1:0-364611 GCA_003412495.2 Echium plantagineum
GTTATACAAAATCCGAGTCAAATTTTGTGTGTTAACTAGTTTTGTGTTAACTTTGTGTTAACTAAACTTGAATCATTGGATCAACATATTTTTAATTTTTTTAAATCTTATGATTATCGTTAATAGATTTGGTTATACTAGTTTCCTTTTAGTTAACACCCAAATATAATGTTAGGGTAATGGTTGACTATCTCATAAGCCCGGATAATAAACTATTAATAAGGTTAGGTTAATAATTAACTATAAATATATGTCATCTTTATATTGTATGAACAACAGCTATCATCAATAAAATATCCCTTTAATATTTTGTCTTGATATCGAATTCTTGAGACCTAAATACGAATTCCGCTACCTTGTCGATAAGTTTCTATTTTGTGATACTCACTGGCACGGTTTAGTGATCTTTTTTGAATTTGTTATTATATTATTTATAGAAGTTTTTGTTAAAATTACCATGATTCTGAAGGAAAGAGATAAGATCATCGACAAATGGGTTCAACCTATTGAAAAAAAGAAGAGAAAAAAGACAAGGAAAAAAGATTGATTCATCACCTATGTTTGAGGTATAAACTTAGTTGATCACCTATGTTTTAAAATGTCCAGATTGATCACTTAATTTCATAAATCGATCAATTTCAATATTAGTCAATTTTAATGTTAATCGTCACCTAATTGGACCACGTGGTCATTAATGAGGGGCGTGTTAGTAATTTCACTTTCTTATTTTCTGAAAAACAATATAATCCAATTAAAATAACCGCATTAAAAACCCTAACACTTAATAAATCATCGCAGGGTCAGCTCGACAGCGGGTGAATTTCACTCACGATGACTACCAACTCACACACGTGATGTGAAAGCGATAACTGAATGGAAGTACGATAACAGGGAAAATAGAAATAGCAGCGTACAAAATGTAAATCCTCAGTAATCACAAAAGGGCGTCTCTCCGACCCCGAGGTTTTAGGTTGAGGAAGGCCTCTCTTCTGCCGAGGTGGTTCCTGTTTGGACATTCCCCAAGATATAGACTCTTGATAACATACTCTAGCCCTCTTTTGATCCCCTAACATTTCCCCAACTCCCCATAATGTGGGAATTTCATCTCCAGGTGTAAGGTAGATACTACTATCCCTAAGGCGTTTATCATCGATCTCCCTATCAGCCCATTACATGAAGCATTCACTATATTCACAATGGTGAATGACACTCGGATGGTTGCCATCCGGGGAGATTCCAAAATGTCTCAACCTTTCTTCTCCACACCCCTTGCCCCCCCCCACCCCCCTCCCCCCTCCCTACCTACCGCTATCTCAACCTTCAAATTGCAGTGGCAACAGACGTTAAGTCAAATGGAACATCCAAAATTGGGAAATGGAAACTTAATCATTAGCAAATGTTTTGGAGTTTCAATCTCAGCCAAAATGTCGTTTAAAGGATGTTGAAGCAAGGTTCGTCTACTGAAAAGAAGGGTTGATGTGGGTTCTTCAATTTCAGCCAAAATTAGCATATTTCGTCAGCTACAATGTCAATTTATGCATTTATTAGATAGTTTAGTTCAAATGCAAATGAAAAGACCGATTTCTAGCTCGAGAAGAGCTTTCAAATGATTCTTTTATGGTTCGATTCCACCAGACCTGGATCCTTATAGCTATGTCATCGGTTTATTGTCGCAATTTGTTCGAATTTAAATTTTCAAGATGATAATCAAATTGTCAGAGTATAATATACTGTCCAACTTGTTATGAAGAATTAATTAGGACTCTCTTTACATTCCAATTGGTCTGATCAAGATTGGAAGTGATCATTAAACGATAACTATCCGACTCCCATTACCCCACTTAGGCGGGAGCCTCTTGAAAGACATTCAATAACATAACATTAAGTAGTTTTTGGAGAAACAGAATCAGATACTCCAAAAGTCTCCTTACTTAACAAGGGGTTAAATTATACAACTATATGCAATTTGAACCCCAACAACAACAAAATCAAGAAAATAAAAGATTAAATAATACAACCATTTAAGCAAAAGCAAAATAAATAAATACTCATAAGCACATAAGAATATGATACTCTGTAGCATACGATAACTTACAAAGCTTACTTATTAAGCAATATTCACCGGGAGAGATTTTCACAAGCCATCAATTCAACGGAGAACTTTCTGAAAATTAAGCAATCAGAAAAGGCAACACCGTCAACATGAAAGTGTCGTAAGTAAATGATGCCGAGCCAGTGTAAGAAGTGTCCTTCTCCTTGAATTTCTCTGTTAGCCCCTGCAAAGCAACAACCATCCATTCGAAATTTAGTCTCTCGGAACTTCACTATTACAGACGTTTGAAGGTTCCCAAACAGAAAAGCGAAAGTAGGTCAATCAAGTATACGATAATTCAGCATACCTTGACAGTGATGCAGCACCTACTCAAGTAGCAGAGGCGGGAAAATGAAACAAAAAGACATCAGAAATTGATTGAAGAATGAACATACACAAAATGATGTGAAATGTAAATGCCAAAAAACAATTGTGATGTATCGTTGGTAAAACATACTCTATGAAATTGTCATATTCAATGCCTTTATTCATCCCTCCAGACTTATCAAACTTCGAAATCAGCAAATCAAGAACTGCAGGGGACACTGAGAAACCTAGACTAAGAAGAGCCTCCCTCAATTCTGAAGCATCAATCTTACCACTTCTGTCTCTATCAAATCTTTCGAAAATGGACTGCATAAAATGCAATTGTAAGAAATCATGCCAACCCGCATTTAAAACTAAAATGGTAATAAAAAACTTACGGAGGAAGGCAACTTACCCTCCAGTTCTGCAAACTGTAGAAAACAGAAGTGAATTCTCTTGGACCTGTTTGAAGTTGAGGAGCAAAACTAATGAAAATGGGAATGATAGTACTTTTCTGTTTTGTATGCACTTTAGACCTCCCAATAACACTTGAAAAAAAAGAATAAGCAAACAACTTCCTTCACAACCATCAAACTACATAATGAAAGAAAAATCAACCAATCGGCATTTCCTATAACTTGCATCTCAAGAATTCTTCTAAAAGAAACACACACACGAAGAATATAACAGAAGCGTCACCAAGTTCACCAAATCAAAATGACCTCAAGAATGACCACAAGAACAGACTGAAATTCAAAAAACCTAAAGGGTTTGTTAAGCAACAAATCATCTCATTTCTGTAGATAGCTTCATCAATTTATAATTTCCAGAGTAGTAGTCACGATCATTTGAACTAATTCCTGTGCCAATATCTAAGACAAAGACGCATGTCTATCGATTACAAAAAGTGTAGCATACCTCTTAATTTATATAGAACTATGTTACTATAAAACTTCACATAGCATCATATCATTAGTGTGTTATGCACATACGAATAGAGATATTTAACCAAACCATGCGCTCTAGCGACAACCTATATCTACACATAAGCAGATAGCGAAGTCTACTACAAAACATATAAAACAGATGGTGACGAAAACAATCTCAACTGAAAACTAGTTTCACTAGTCAATTGTATCTTCAGCTTTATTAGTTGTGCCTCGGTCATCTCTCCCACAAAGCCTTTCACTTTCAAAGAAATCTCAGAAAGCGAACACCTCAAAAAGTGACCAAAACATATACATACAGAAGCACGAAGCACAGTTATGCAATGAAATCATTAGCAAGGTACACTATCAAACAAATCTCAAGAAGTGAACAACCAATCATATACATACATAAGCACGAATCACAGTTATGTTTAAAGCATTAGCATGGTACACTCGAAAGGGACTTCAATTAAATATAAAAGAATATGTTGGATCCATAACATAAATGTGTATCAACATTCGTTTTCAATCACCAGAATTAACTAAATTTGACGTCTTAACTGATACACATATATTTGATTTAAATCAAATTATTAGATTACCTTGACAACAGTACTCAATCACATTCAATCTTATTGAAGTTTTTACAATATTTTAAGCTTTGACCAACAATTACATTATAAATCACTAAAAGAAATGTTATTATAGAAACCTTCAAAAAAGAAAAATTTATTGATATCAATATTATACTTTTTAGAAATAAAAACAAAGTAATTTTTAGTGAAACCTTCCTACACAAAAATACCGAACATATTCATTAGAAATGCAAGTATTATCAAGAGAAATATTAACATGAAAACAATGTAAATCCCATTTTTCAAGTCACGCAAATGTGTTTCCCTTAAGACAATTTCGGCCCAAATGTCTCGGATACTTAGAATCAAACTTTTGCAATTGTGGCCGATCAACGATAAGCCCAATATATCGGACAATGTTCTTTGGCTTGGGAGAGTATAAAAGAACCGTCGCCGAAACCGCTTATAATACTGCTCAACAGTCAGAAGCCGTTGGCATCGGGAGTAGTGGGACTTGCATTGGGAGATGGAACAGTCACAATAGCGAGGAAAACTCCACGAATACCATCTAAAATATAAGGAATATCTATTTTCACCAAATATCATACATTCATACTTACTTTGATTGACGTTCTCATTCTCATCAGATTCATAGACATTTCCATTTTCCCGTTACAAATTTGAACTTCAATTATCTTTTATTCTAACAAGCAGAAAACATATATCATCATATTTACTTTAATTGACGTTTTCATTTTCTTCGGATTTATAGACATTTTCATTTCCCCTTTGCAAATTTGAACTTCAATCATCTTTTAGTCTAACAAGCATAAAACACATATTATTCGAAGAAAACTAAAGGATCGACAGAACACAAAAAAACCACAATTAAAATCAACAGGATACCACACTACTGACTCTAGTGGCGACAAGATATTATTTGAAATGACGAGGTTTGAGCCATACCGATCTTATGTACATTGGTATTAGTGAAAGTATACATGAGAAGATGCACAGTCCTGATACTGAAGCTCTGACTATAGGAAGAAAGCGCTGTTTGAAGCTCCTTATCATCGATAAACCCACTCCCATCTCTATCCGCCATCTGGAAGCACGCTATTAGGTTCGGATCAGTCCCCGGGGGAAAAGCCAAGGGCGGATACCCCCCTCCATAAGCCGACGCCGGCTGACTGTAGGGCGGGGAGGGTGCGTGTGCCCCATAGGGTTGGGTGGGGTGAGGGCTGTCTTTTGGGGGCTTGTATGGCTCTGAGGTGTAGGGTGGTGCTGATGGTGCTGGAGCTCCGTATTGCGATGGGCCTGGTTTGGGTGGGGCTCCGTATTGAGGTCGATCGGGTTGCGGTGGAGCTCCGTATTGAGGTGGGACTCCAGGTTGCGGCGGAGCTCCGTATTGAGGTGGGACTCCAGGTTGCGGTGGAGCTCCGTATTGAGGTTGAGCTCCGGGTTGGGGTGGAGCTCCGTATTGAGGTGGGGCTCCGGGTTGAGGTGGAGCTCCGTATGAGTGGGGACCAGGAGGGGGTGGTTGGGTGTAGGGGTAGGATGGGTGAGAGGATGAGGGTGGTGCTGAGGGGTAACCGTAACCGGAGTTGGGATTGGGGTATGACATTTGGGCTGGTTGACTTTTTGACTTTCAGGTTTGGGAGAGGGGAGGTTTATATATGGAGTATATGTCTTAGAAGGAGAATACACCCCGAAATAGTGAATTACTATTACTAGAAATTACTATTTTATCCCCCCACTAAACTTCCTCAATTACTACACTTCTAAATAGGGGGCAGAATGGTAAATTCAAACTACAGTAACCCATTATTTGGATGTGTGTATAACAGATCAGCATTATTCGTCAAATGTGTACTCCACAATTGCTGATTGTGACAGACTCGATCGTTGAATCCTTCTACATGGACCTAGGGGTGTTATTGGGTTTTGGAGAACCGAGATTCGCCTGGTACCCGGTCCGAAATTTTGTGTCCGTTTATCCACTCGTCAGATAATCGTCCGGGAACGGGTAAAAAAAATAACCGGCATCCGATAAGTTATCCGGTAAAGTACCCGATAAAGTATCAAATAACATAGTCGATATTAATTTTCAGATGTTATATTATTGATTTTGAACATTTTTTAAACATTTTTTTTCTATTGTATATATTTTATCGAATATACTCGGAACCGATCATGAGCGGTATCCCCCCAATAAGTTAACGGGACGGTATCAGTCCAAAAACTATATCCGATATGGTTAACGGTAGTGACTGGGTAGGACTAGTAACCTATCGGTCTGATTCCCGCGAGAGTGGATAATAAGACCGGGCTGAAACGGTAACAACACTACATGGACTGATATTATCAATGAATAGGCATCCATCGTTCTACTTTGCTAGATATTATTGAGGTTTTGTCCGGAAAGACGCACGGAATTATTTTTGGAAAGATAATCGGATGTACAACAATAGCCTTTATTGAAGACCAATTTTATAATTCTTAGATTCAAATGATTTTAGGTTCTCCTTATTTTATAATAGAGCTTTTAATACTTGAGTCTTTGATGAAATTTCTTATGTATTTTGTCATAGATATAGTGGAAGGAGCCTTATCCTCGCATTATATATGTCCTTCTATCTATAATAAATAAATTATATTAGGCAAGCCTCGTTCAACACAATTCTAATAAAAAAGTGTTGATAAGAGATATTAAACTCATAAGATTGTGGGCTCATTATATCTTTCTTTTATCTAATTTGTTAGAGGTTAGTAAATCACTAATTATTTGTCTTTTTAGGCTTCATTTCATATGATGATGGTGTATAGTTGTGAGGTTAACTTTTCATATGATAGTGGTGTAAAATTTTAGGGTTAAAATAACGAAAAAAATTTAAATTTCAAAGCTTGTTTTTATGGAACTGTTTTGTAACTTAAATTCAAGTATGAAAAGTGATGGTTATTTGAAATTGAACAAGATAAATGTTTTTTCAATGGTTGTCAGGATCAACTTTTACTGAACAAGATTTTACCAATTTATCGTGAAAACATAAAAAAACAATTTCTTTTAGAAATCCAAAAAAAAAAATGATTGTAAAATAAGTTTGTTATGTACTCTCAATCATTAATCTTTCCGGAATATTGAAAACTCACCCCATTTCATGCTTTAATTTAAATTTCGAAATCTTTCCGAAAAAACAAGGTCTTGAATATAAGAAATTTCTTAAAGTAACACGTTCGCTCATATATGTTTCACACTGTTCACCCATTCAAATTTTATATGTTATAAAATGACATCTTCTTAGTTATACGTCTCTTAAAAAGTATCCCACTTGATGCTTTTATTTTATTGGATATTAATTTTACTCTCTTTTTTCTGACAAATTGACGAGTAAAAATTTAATTAAAATTAATTTTAGTTATTGTTTTAGAATAGTAACTCCTTTTTTCTTATAATTTTTGTTGATAACTTTTTCTAATTGCATATTATTTCAACTATGCCCAAATATAAATATTTGCCCCCAAACTTTTTGTTAAAATAAAAAATCAATCAAATATTAATTTTCGACAGTCATGTCAATTTGTTAAAACGTCAAATTTAATAAATATAACAGGTATCGCGTAAATTTTATTTTTTGTTTTTTTGTAAATCAACGGTGGATGTGATTTCGAACCGAGAAATTTTTTTATTACTAGTAAAAGTTTTTTTTACTAGGCTATTCGATTAATTCATCACATAAATTAATTTTTGAATATACCTGATCGAATAATGAACATATATAATAAAAAAACGTTATTTTGTCAAAAATTTGTTATTTGGTTGAAGTTGATGAGATGATGTAGATTCAAAGTTTTATCCATAATAGCATTAGAAGTCGTACGCGCATTGGGCATGTGATTCAGTTGTCCTGAATATCCTAGTGGCAAGTGGAGATTATAAAACCAATAGTTTTAGAAAACATTTGACTAAATGAGAAACGAGGATCGACCACTTACGCGTTTGGACGTCAATAAAGCATGGCATATGAATTAATAGACTGGTAGTATCTGATCCAGTTTTCGCGTTCATATTTTTAAACTCAAGTTTCGTTGGATATATAGTAAAACTTTTGTAAATTAATAATGTTGGAACTGACCAAATTTATTAAGGGTCCTAATATTATTAATTTAGAGAGTTATTAACTTACCAATAAATTAATAATTTATTAATTTAAAGAGTTTTTGTATGAGATGAAGAGTTTTTTGCATAAATATATGTAGAGTTTAATGACATGAAGAGTTTAATTATATTACTACTATCATTGAGAACAATATTGATGATGAAGAAGATGATACCGTGTCTTGGAACCTGTTGTCACTTGAAAGGAAGCACTTTTGGCGTCTATAACTCTTCACAAATTTATGTTATAATTTGAAAACACAACATCAGATGGATGCAATAAGAAAAGTTAAATATGAACTCTAATGTGATTTGAACTTTAAGAAAACAAACTACTTTAGAGTCATATTTTAAATAAATTGTAATTATATTATTTCAATTTCTAAGGATTATTATTTATAATTTTCGTGGGACCTTATATTGTAAAGGGTTTTTGTTAAAAGTATTATCTTATTATTTTAGCGATTTCGTTAATTTTTTGAGCTAGCCTAAGTCGGGACCGGACAAATTTATTATCTTAGAGATATTATTAATTTATAGAACTTCTATTGTAATTGTTTGCTATTTTAGCCTATATTTCGGTTCCGATGCCACCGGTTCTTATCGGTTTCGTTTCGTTTCTCTGATTTGGGCCCAATTTTTTGTCTATCCGTTTTTAAGTAATATAGTTATTTTTTTGCCCACATTAATATGTGAATGGTACTATTATGGTAAGCCATTATTAAGTTCCTATTATATATCTACTCCATATAAGTTCAACGAACTCTTTTAAAATAATTTCCAAAGTTTGCATACACGGTACCACTTTTTAACATATAAATAGCCATTATATTAGAACAATAATAAAACAAAATTTAGGAAATTTTTTATATACTGGAGGGCTTTTTTCCGGACTACAAAATTGGACCCTTGGATGAAAATGAACGGCTGAGATTGAAATTCAAACTAATTCATATTTTAACCATAATTAATTCACTTTAGGCAACTGTCGAATTCACATTTCCATCAACAATTTCTTTTGTATATTACCAAACCCTCCACCTCTTTGTCGAATTCCCATTAACATTCTTTATTTCCATCAACAATTTCATCTGTATATTACCAAACCCCCCACCTTTACTCCCCCCATTTTTCTTCTTCTTCACTTCTTCACATTTGTTATCCGCCGACTAGAACTCGCCCTTCCGGACCTCGTCGCTTTCGTCGACGTCGAAAGAACAGTCTATTGCGCCAAAGTACCTTGAAAAGCTGTTAGACTACAACCTATCTCAATCGCCGTTCTCTGCGCAAGATCAATTCATCTAAGAATGCATCAACGAAGGAGATCAATGAGTCGGCAGATAACAAATGTGAAGAAGTGAAGAAGAAGAAGAAGAAGAAAAATGGGGGGAATAGAGGTGGGGGGTTTTGTTATATACAGATTAAATTATTGATGGAAATAAATAATGTTAATGGGAATTCGACAGAAAGGTGGAGGGTTTGGTAGTATACAAAAGAAATTGTTGATGGAAATAAAGAATGTTAATGGGAATTCGACAGATGCCTAAAGTGAATTAGCTTTGGTTAAATCTGAATTAGTTTGAATTTCAATCTCAGCAGTTCATTTTCATCCAAGGGTCCAATTTTATAGTCCGGAATAGTTCCGAAAAAAGCCCCCCGGTATATAAGAAATTTTCTAGAATTTAATCCTTTAGACAATTATCATCTATTGAATTTAATTTTTTTTTCAAATTGAACTAGCCATTGATTCGATTATGTTATGATCGGTTCTTTCACTGGCCAAGCTTATACCTGTTCCCCTCCAACAAAGGCGGAAACCAAAATCGGTTCTGTTCCAATTGGTTTCTAAAATTTCGGTAATTTTCGGCTCGGTTTGGGTCGGGTCGGGTGGGCCTATTGGTTGTAATTTGGTAATGGGCTTATATTCCTAATCCAACCCTAATCTTATCTACCATTTCCACTCGCTCCTGAGTGTATCAGCTGAACAGCCACCACTCTTCCCGTTTACCGGTATGGCTTCTTCACAGTTAAACTGATTTTTTTTTTTGCATATTTTTTTGGTCAAATTATCTCAAGGTATAGTATTTTATCAACGTATTTGAATTTCTCATGATATGATTCAAATTGAAGTTATGCATCATAAATAATGCCAATTTATAAAACAAAAACAAATTTAAAAAATATTGTTTAATTAACCTGTAATTTCGGTTATGTATTTTCGGCTTCATGTTGGAAGCTTGTTCAGCTATATTATGTAGAGAGAATTAGTGGAAGTGATTGATCAGTAATTGTGTTGTTGGGTTTAGTTTTGATCGGAAAAGTTCGTCGATAGTGCTCGCTAATAGATACATGTAACTCACTCCGTCTCAAAAAGATTGACTAGTTTGATTGTCAATTGTCAAGATTGAGGAGCGTTACGGATTCAGTTGACACCTAAATTTGATTTGAATCGAAACTATTGTTAAGAGTAATGTATTATGATTATATTATCATTTTGTATATTGTTTACCAATTATTAAAACATATTTAAAATACTTTCAGTTCAACGTTTACGGTTGTGATTCACTACTTGGCAATCCTTTGGAGATTGAGACAGTATCCAAGTCAATTTCACATGCTAGAATAGTAGATCGATGAATTTCGGAATTCATTAAAAAATGGGAAGCCTTAAAATTTTAAATTGGGAAGAATTATGTGTTTTTTGAGTTTGGGGCATTAATTAAGATTTCTGATGCAGGTGTTTAGTGTTTCTGCTTAGTGTAGGCTAAGAAGAAGTAATGGCTTCCAAGTATGATTTGACGCCTCGTATGGCACCCAACCTCGATAGGCATCTAGTATTTCCACTGTTGGAGTTTCTGCAAGAGAGGCAATTATATCCTGATGAAGACATTCTTAAGGCCAAGATTGAGCTCTTAAAACATACCAATATGGTTGATTATGCCATGGACATTCACAAGTCCCTTTACCACACTGATGACGTACCTCAAGGTACAATCTAGTATACCTCCATTATCATTAGGTGCAACTTCATTTATGTTCAGCCAGAATTTTTGCCTCGTAGGGAGTTATAAATTGTTTCTAAAAATACCCTATTTACATCCGCATAGATATGGTGGATAGGAGAGCTGAAGTTGTTGCTAGGCTGAAGGCGTTGGAGGAATCCGCAGCACCATTGATTACATTTCTGCAGAATCCAAATGCAGTTCAAGAGTTGAGGGCTGACAAGCAGTATAACCTTCAGATGCTTAATGAACGATATCAGGTATTGAACGTTCTTGTCTGAAATTTTCATTCCCAGACGGCCAAATTTAATAAAACTTGAAAGAGGAATAAAGCTCATTTGTAGTTAGTCAATGTTGCAGAAGGCCAATTCTTATTTATGCATTTGCTGCAGTTGATTATGCGTTTCAAAATTTTGATTTTGTATCTTTCTGTAATTGCATACTGTTGAAATTGTGGGTGTTTAAATATTGATAATATGCAGAATCTGAAGGCAATATGGTAAATCTTTTTATTTAATATGTGGAACACGTTCAATATAATCCTGTAATACTTACTAATTAAATTTTTTTGGCGTACGAGTGTACAATTCTTCTACTAACTATTTTATGCATCGTATTCATGTTTCTGTATCATTGTCATGATATCGTTGGACTTCCTACGTAGTCCCCTCCTATATTAACTTTTCATTGTTTCATAATCAGATTGGTCCTGACCAGATAGAAGCATTATATCAATATGCCAAGTTCCAATTTGAGTGCGGAAATTACTCTGGTGCTGCTGATTATCTTTACCAGTATAGGGCTTTGTGCACAAACAGTGAAAGGATGCTTAGCGCTTTGTGGGGAAAGTTAGCAGCAGAAATATTGATGCAGAATTGGGACATTGCCCTTGAAGAATTAAACCGCTTGAAAGAAATTATAGACTCTAAGGTAATTTTATTATCCTTATTTACATTCCACATTACCACATGGATCTACATAAAGTTTATTGAAGTTTTGGTTTATTTGTCTTTCAGAGTTTCTCATCCCCAATGAACCAAGTACAAAGTAGAATATGGCTAATGCATTGGGGTTTGTTTATCTTCTTCAACCATGAAAATGGTAGAACACAGATCATTGACTTGTTTAATCAGGACAAGTATGTATCTGTATCTTATTTTTATTGTTACTTCTAAGAATCACATTTGGTAGTATCTAATTGCTAGGGTGGTAGTACTATTTCTGTCCAACTCGAGCTGTTCTAAGCTTTATATACCCCTCCGGCCTTTCTTGATGCCCGCGATCTACACTTTATCACCTATGTCCTATATTTTATCTACTTGCATGTGCATGTTTTATCATATCGATTCTGGTTTTGTTGATGATGTTGCTCTCTCTGTTATATCTTAATATATATCAAGATGCGAAAGGTACTGTAGTACTAGTAGTAAAATCGTATCTTGAAATCTGAAGGCATGGTGTAGGTTTCTATATTCCTTACACTCCAACGATTCTGGTTTTCTTCATTGAATTATTGTTTAGTTAGTTGGAGATTAAGAGTAACTTGAAGTAACTTTTTCATTATTGTTGTTGATGAGGGTCCACTTAGTTTAGATTAGATGATGTTTTGATGTTCGAATTGTCATATTCATTACAAAATTGTTCCACTTATTATTTTGTTAGGGCTTATAATTTACTGATGTAAATTATAATATCAGGTACATAAATGCAATTCAAACAAATGCTCCTCATCTTCTACGCTATTTAGCTACCGCATTTATTGTAAACAAAAGGAGAAGGCCGCAACTGAAAGAATTTTTAAAAGTCATCCAACAAGAACAATATTCTTTCGAAGATCCTATCACAGAGTTTTTGGCTTGTATCTATGTTAATTATGACTTTGATGGGGCTCAGAAGAAAATGAAAGAGTGTGAAGAAGTAAGCTCCTCCTTTCTGTTGTATATTGGATTAGTACTCTTGCTTTTCATATTTACATTTCTCGAATTTCATTATATGTGATTGACAAAACTTTTGGTGGCATAAGAACCTTCAAGTATATTGGAGTAGTACCTCGTTATGTGCCATAGGCTTTCCTATGAACCTTCAAGTGTTTCATTTCTTGTAGCCTGTAATCTCGTGTACAGCGCTAGTGAGGTGTATGGGGAGGTGCTCTTGGCATGTATGACTTAATATGGCACATGACAATCCACTGTACATGAGTCATGAGTAGTGTGTGCGGGAGAAGGGACATGTAGAACTCAGATTTTCAAGCTATTGCACATAGTGGAAAATATTGAGTCCCTTTGTTCCACTTTTAAAAATGGCCACGTGTCCAATGTGAAACAGCCTGAGAACTTTGCACATTTTGTTTAGTCTAATTTACATGCCATAACAAGAAAATAACTTCAATGAACATATCAGCATGAGTAACTTGAGTATTTGACCTGCACTCTATTGTCTAGCAGCTTTACTCCCTGTGGAATATCATAAATTAGATCATCAGGTAGAGAACTGGATAGAATATATAAATATACCTCTATGAAGCAGATTATGATTATACTTAACCCATTGTACCTGTTAAAAGTGAACAGATAACTGTTGATTGCCATATTGTCTTGTCTCGTATCTTCATATGTCAATCATGTGTTAGGTGATATTGAATGACCCGTTCCTTGGAAAAAGAGTTGAGGAGGACAATTATACGAAAGACCCACTGAAGGAGGAGTTCCTTGAAAATGCTCGTCTCTTTATCTTTGAGACCTACTGCCGGATTCATCAGCGGATAGATATGAGGTTTAGTTCCTCAATACCTTTACTATGTATATTTATCTTCACACTTTCATTTATTACCAATTGCTTTGCCATTTCTCTTCCCAAATCGTGCACTAGTAGTGGTATGGTAATGTGTGTCAGATTTATCTCATCTGTCAGGGTTCTTGCGGAGAAACTAAATTTGAATTATGAGGAAGCAGAGAGATGGATTGTCAATCTAATTAGAACTTCAAAGCTCGATGCAAAGATTGATACTGAGGCAGGAACTGTTCTAATGGAGCCCAGTCAGCCTAGTGTGTAAGTATCGATGTCCATGTTGACATCTTTTTTCCTTTATGGTCTTATCTAGAAAGCATCCTTAGTTCAACGTGGGTCTCAAAAGCCGATCAATTTGTTTACGTATTTAAAATAGACACCTTTCTTTTCTCAGATATGAGCAGCTCCTTGACCAGACCAAATCGCTATCTGGTCGGACCTACAAGTTAGTGAGTCAACTGCTTGAACATGCTCAAACTCAGGCAGCTCGATAAGTTTTGTTGTTTCAGAGTTCCTTAGTAGATGCCAATGTTGACATCATTTCATTTATTATCCATTGCTTGTTAAGATTTTCACTAATGGCATTCGACATATACACACTCGGAGTTTTCATTTTAATGAATTCAAAAATATTATGTTGAACTATGCTCAACTTCTTGCTACTTACATTATCTTTGTACCAATGATCCACCAATTCATTGAATTTTTACCCCTGTTCTCTTGTTGCTCTTGATTGTAGTTAATGTACTTGTTAGTTGTATTTGGATACAAACCAATATTGGTACCAATTTCAATTTAGCACATGTTTCAAAACATTCTTAAACACCTAAACCACCTGGATGATGTTATAAGAATAATTGTGATGTTGAGATGCTTAGTAAGAGATTGAGTTTTAGATGACCAATGTGTGTAATAAATGGTTATTGAGGAGCACATGTAATAGTTGGACTCTTTTGCCTTCAACTTATGCAGATGTATGATAAGAATATATTGAAACAATGAGTTGTATCAGGAAAAATGTATGTGATGGTTCTGCAACTTTCTGATTGGGATTAGGGTATTGTTTCGTTATCGGGGCTCCAAAACCAACCTCAGGTTTTGGATGGACCATGTGTTTCGTATAGCTGATATAGGTCGTTTGGGGATATTCTTGGTAATCCGCAAGGGAAGGTTAGCTGGTTGTACCGGAGGGTCACTTTGCCGAACTGTTGTATCGAAAAGTGTGGTATGATCATAGACACTTTGATGCAGTAAGTCAGTAAAGCTTTGTTCCCTGGAGAAGGGATGAAGAACTGGGCTTCTCCATCCATCGTCTATATATTTACTGGACTCAGGAGTCCTTCGTTACTGAGCATAGTCCGGTCCACCCGTTCCGGACCAAGCCCGATGGAGAACCGGTCCAGTAGCAGGACTTTTTTTGCCCAACTCCAGATTAGGACCGAACCGACAACCCGATAAGATTGCCTATTTATTGGGATTCCAATCCTGGGATATTGATATAACCATTATTTATTTGGAATTTTATTGTAACAGTTGTCATTTTTTTTTATATCTAAATAGTGAATGTGGACTCTAAATTACTCTAAAGTACTAGCAGAAATCAAATGCTTTGTACAGTAGTAATTTACTTCCTCCGTCCCTAAATGATTGTCACATTTGACTTTTGGTGGTCAATAAAACACGATTTAAAATACAAATATCTCTTATTCTAAATGCAAAAAAATTATAATAAGTTGATATTTCAAAAATATATATTGAGACGAATCTAACGAGGTCCCACAAGACTATATTATTTCTTTTCGTTTAGTGAGAATTCGTGATCAAATTTTGTTGTAATTGACCACAAAAGTCAAAATGTGACAATCTTTTAGGGACGGAGGGAGTATTTGACTAAATAAAGTCAATATATATAGTATTAGGAGGTAAACCTTTATATCTATTTAAGTTTAAATGTTAACAAAATAGAGAAAGTACTAATACAAAGAAGACATCAACTTATCTTACATAATTTGTTAGATGCACAATGCTACAACGACACATGTCTCATACTATCACATACTCTCTTCGTTTAAAATATTTAATTGTTTAGCCAAAAGATACTTTATTAAATGGTTAAAAAAATTACTATTATATCCTACATAATACTTTCAAAATAAAAAAGTAACCTCTAAAGCAAGCTTCAAAAAGAAAAATACGAGTACATTGAATTTCATACACAATCGAACTATTATCAAAAGAAAAATATGAAGAGTCGTTTAATTGGCGCTAAAACCCTAGAAATTGACCCCTTTCAATTTTCCCAAAACCCTTGAAGTAAAGTAATGGTAGCTCCTTCACGTTTGGTCCCTCAATTCCTTTTCAATTACAACGGTTTTCGTGCTGCCCGCTTCTCTAATTTCAATCTTCAAGTAACTATAAACTTCCTAATTATCTCCATTTTGTTTTTTTTGAATCATTTTACAGTTTATTATGTCGTTTTTATGTATTTAATTTTTTATTTCGTACCTATGTTTTTATTTTAATTATTGCAGACCGAAATTCGGTGTTTAAGGAAGCATAATTATTGCTCATGTTACCCATCTGCAGGTACCATAAATCATCAATGTTTTTGATGCATATAATTTGTTACGGAAAAGTCGAAATGAGTGTAGTGTAGTTTAATATGCAATGGTTAAAAATTCAAAATTAACTTACTTTGTTGACTTAATTGTTCGGAAATAATCAATATAGAGCAAGGCTGCTTACTACCCGACCCCCTTACGTTGCTTAGGCGGGGGCATTCGAGCATTTTGATGTTGATATGTATGTGGACTTAATCGATACCCATAAATCTAGGTTGTCACAGTAGTACTGAAGTTGGTTGTAATTACTCTCATTGATATATTTTTTTTATGAAGTATTTTTACAACATATATAAAAATATTTGAGTTCAAAGGTTAAAATTTCGACCGTCAAAATTGAAAAGTGGACAATCTTTCTGGGATCTAGGGATGGTGTAGTTTTGCATTTTGTGATTTAATACGATTGTCAAGATTACTGGTAGAAAATCTTAACTTTATTTGAAGATGGAAGGCCTATTAGTATTTACCTAATAAAAGATACCCATTTTATTTTGTGCTAAATGTGGCAAGACAGAGTAGAGGCAAAATGTTCAGGTTTAATTTTAATCCTAGAAAGAGTACGGTGGGAAAATTGGCGAGTAACTAGATCGAATGTGTATGATCTTGCTCTAGTTGATGTACTTATATGGCTGGTTTTTGCATAAAAGAGGTTAAAATGATGATTTTTACGAAAATTGTGATATGTTACTTAAGTCCGTCAACAACATCAGAGAGGCGTTTATAACTTATTGTTTGATGAAATTTATGAGTTATTTACGTGGTCTCACTGGGTGATTAGTTTCTATTATCATGTCACTATGGATGTTTCACTTGGGGTTGGTCAATGTGGTTGGTACTCATTAAGTGCGATCTCATAATTCTGGTATGTTTCTATTCTTTGCGCAGTTGAGAGTGCAGATGTTGAATTTTCTGATGAAGCATATGATAATGGTAAAGCAAAGGAGAAAGAGACAGCTCTGCACGCGGCTCTATCACAGGTTTCAGGTGGGTTTGGAAAGGAGTCAATGTTATCGTTGCAGCGATTCTTTCGCACTAGACGAGCTCCAACAGTATCCACCGGGTCACTGAGTATTGATCAAGCACTTGGAATTGGCGGTCTGCCTAAGGTGATTTATGATAAATCTGCTTCAATGAACTTCCTTAAGTTGATATTTGTTCCAATCGACACGAGTTAGAAAAATTGTGACAATCGTATATACTTCATGTCAATCTCGGAAATTAATAACTATATTTGTCAAGTCTGTTTATAAAGTGTTATTACTGAAAACAATAAATTACAAGTGACACTTAAAATGATTTAAAGAGGATGATTAGATAAGCAAAGGTATTATTTTGACCCAAGATGTGCTTTAACTCAGGGAAGGATGATAGAAATTTATGGACAAGAAGCATCAGGCAAGACAACCCTTGCACTTCACATTATTAATGAGGCTCAAAAGCTTGGAGGTTATCGACCGTCTTTTCTCCTTCAACTTATGTGGAATAACATCTAATACTTTATCATGAAGTATTGGATAACCGGCCATGTTTTCAATTAATGAGGAATACCATCAACTACTTCTTGCGAACCTGATTTTTTTTAAAATATCTTCTTGGAAGTCTTTCCATACTGGTTTATTACTGTGAGAGTTGAGACCGAATTATTATGGTTTAAATGACGTAGGAAATGGACATATAGGTAATCACACTTTTGTAGCCTGACTGGCTAACTGCCTATGACATTGTAATTATATAGCTGTTGATATTGTATCCATTGTAGTAATTGATAACTTACTTACGAATAAGAAATCGATGTTGTGGATAGCTGGAAACACCTACAAAGTATAGTCAAGCTTTTTTTTTGTGCACAACCTTACTTAAAAGACTCCAAAAACCTCAAACACCATTTATAAGTACACTTATAGGTTCCTCTTGTCAGAGGTAAAAAACCATGAGGTCCTTTAGGTGACATTAACTCGCATGGTTTTCTTAATAATCTGCAACTTACTTTTTCTTGTAACTTTTAAATAATTAGTCTTTCTTTCAGATGCCACAACTACTAGTAATCTCTTATTTGCGTATAGGTACATATCATCTGACATTTTATGAACAGGTTTTTATAGATTTGATTCTCTCTGACTCTAAATTATCTTTTGGACAGGTTATTGTGCTTATCTAGATGCAGAAAATGCCATGAACCCGTCACTAGCAGAAAAAATTGGAGTGGACATGGATAATCTTCTTATTTCGCAGCCAAACTCCGCAGAAAATATGCTAAGTATTGTTGATACACTGACTAAAAGTGGGGCTCTCAGTGTCATTGTTGTCGATAGTGTAAGTGCGTCACAATATATTGATTTTCCTCAGTGTTTATTATGATGTTCTAATCATAAAATTGCAATAAATAACTACACTTCTGGAGTTAATTCATTTAAAGCATTAGAGAAAACTCAAGTCCAAATGTGTGAATTTGGTTTGTTGGTGCAGTTAACTCTCACTAAAATAAATTATTAGGAGTAATTGTTGAGGTATCTAAACCGATTCCTTTTTTCTGTTTTTTTTTTCACAGCTCAATCGTGAATTTTGTTTTTTCAACTTTTGACATTGTTTTGATTACTGAAGATGGGTTCTTTGTTAATTGATATAAATGTAATCTTTGTTATCCAATAAAGAACAAGTGGGGGCAAAACAAGTGTTGGCGAGTCTCGCTCTCACCATCCACAACCTTCTTTTATATTTTCTTATCACTTTGCAGGTAGCTGCTCTTGTTCCTCAGATTGAGCTGGATTCTTGCATAGATGCATCTAGTCGAGACATTCGATCAAAGATAATGACGCAGGCACTCCGAAAAATTAATTATTCTTTATGCAACTCCAATACTCTCCTTGTTTTCATAAATCAGGTCTGGGTCCACTCCACTACCCAAGAACTCTCATTTAGCCATAGATGTTATTAAATTTCCCATTAAGCTGTTAAACCTATGTAAAACTCTCTTGCCTTCAGGTACGAGCAAGTAACAAATCCCCTTTTAATTCTCGGGATTCGGATCTTGTAACTTCGGGAGGGAATGCACTGCGATTCTATTCTGCTGTGAGATTGAGACTAATTAGGAAAAGATTGTTAAAGAACATGGATGAGGTATATTCTGGTTGCACTTCTTTTTCTGTTAAAGCATTCCTATTTATAAGGCAGTTCACCTGTTGGGTATGTGTGATTTGGTAGTTCATTCATTGCAAATCGAAAGAAGCCCTTGTTTATATATCAGGCCTTGGCCGAAATTTGGATTGTTGCTTCTACATTAAATAAATAGGTGGCAACTCCTTACATATAAAATAGGGCAAATGACAACCAAAGATTACTCATGTCTATTTAAAATCCCACTTTGATTCCTCTAGTTTAACTTAGGCCTTTTTCGATTACGGATGTTCCTTATAGAGGATAAGTATGGACATCCAATTTATTTTAGTTGTTAAATAGAGCTTTTTTGGAATTGAACAAGATTATGGATGAAGGAAAGGGTGTCGTTACTTTGGTTTTCCTGTCAAGGATTTGAAGCTACAAGAGCCGATTAAATATATTTGAGGTTATTTGCAATATGTAACAAAAATATAAATCAACGTCTATGAATCTATCACCTTTCCAAACCACCCTACTCTTCCTCCAGACCTTCAACCTCCCCTACCTATGCCTTCCCTAACCACACATACCAACCATAATGCCACCATCGATATCACCATTGTCTGCCTTAACCAACCGATTTCTTCACAATGGGTAGAGGGGTTGAATGTATGGGGCTAAGGCGGGTGGTTTGGGGAAGATGATAGAGAAGGAGGTGTTAATTTATTTTTTTATTTTAGTTTATTTCATTTATACGCTCGTCAAAAAGCGGAAAAACTCGATTTGGCATATAAAATGTATGGGGTGCTCAAATTAATCCATATAAGGAATATCAGTTATCAAGAAAAGGCTTAAGTTAAACTAGGGTGATTGAACTAAGACTTTTGAAGTCGAAATAGGAATGCCTATCTATTAATTTAGTATGCCCTAAGATTTTTAAAATACTATGTAATTCTTATTAATGTCTCTTTTATCTTGTTAGTGTCAAGGAGCTGTTTCTAGTATCGGCTTTAAAAAATAGGACATGTATTTTGAAAATCTCAGGAGACACCAAGTGAGTATCTAAATTAATATACAAGAATTACATAGTATGCCTATGAACTGATGACTATCTATTACTAACGAAAGTGAAGTATCAAGTATTACTAAGGAGACACTTCTAGTAAGAACCTTTGAGTTGTATAGTACTTGTGGTTTTATAGTCTTAAATTAACATTGTATGGTTTGACAAGCACTCTAGAGTCTAGATGAACACAAGGGACATAATTTACATGAATTTTTAAAGTTTATATTGTTATGGAGTTCGGTTGGGCGGGGTTTGACCATACCTAAACCCAACTCGATATATTTCGAGTTCGTAAAAATTGAACCCAAACCTGAGCCAATAAACATTTGACCCGTTGCCTTGGGGCTTTGGTTTTTTCCGGTTTGGCTTGGGTGGGTTGATCGGGTCATGTTAAATAATTTTAATGATTAGAGTAATATCAATTACTTTACATAACGAAAACAAATGATTGTACTTGAGTTAGAAGTAGAATAAGATTATAAACTTGTACGAAGATAATTAGGAACCCATGCAATACTTGAACTCCTAAGAGTAAGCAACAGAAAATAAAAATATCATAGGATTATTCAATCTTTTGCTGTTTAACAACAATGTCAACAAATCAATCAAAGTATTGTTGTTGTATGTTATGCATTTCTATAATAAGAATCATGGGGCAACAAATGTAAGAAGGTGGCTTTTAAAATAAACAAGTGTACCTTTTATAGTTGCTGAAAAACCCTCCAACGGACCTTGGTCGGTACTTGTCCAAGTACCGATCAAGTTCTGATACGCTGTAACGGTCATGTGGATTCGGCATCGGAACTTGAGTCGGTACATGGTGAAGTTCCGATCAAGTTCCGAAATCAGCTACCAGGCTGATCAGAACATGAGTCTGTACTTTGCAAGTTCCGATCGAGTTCCGAAATCAGCTACGAGGCTGGTCAAAACTTGAGTCCGGACTTGGCAAGTTCTGATCATGCTCCGAAGTCGATTCCAAAACCATTTCAGAACTTGAGTCGGTACATGGCCAAGTACTGTTCGAAGTTCTGATGGCGTTTTTTGAGCTTAAAACAATTCGAAACTTTTAGGGGATATTTGAAATAAGACTTAGCACAAATTGACCTCTTTATATCACAAAGATATATCATTCGATTTGAGTTATATTTCTTGTTTCAAATACAAAACGTTTTTCTTAAATTATCCACAACTTTTAGTTTGAAGAATAAAAACCATTTAATTTTAAAACTTGAAATTAAAAAAACTTTAGCACTTGTTAATTCATATAAATGAGAGAGAGTTTGTCAATTCTTACAAAGACGCAAAACGAATGCAATTAAAAACTTCCATGTCTTCGTCTTTGTTCCCGAGTAAGAGTCGCGCCTCAAACCCGAGATAATACTGTAATAGCCGAGTATATTAAACAATCACATATGATTTGATATCTTCAAAACATAAGAGTGTGTCGATTTTTCAATCAACAGGTTGACGTCACATGCCCCAATGCATGTGATGAGTTCTATTAAAATCCTATATATACGAAGTTATTAGTGTATATTGTTGATCAATCGGTTAGTTTACTCATAAAACAGTTTCAACAATATAAGGAATGGTAAAACGTTCTTGGTTACATAAACACTAAAGCGGTGCTTTAGTCGGATATTGCCAGCTTCACAGTAAGTCAGTCCGCAACCTTGATTATAAAGAGATATTTGATCTTGTATAAATGAATTGTGTTTGTGTTAAAATTGCTAGAATATCCCCCTTTACACAGATAAATCTGATATTGATATACATGAATTGCTGATGAAGTTAAAGTTGTTAGAATATCTATCATCCTCTAAGGTGATCCATTGGCGCATTCATTTTGTTGCAACTATTAGGTCTACTATTCGATGCAACCTTATATATTAGAGCTTTAGTGTTCTTATATATTTCCAATAGTTTTTTGAGATGTTATCTGTGACTAATATAATTATATTTTCCAGAGTTGAAAGATTATGTCACTTCTATTTATTCATCTTTGTTTAAACAAATAGGGGCCTCGATCTAAATTTCTGATACATGCTTGTTATGAATGAGGCAACCATGGTCATGGGCACCTCACAGTGTTCTCCATTGTGTTTACCATGCCTTACGGTTAACGGTTAACATTGACATATTATAGTGTCAGAGGAGTATCAATAACACTGTTTGATTTATTCGGTAAAGTCTTCGGTTGGGTTTCATGTTTGAGCCTACTCTTTTTGTAATACCATTCGTTCATTTAAATGAAAGCTCTCAAGTCTCACTTGGCCAATGCCAATATACTGATCTGGCTAACGTGCATAACCGTGTTGTACCTTTCTTCTGTGCTTCTCTTTTGATTTCTTGAAGAATATTTACTTACGCTGCCTTTTCCTCCAGGCTACTGGTCTAAGGATTTGTGTGCAAGTAGTGAAAAATAAACTAGCACCCGCCATGGCTGAGGCTGAATTAAGCATCAAATTTGGGAGCGGATTTTGCCGTGAATCTGAAGTCTTGCATTTGGGCTGTGAACATGACGTTATTGTCGAAGATGAGGGCTGCTATTACATAGAAGGTGTATTGTTGAATAGCCGAACGGAAGCTCAGAACTATTTGGCTGCAAATCGCAGGGTACTTGATAAAATAGTGAACTCATTAAGAGATAGAATGTTTCAAAACAGAAAATAATGGTGGAGAAGTTCCACCCATCATTATGAAGTTATAGCTCTCTACAAACAGAAGAGAATAGTCAAATGTAAAATTTTTTTTTTAAATATTAAATGAGTTTATTTGTTCCCATTTGCTTATTACATGATTAACATCATTCAGGATTAGATCCAACTGTCCACCCAATTGTTAACAATCCTTGGTATAGAAGAACAGGAAAACGAAACATACCAAACTCAAAGTAAATAACACTCAAGATGGTAAACTAGTTCAGTATCGATGTAGCACGTACATCTCGGGATAGTTTGCTCAGGAACAATCTACTATATGAAAAGGTTTTAAAGAAGGGAGTTATACGAATGTCCCCATTCTCCATCGCTCTAAATTAGACTTTTAAAAGTATTTCTACTTTGAATTCTCTCCTTACATCAACATCATCCCAGTTTTTTACTATTACAGAGTGTATATATAAGAAAGTGCCTTTACTGTAATAAGGTGACACAACATCTATACAATCAGTTAGGTAAAACAAAAAAGCTCTTAACCCATCTAAACTAGCCTCTCTATGTTTTTCTCACAAAACACAATATGTAAAAAAGCTCTTAACCCATCTAAACTAGCCTCTCTATGTTTTGCTCACAAAACACAATATGTTGTATGTTATGTATCTTTCTGGAATAAACTTTAAATATGGTGGGCTCCTCCTTATATAGGCCAGCTAGGTCGGCCTCCAAGATCGAATTATTAAAAAATAATTCTTCTCCAATTATGGACACTCTCACCAGGCAACAAGAGAGAATCGGCCCATATAAAATTTCATTCTTGATCGGTTGATTGTCCTTCAAGCATAACATGTAAACGATATCTTGAGCTTCAAGGGATCCTCGTCTTCTTTATTCAACTGTTTGTTTCTAAATCCATTTTTGTTAATAGAATATTGCATCATTAATCTATGTTTATCATCGACTTTTAAGGCAAGTGATCGTCCTTGTGTTTTTAACACTTGTACTTCTAACTTCATCATTAAGTGTTCATTGATTGTTAATAACCGGATATTATAACAGTTGGTCTCGTGTAAGAAACTCGAGCCAATCATTGCGCAAGCATACTCATTTATATTTAAAACTCATGGTAGATCGTGTAAAAGTGAGGGTATACAGTGAGTTCCAGAATGCATATGCCTCGAAACATATTCCAAACATAAATCACCAATGAAACATCACATGAAAATACCAATTATCAAACACCAAACATAAAAGTTTAATAGTATAAAGATTCCAAGTTCAAACACCAAACATAAATATAAGCATAAACATACTTTGTTCGAAATACACAACTACATTCTAAAAAAGATTCACAAAGGTTACTAATGTCTAGAATTTAGAAACAAGTAAATCAAGGTCTTCGGTAATTATCCTCCATTTCATACTTTTCTTGTGCAGGTGGTGCTTGTGGCCTTTTAGGTGGCCAATCATTGTGTATATGTTGGATCCTTCCATATATGATAATCCTTGAAGATGAATTTCTATGAAATTGAATAGAAGTTTCATGTATAAAGCATGATTTTTTGATTATTTTCTCTTTACTATAAGTGATTGTTCGCTTTCCTCAGAAAGGTGGTGGACTAACTATGTTTTCTGAACTAGGCGGAGCCTGAGTTCATCTAGTGGATATTATTTTCTTAGGAGTATTGGGTCGCACCTTGGGAGCCAATTGAATTCCCAAGCTAAGGTTCTGTTACACCTCTAAAAGCGTGGTCGGAGGCCAACCATAGATACTCAGATACTTAAGTCAGTAAGGGTCCGACATGTGTCAAAGATACCAAATGTCAGGGCTAATAAGGAATCAATTACGATAAATGAAGGTGCAGATCCCTTATATATACACATTAACACATATAGAGAAATAAATGGTTGTACCTTGTGATAGGAGATGATGACACTTGTTAACATCCGGTAAGTAGTTTGTACCTTTGAGTTGGGCTTAGCTCACTTGTAGTGGGTGGACCACTGATGGTGGCTTAAACCCTTTAAGGACCTAGGTTCGTTACCAAAGGTTTTATGAACGAAGCCCCGGTTGAGATTATTAGGGCTCCATGATTGTCCCTTTATTTCTTGATTGATAGAGATGCGTCGTTGGAGAGAGTATTAATGACGGATGGAGGTTGATGAAGAGCATAACATGTGTCCATACGAAAAGTGGGTTAAATTCGAAGTGTCAGTTCTAAGGTCTATAAAACGTTAATGAACTGATGCCATTGTACTTTCTTCTTCTTTTTTGGACGAAATTCTCTCTGAAAAACTTCACTACTTCGGAATTTTTCTCCATGCTCTCCTGGGAATAGTATTTTTAAAAAGGTTGTAATGTGGTATGTATTGGGTGCTTTCGGGAGTTTTGAATTTTTGATAAGAAATTCATTAGAAAGAGTCTTTGTTTGATATTTATTTGGGGATTAATGGCTGGGGACATAATTTATCTTTTCTCAATATCACCAGTTGATTACTTGCTTTTTAAAGGGTCCAGTTGATAACTCACCTTTTAAAATTTGTCCCATTTGACCAGGCGTCGACTAGCCGAAAAAATGACCAATATGCCAATTGAGACAAATTTTGAAAGGTGAGTGATCAACTGGGACCTTTTAAAAGGTAAGTAATCAACTAATGATATTGGGGCAAGGTAAGTGATGTCCCCAGCCATTAACCCTACTTGGTGAGTTAGTTGTTTGAAATAGTTTATATATATGTTGGTTTGAAAAAGGTGTTAGAGCAATTAATACCTCTAATTTGATGGTTCTTTTTCTTAAACGAATTGATAACATATGATGCGCCTTTTGCAGATATCAGGGGCGGTCCTACGTTATACCTAGGATATTCACATGAATACCCTACTAAAATTAAACAAGATTTTAGTGGTAATTGCTTTGGTTCAACGCACTATAGGTCGAAGGTTCAAAACCTCGCCGCTGCAATCTTTTTTTCTACACGAAGTGTTACCCTTTCAGAAATTGCTCACAACTCACAATACTCTTTGGCCCCACGGTTCCTTTATTTCAATCAAAGTTAATTCTCTTGCCCCTGGTCCCTTTATTACAATTTAAATTAAATTATTTGGGAATCAACAAAAACAGTAAAGCAATGTTTAGGTTAAACATAACTTTTATAAGAGTATTTATTAGTTTTTTTTTATCATCATAAATTATATTTGATATTATTTGTTAAATCCTTTTATTTAATTTTAGTGATTTGAAGTAATTAATTTAAGAATTTAATTAGATTAAATTGATTAGAATTTATATATTTCGGATTGTTTGTTAAACTAAAACATTTGCACAATTCATTAACCTAAGGTAGTAGAACAATTAATTTAAGATTTTCATGTAAATGACTTAATGTAAGTAACTAGAAAGCTTAGTATGGTTACTATAATATTATTAAACATTTCATAAAAGGAATATGTAGATACCGAAATTGATTATCGCATTAAATATAAAACCATTTGTTTAATAATTGGAATCGATGGTTAGTTGTTATAGAGTTATTTGTTATTGTTTTTGTTTTAAGTGTACATAATTAAGTGTTTTAAGCCAAAAAGTTGATTTGAGGATTTAAAAATTACAAGTTCAAGTAATGTACAATATGAACACGCACTTAAATCTCCAATTTTCCACTTCAAACTCATATTTCACCATCAATTTCACTTATGTTTGGAGGTTGTTACATTGAAAAGATCACCAACATTAGTACCATCTGAATGAGCAAGATGAGGTAAGAAAAGTTTACTTTTTCAATTGTTGTTACTTCTTATTATTATAATATTCACAACCTTTGAAAAAACGTTGAAAAATTTTATATATTGTCATTTACAATAACTTTTATATTTTTAAAGATGAAGTGAATACCCCACATAAAATTCCTAAGTCCGTCCCTGACAGATATCAACATGGATGGAAAAACTCAAACACACATGCCAATCTAATGACTAGCTAATAGAGGACAAAAACATAATAACAATCTTCACATTATCATATTTTCACTTGTGAGACAACTGAAAAGAAAATACTCTCTTCCCCTACCTCACTTGGCCGATAACACCAAGAGAAATAGTTCTCTTGGTTCATTCTTTGTGAAAACACTCTCAAGCTCTAGTTGTTTCGAAGGAATCAACATTGCATTGGTGTGGAGTAACTAGAGAGGGGAACGATTGTTGCTCTTTCGCGGCACGCTCAAACACGCTTCAAAGGTATACACACTAACTCATAGCTAAATGTGATTTTAGAACATTGTATTCGATCGTTTATACGATTTTACATAATTTGATATGTAAAACTTGTAATAAAACCCAACACAATGAATAACATAAGAATTAAAATAACTGAAAATAAAGACAAATAAATATAAAGCATTGAAAAGTATAGGATTACATCAAATCCTAACAAGTTTTCAGAATTAAAACATAATCAAAGGCTTAAATAAAATAAGATGAGAAGAAACCACTTCAGAACGCATATGAGGTACGCTGTTGTTGAGAAGAATTGGACTTTCAGCCTCAACCTCTGTAAATATGTTTATTTTGATTTCCTTTTTTCATTGTGTGTTACATGGACGAGCCATTTCTCCAGTTTAAAGAGTCTCAAGGGATGGTGATCAGTCACCCCTTAATTATTCTCCTTAACTTCTGCAACAGTTACGAAATTAAATAGCCAAGTGAATGCAGTCGAGTCTCTTCAACTGAAAACGCAAATATACCAAATGTTCTCAAACCTTTAGGTGCAAAATCTAACTTTCAAGACTTTATGAGGTGCAAAATATAACTCCAAGTTCAATTAAGACCTTGTAAGACCCACAAGGCCCCGAAGCCCTTCTCCCGGACTAATATATTTTATTATATTCGGTCTAATATTTTGTATTAGATGTCTTTCTTGGACTTGCACATCTCACATACCCGCAGAAACTTAAGCATACCATAAGTATTTGATTTACTCAAAGCCTAAGTAACCAACTATACAAAAGTGGTCAACTTTTATGTAGTCCTACTATGTGGTATTCTAATTCAGCATTATGTTTAATACTAACAATTGCCCACATGAATAAATTTTTTTCTTTTTAAGAAAGTTGATTCGAAAATGTGATAGCTCTAACAATCAATACTTACATCGGATAAGTAGGTCAGAAACCCTTGAACCTTCCCTTGCGTGTGTATGTATCGAGTAAACCAAAGTCTGGTAATCCAATGACCTTGCGACCATTCTCTTACTAAAATTTAATAAAATACTACACACAACTATTAATCAATACTCATCTTAGTTCTCATAAGTGTCTCCGTTTAGTCATGAACACCTGCCTAGTTATGTGAGTTGTTGCCAGAATAATGTGCCCCCACATTTTCCCTCTAGAGTGCTCCCGCTCTAGCTCACGTAGACGACTTCTCAAAATATATATATGGAGTAACCCGTGGCACTCATCCACTAGATCAACCGATCTTTACCAAGAATCAAGAGCAAAGCTCTACAATTTCCTACATGTATCAAAGTTCTATTCCTAGGAATGGGTGAGGGTTAAACCTATAGTGATTTAAATTGCGATTGTAGGTAGGTTATCTCATTGAACCTAGATCATGGAATCTTCAGTCAACTATGATGAATTTTCCTTCATAATCACGTTATTCGTTGGGCTTCAACCTCATCCTTTTTATGATTTTCCAAGTAGTTTATTTATTTAGTTTACCCTTTGGTTAACGAATTCCCAATATTATCCTTTAATTTTATGTAATCCATGATTTTTGAGAAAATTTTAGTTAGAAGCAAATTAATTATTTTGCATTTTGTAATGAAAGATAAGGTTCGAGAGACGATCAATACAAGCTAAGATCGTAAAAAACCACAAGACCGGATGATTAAAGGCTTAATTTCATCTGGGCACTTGAACTATTTTTTAATTCCCAAATAGGCACCTGATGACCTTTTTGTAACAAGTAGGCACCTGGATCCCAAATAGGCACCTAAACTATTTTTTAATTCCCAAATAGGCACCTAAACTTTCGTTTTTCTCAATTTTTTTAATTTCTCAGATTTTAAAATTTTAAAAATTCCTTAACCCAGGGGCAAATTAGTCATATTGAAAATATGACTTTTTAGAGGCAAAATTTTTCAGAATAGTTTAGACGCCATTATTAAATAAGATTTTAGATGCCAAAAATAAAAAATCACACCCTAAAAAGCAAAAATTAAAATTCACAACCTACCCCCCACCCTGCGAACAGCCCCCCAGCCCCCCCAACCTGCGACAGCAGCAGCACCCACCCCCCCACCCATAGTTATTTAATACTTCATTTTCTTCCAGCCAAGGTACAGATCTGAGAGATTAGGAATGCTAATTAAGATGCTTTGTCCATTACTCTGAAAAATCTAAGCCACTTCTAATGATTTGGTCTTTTGTTTGCATATAGTTCTTGAGGTTGGAGATGGTGTATTCCAAGTGCTCGTCAAAACTTTCAAGGAGCAGAATTGGAACATGTAATGCAAATAATTAGACTTATATGGAATATGCAATGCGTAAAGAAGTTTGAGATCGATAGTACCTTGAATAAGTGTAGTTTGTCTAGAGAAAGCAGTGCATTTGCACGCTCAGCTTTTTCCTAACTATAGGTGGATGGGTGGGGGTGGGGGGTGGGGATGGGGAATGGGGAATGGGGTGGGGTGTAAGGTTGAAGATGATGTTTTTAATGGGTTGGGTTAAATATTTAATGGGGTGGGGTTAAATGGGGGTTGGGTTGAGGTTGGATTAGATTAAAAGTAGTTGAGTTAGTTTTTATGTGTAATATGACTAATTTGCCCTTCATCGAAAATTTTAAAATTTGAGAAATTAAAAAAATTGAGAAAAACGAAAGTTCAGGCGCCTATTTGGGAATTAAAAAATAGTTCAGGTGCCTATTTGGGATCCAGGTGCTTACTTGTTACAAAAAGGTCATCAGGTGCCTATTTGGGAATTAAAAAATAGTTCAGGTGCCCAGATGAAATTAAGCCATGATTAAATATCGAAGTATATGGTAGTTTAGATAGTTAATTAGTCAAATATACAAAATGAAAGGATGCATAACATTTCAATTATAAAGAAGTATTCATTATTCAACTTACTATTCATAACAAATACACCATTATTTGTTTCTTTGGAGACATCGGACAAAATTGAAACGAAATAAGTACACCATTTGACACAATCCTTACACTACTAGAAAAAGCAGCAAAAACGACGAGATACAGACTCGCCTTTTATACTACAATGACAAAATAAGTAAAAAAATTCAAGTATGGGTTAAAGTCGAATTTCTTAAGTAAAAAAAAACGTGAAACGACCAAGGACGGATGGACATTGTAACAAGATTTTGGCCTCTAAAATTACTATTTTACCCTTAATCCAAGATTACTATTTTACTCTTGATATGAGAATTATTGTAATACCCCTCTTGAATTACTAACAATCTAAAATTACATAGACTATAACTGGATATATTAATACTATAGAGTTTATTTGGAAGACATACATTAGTTTATTTCATTATTTGCCGATCAACTTCCATGTTAATTTGAAAGACATACATGATACATTAGTACAATAGATAAGAAAACATAAAGTTTATTTATTTATTTTCTTTGTCACCAGATTAACTATAAATTGTGTTCATTTAATTTATTAGTTTACTAGTAACTTGATGTTTGGATAACAGTGGTGAAATTAGAAAAAAGGTTCAATTTTACTTGTTAAGCATTGAATTTTCTGTAGTGTAGTTAGTCATATTGATGCAATATTTTCTTTACTTTTACCTGATTCATCGAATATTGTAAAAAGTCGTCTTCGATCGCAACCGAATGTGTGATGATGAACGATAATTTGATGATTTATATTGAAAAACATATATTCAATTGTGTGTCAAATGAAATAGCTATCATACAGAGGTTTCAATGACAAAGCGTCGTGGCCAATTGTAATTTGAATTTTTTTAATATCTGTATCGTACTTTTTTGTATTGGCTTTTAGATTTTCTTTTACTTGTTCTACATTTTAACAATTATGCTACCTCTTACATTATTTTCTGCATCCGTCCCTGGAAACGACGAAACGTCTTATTTTGTCTTAGTTTGACATTTTGGTATTTTGTTTAAACATAATTTCTATTTTTGAAAAAATTAAAAATTATACTCCCTCCTTCCCATTTTCTAATTCACATCTGACTTTGCACGGTGTACGAGACATGACTTAAAACGTAAATATCTCTAATTTTACATATCTAAAAATTATAAAAAGTTGATATTTCAAAAATATATATTGAAACGAATCTAACAATATCCAATTTGGCAATATTATTTCTTTTAGGCTATTAAAAATTAATGGTCAAATTTTTAATTTTGACCCCAAAAATAAAAAGTGAAATAAAAATTTGGGATAGAGTAATTACAATGGAGATAAAAAATAATGAATAATTACACCATGATGCAAAATTAAATGAAGAATAAGAAATAAAAAGCTAGCAATTAATGAGAGTTTTTTGCAGTAATGGCCCTAGTAAGTTGGCTGAATTGCACTTTAGTCCCTGTAATTGAGAGCATTGCAGTCTAAGTCCTTGATAGTGTACACATTGTGTGGATTTAGTCCCATTTTTAACAGAACCGTTAGTTTTGAATGATTTTTGGAGTTTTTGGGTCAAAATGAAAATTTATAAAAATTTTGGGTCATGTAGAGTTTTTGGTGCGCATTTAGTCCTTGTTAATTTCTTTTTGGTGTACATTTAGTCTTTTTTTTCTTCCTAGTTATTATTATCGTTATTTTTTGTAGTTATTTGGAAAAAAGTGTTCGATTTTTGGTAGTTTTTCCGCAAAAAGATTTCGATTTTCGTTGTTTTCGCAAAATATTCAATTTTGTAGTTGTTTGGCAACAAGTCTTTGCTTTTGAGTTGTTTGCCAAAACCGTTACCAAATCTGAACTTATTTTGCCAAATTGGAAACTATTTGCTAAAACAAATACCAAAATCGAACCCCTTTTACTAAGAAAAAGAAAAGAAAATAGAAAGAAATTGAAAAGAAAATAAACAAAATGAATAAAAGAATTGAAAAAAAGCGAAAAAAATAAAAAAATCTCCCTCTTCATCGTCCTCCACTTTCCTAATAGAAACGCCCCCTCCCCCCCCCCCCCCGAACACACACCACCCCACCACCTTAATAATAATAATGAAAATAATAATGACAATAATAGTAATAATAATAATAATTAGGATAATAATTATAACAATGAAAATAATAATGAGAATAATGCGGATAATAATAATGAAATAATGAAAATATTAATAATAATGAGAATAATAATAATAATGAAAATAATTAATGAGAATAATGAGGATAATAATAATAACAATGAAAATATTAATGAGAATAATTCGGATCATAATAATAAAATAATGACAATATTAATGTAACGACCGGCCCTAGGTGGGCCCCCATGAGGTTAGGTTCGATGGATGACTCGATGGATGACTCGAAGAATACATACGTTTTTAAATGACTAAAAGAATTAAAATACATCAGCAAAATAATAAAAATTTGGTTTACTAAAAAAGGGTTAAAAGTTAAAACATATCCAACAGGATATGACAATCTATGACCCCACAATACAAAAGACGAAACCAACATACTTCCAGTACAACAACTACAAAAGGGTAAAACAAGAAATACAACATGTGAACACAGAGACACTAAAATGACTAAGGGAGATCCTAATGCCACCATCGCCACTCACCAAAGCAGGGTCAAGGCACACTGCAACGCAACTAACATGTTAAAAGAATAAGTCCCCAAAGGGGTCAGCTCGACAGCTGGTCAATACTACTCACGCGTAGCTACCAACCCACACACGTGATGTGAAAGCGACAAGAGCACAAACACCTCAACAAGGGAAAAGTAAATATAATAACATAAGGGAACTCCAATAGTTACAATTACCACACATAGCACATGCACTTGCACAGACACATGTATAAGAAAGTAGGCAAACGTGAGTAAGAACTCACCTCAAGCAAACAGCAACGCAATAGCTCACCCTCACGTCGAACCAGTAATCAATCAAATAACAAAACCTATTATAATAATAATATACCCTCAATTAACAACTGCTCATAAAATGTCCCAACTCTCCATGAATTAACGTATAGTCTTTTCATAATGATAATACTTAAACCATGTTAACACATCATAACATGAAGTAATAACTCATTATGATCAATAATTATCCTATATCTTCAAGTCAAGTCATTCTAACACTTCCAATGAACATCTTAAGTCCTTAGTCCAATTCTTAATCGTTTTAGCCCAAAACTTATGCTAGTTACATCTAAACCCCAATACTTCAACATGATTATAAAATCAATACTAAACGGTTGAGGAAAATCATGATATTTAAATCCCATATTACACACTGTATCTGGAGTAGTGACTCGAAAAATTGAACTATTTTGAAATTATTTACTATTTTTAATAATTCAATTACTAAAACGGGATTTTGAATTAAAATAAGTAGTTGTTGGCGTCCAAATTAAAAAGCCTTTTATTCCAGTATTCGGGGCGGGGCGTTACAATTAATAATAATGAGAATAATAATAATAATGAAAATAATAATGAGAATAATGATGATGATAATAATAATAATAATAATAATAATAATAATGAAAATAATAATAATAATAATATGAAAATTTTATAGTAATAATGAATATAATAATAATAATAATAGTAATTAACAAGGACTAAATACGAACTAAAAACTACATGGCCCAAATTTTTCAAAAATATTCGTTTTGACCCCAAAACTCCAAAAAAACCGTAAAAACTAACGTTTCCGTTAAAAATGGGACTAAATCCACACAATGTGTACACTATCAAGGACTTAGACTGCAACGCTCTCAATTATAGGGATCAAAGTACAACTAGGACCATTGTTGCAAAAAACTCCAATTAATGACCAAAATTTTCAAACCTTATCACATGAGCGTGAAATACATATTTAGAGACAACTCCATTGTTAGAAATGAACAAATTATTGATCTAATGATTATACTTTTATTGTGGTTAAATTATTGCTATATGAAGCATTGTGAATCAATTATCGTTTCTTAATAAATATTTCCCTTAATTATACTTTTATTTTGCCTAATTGATTTATTATTATTATTTTTCACCCAATCTACTTATCTGAGTTACCAAATATGTTATTTTGATCTGTAAATACCATATACATGACTATATATACCACATTACATTTTTAGTAAAATATTATATATCGTGAATTGTATTTAACAAATAATTGTTATTATTTAAAACTATATATCCTTCATTCTGATTTGTTGATGATAACTACTGACTGAGACATCGTATCTGGACATTATCGTGTTATGATTTTCAATGTTGGCTGATAGATTATAAAAGTCTAGTTTATCAATATCGTGTAGAAATAGAAAATAATATGCAATAATCGAAAAAACTCAATATTATTAAGTATTACAATTAATCTCATTAATTTGGGAGATTTATAATATGTCTATATATATATATATATTTACACCTACAATCACCAACAAAAACTGGATATCTTATTCATCATGAATAATTCACTCAATAGTAACATTTTACACATTATTGTTATTGTATTGCTTTTTCTCTCCTTGTCAACTGTGCCAAAATCAGGTATTTCTTTCTCAATATTATTCATGTCTTTTTTTTTTGATAATTAGCGATGATTAAATTAATAAGCCCCGAACGACAAAGTTTTACAAGCTTGACAAAATCAGGTATTTCTTTCTCAATATTATTCATGTCTAGTTGTAACATCACAATCTTCTCTTTTGTTTATAATTCATTCATTTCATAAATTGGCAATTATTATAGTAAAAGACGCCATTACAAGTAGAAATCGAAATAACTACATTGTTCAAAGGATTAGCACCATTGAAATCATTAATAACAAAGTCTTTGAGATTCTGAGGGCAAACCGTATTTAAAGACATCCAAAAAATATTACAACATTTCTTTGTAACATCACAATCTTAAGATGAGTGCTTATGCTTAATTTTTTTAGTCACAAACTTTTGTTCTCTTAATTGCAACTCAAACCTTGATTACATAAGCAATATTGAGTATAGTTACACCAATTAACGCCTTAATGTTTCAATGTTTTACATCTTTATGATATAGATGTATTTGTAAGGATTGGTTATGAAGTAATTGCTCAAAACTTATTATCATATTATTAAGTCATCCGTAGTCAAGAGTAGACCTATAATACAATAAGGGTATTCACATGAATATATACCCTATATATATAGGTAAATATACCTTAAAGAAGGTCTCAAGCAAATCTTCTTATGAACTTGTATCTTTTGCTTTTATATAAGATAAATACCTTGGTCAAGTTCTTGTTCGGTTTATAGAAGCTCAAGATCAAATCTCCTTATGAACTTTAATTTTATTTTTTGGTCTTGTATAAAGATAAATAGCTCAAATGGTTAAGTTCTTGCTCCGTTTATAGAAGGCCTCAAGATCTTCCCTTATGAACTTTTATTTTTTGCCTTTGTTTACTCTTCTTGTCTCTAAAATGAATATCCATATTGATTTTTTATATATTAAATGGTGAAATGAATATCCATATTAAATTTTTAGATCGCCCCGTCGGTAGAGTTCGATTTTATTAATCATAAATGTTGTGTTTTTTATTTGTAACAGATGCAGATATAGGAGTTTGTTATGGAATGATTGCCGATAATTTACCACCAGCAAATGAAGTGGTTGCTCTTTGCAAACAAAACAACATTCGAAGATTGAGACTTTTTAATCCAGTGCCTGAAGCCTTACAAGCCTTGCAAGGCAGTGGCATTGAAGTCATTTTAGGTGTTTTAAATGACGATGTTCCTAAAATTGCCTCAAGTCAAGCCATTGCCGATGAATGGGTTAACCAAAATGTAAGGGCTTTCCCCGGTGTCAAATTCAAGTACATAACCCTTGGAAATGAGATCGACGCGCCCGATGTTCGACCACACATACTTCCCGCGATGCAAAATATTTACAACTCGGTAAAAGCTCTCGGAATAAAAGTTTCTACTGTGATCGACCTCACTGTCCTTGGCAACTCGTATCCCCCGTCTGCAGGTACATGAATAACTCAACTAGATCGTTCAGATGTAATTGTCGGTTTGGTTACAAATGAAGTTCCACTATTATTTTATATTGTTGCACATTAGTCGTTAAAAGTGGTACAAGTGTTGCATTATAATCCTCGCAGGTGACAATTGTTGCACATTCTTCCCTAGTTTTTAAGGGACCATACTGCAACATTCGACACCTTCAAACACCATGCATACTGCAATACATGTGCTACTATCAGAAACTAATTCTGCAACACCGTAACTATCTGAACTTAAAAGTTAAATTTTGTTACCCTAGCCCTAAATTGTGGCCCCACCATTTCTCAGGTTCTTTTAAGGAGGATGCCATTCCCTTCATGAAACCGATTGTCGATTTCTTGGTGTCAACAAATGCACCAGCTTGTTTCAATGTGTATCCATACTTTGCATACGCCGGTGACACAACCACTATCCGTCTAGATTACGCCCTCGGCACGGCCAATGCACCGGTGGTACAAGATGGTCCTTATGCTTATTTGACATTGTTTGATGCAATGGTGGATTCACTATATGTAGCACTTGAGAAACTTGGAGGAGGAGCTCTTTCGATCGTCGTGACCGAAACTGGATGGTCTTCAGAAGGAGGGGTTGGCACAAGTGTGGAAAATGCAGCAGTTTACAACTCAAGATTAATTCCTCATGTTGCTGGAGGGACGCCAAGAAGACTTGGAAAACCTACTGAAACCTACATTTTTGCTTTGTTTGATGAGAATCAAAAGAGCCCTCTAATTGAACAACATTGGGGGTTGTTTTATCCTAACAAACAACCCAAGTATCCTATAAGTTTTAATATGAAAATAATGATATAATAAAACTTCATAAAAATATTTCTCAAGAAATCTATGAAGATGGAATAATTGGGTCTCGATCAATAATATATAGTCATGTTTTGGACTGGAATTTAATTCCTTATTTAAAGCAAAAATATATTTATTATGTTGGTATTTACAATTGTTTAACTCATATAAAAACTACTTCTTTCAACGACTTAGTTTTTGAAGGAATTTATTTTAAGTATTGAGTATTTAATAATTTTATCGTGTAAGTGTAGACTAATCTTATCTATTTTATTTATGTTAAGTTTTATAAGATATTATCAATGACTACTTATTCTTTCAAATAAATAGAAGAATTATATATAACATCAATTAATTTTGACTTTTTAATTAGTGAGGGGCTTATAAAGGAAGTTGTATTGAATCTTAATTAATTAATGCATATAGATTCTTAGAATAACGGCTAAATGTAACGAAAAGAATTTTATATAAGAAATACTTGAAAATATATATTCAAAATTTAATAGCACATACAAAATATTCATATATATACTGGTATTCTTACTATTGTTTTAAACATTTTTAAAAAAAAAATTCAAAGCAAATTAAATATTAAAAATTAATCAAAATTTTATTCCAAGGTAGTTAATAAGAAAAGGTCATTTGAACTATTATCAAACTTTGATCAAAGGTCAAGTCATCAAATTGCACATCGAAATTTTAAAATTGGTATCCAGTGAACTATCCGAATAAGTCACTTTGAAATTTCATCGATCCACTTTTTATTTCAAAGTTGAAAAACCTTAAGTTTTCTTAAAAAATAAAATTAAAATTCAACATATATTAAATATTTGAAGCCAATTTCATAAAAAAAAACAAAAAAATATTAAGGATTCTTTCAAAGTAAATGAATTTTTTTATAAGAAATGAAAGAGACAATCCCCTCCCCCCTCCCCCTGCATCCCCTTCCCCTAGCCGCACCCCATCCCATCACCCCAATAAGTCATCTAAATAAAAATTTTGTACAATATCCTCGTAAATAAACTATATACTCTAAAAATCTATACTAATGAAACTAGGTTTAGTTAATATTTCGGTTTCCTTTGCCCGACGTTGATGTTGTCTTTAAAAATGTTTCTTCCTTTTTCATTTGATTAAAATACCATTAATGAAATAGTTTTAATGAATTGTCTAACACAAACTATTTCATGAAGACTATTTCAGTCTAATAAAAAATGAAGAAACATTTAACTTAACTCGTTATTATATATAAAGTAGTTATAAGGGACGTGCGTTGCACGTGGTACTTTTTTGTGCACGTCCTTTATATTTTATTATTTTCAAGGTAACTAATTATATTATATTATTTAGGCAAGTTCGAAAATTAATGAAGTTATTTTAAGTATCATGATGTACCAAAGAAAAGAAGAAGAATATAACACTGATATAACACTTCAAAAATTAAAAAGCAAAGTTTTTCCTTCTTTATCATTAAAGTTGATATTTTAGCATCATTGTTGAAGTCTTCATCAAGAAGAATTGGATTGTTTCCACATCATACTGTTTCACTTTTTGTTACTTCGGTGGCCGGCATTCTTTGTTATATTCTTTTCGTGCTGATTATCTTGCATTTTCATTTGAGTTTGACTCTTACATGAAAGACTTCTTTATTTGGACGTTTATCTTCTTTGTCTTCATTTGTTTGGTTGTTGCAATTATTAGTCGAAATAGTTGTCCTCAATATTGGTCTTATTTAAGTTAAACCTAACATGCACTCTTATGATATAGTTGAATCATGTTTTTTGTACCATTTTGATCAAGAATTTTCTTGTAATGTATAATATATATTATTTTTACACGAATTTTGACATATATTATATTACTTAGACCCTCTTCATCTAACATGATGAGCTGATATAGGTGCTTTTGTTCCTAAATGATTCCGCTCTTCATATATTCATGAAAAACGACACAATAATTAGTTGATGTATTACAAATATACCTCGATATTTACGTTGGAAATTACCTTGTTCTTTCATCACATTATCCTATTATAATGGTTCACTATTTTTATCTTCCTTATCATCATTTTCTAATATATTTTAATTTTGAATTTCGTAGAATAATTCCTAATATATTAAAACTCTATCATAATAATAAATATTATTTTTCAGTTTTTATTTTATTTGATAAATTCAATTTTATCCTTAATGGATTGTCTAACATAAACTATTGATTCCATATACTACTACATCTTTTTAGATCTATAGATAGTTTAAAGTAGTATTTTTATGCTTTCACGTAAATATGAGGAGTTTCACGTAGGTATTATTAGGAGTACTATTTAGTACTACCTCAATCCCTAAATGATTGTCACATTTTGACTTTTGATGATCAACAAAACACAATTTAAAACGTAAATATCTATTGTTCAAACATGAGAAAAAATTATAAAAAGTTGATATTTCAAAAATATATATTGAGACGAATCTAAAAAGATCCTACAAGACTATATTATTTCTTACCGTTCAATGAAAATTAATGATCAAATTCTATTATGTTTGACCAACAAAAGTCAAAATATGACAATATTTTAGGGACGGAGGGAGTATTACTTTTGTAGGGCTTATTTAATGTTCTTTTATCATAATAAAAAATTTGATTTATTTAATTTCGAATTTACCCTTAATGAATGATCAAATACAAACTATTTAGTAAGGGTATTCTCGACCACTGAAAAAGGAGGAAACCTTTAACTCTTTTTTTTGCTGGACGAGAAAATCCTCTTTTTCTTTTTGTAAATTAGCAATGTGGTGAGTATCGAACTCATGACCTTTTGGTCACTGGCAGGACGAGAATATCCTTCTTAAATAGTTTTATGTTCACAACTCATTAAAGACAAATTTGAACTGATTAAATAAAATCAAAGAAGGTACCAATAAACTCCTACTCTAATTAACATACTTCTACCAATAAACTATTCTTACTCTAATTAAAATATTTCTACTAAACTGCTATTAATTTAAATGATCTATATTTCAATTAAGTAAAATTATTATAGCTAGACGTATTAATTTTTTTAATTTATGTATATATCCAATGAAGTGACCAGAAAAAGAATAACAATTTACCCATAATATTAATTCTCTCATATTATAACCAATGTTATTCGTTACCTTAAATACGTATAATTTATTCAATATATGGTTAATATGATTCAATAATCGGATAAAGTTAAAATTGATATTAAATTTTCTAATTTATATGTATATCTACTCTATATATAATTGGGGAAGGGGGGAATTAGAAGTTACATTTACAAAAAAATGAAGCTCCATGTTCTCATATGGCCAATCATGAAGTGACATGTGTTGATATTAAAAAAAACTTCCATTTAACTATTTATCAAGTGAGTTTTTTCTTGCAACCTAACTTAAGACGGGTTAGTAAAACCTAACTTCATATCTGGACCGTTGGATCAAGATTAGATAGGTAGTTACGTTTTATGCTATTTTTATGGGTGCTTTGATGGACAATTTTCCTTTTGATTAGTAAAACCTAACTATATATATAGTTAGGCTCTAAGTATTCCTCAAGACGGGTTAGTAAGATTGGTAACTTAAAATAGTTTATTTTTGTATGTAATACTGATGTATTTATGTTCCTTCAAATTCAGTTTTGAAATTATATATATGATCTTTATATATATATATATATTTTTCATATATGTGTTATAAAATCTGTATCAATATCTAATTAGTTATACAAAAAAGAAATTCAGTAAGAAAAATAAGTTCCCACAGGCTGGACTGTGTACAAATGACTAGTATATATATAAGCATTGTACTATTCTACAAAATATCACGATGAGACCTGACAAATACTACTATTAATCACATTATGATTTGAACTTATTAAATTTTCCTTATATGCTCTATTTTTCTCTATAATTTTTGGGCTTTTTTAATTTTGAGATTAGTATATACAAATTATTTCATGTTAATATTTTGAAGGGGCAATCAAAGACAAGTTAGAGGGTCCAAGACCTTCACACGCTTATGTCAAACCATACACTCAGCGCATTGATGCGATGAGGATGCCAAATGGCTATCAGCCACCAAAATTGCAACAATTCGATGGAAATGGGAATCCCAAACAACATGTTGCGCGTTTCGTAGAAACTTGCAGCAATGCTGCAACAGAGGGCGATCATTTGGTGAAACAGTTTGTTCGTTCTTTGAAGGGAAATGTGTTCGATTGGTTCACTGAATTGGAACCTGGTTCGATCGACAGTTGGGCACAACTAGAGAATGAATTCCTCAACAGATTCTACAGCACTCGTTGCACTGTTAGTATGATAGAACTCACCAGTGCTAAACAGCGAAAGGAAGAACCTGTAACTGACTTCATCAATCGCTGGAGGAACCTGAGTCTAAACTGCAAAGACCGCTTGTGTGAAGCCTCTGCGATTGATATGTGCATTCAGGGAATGCATTGGGACCTCAAGGCGATCCTTCAAGGGATCAAGCCCAAGTCATTTGAGGAGCTGGCCACGAGATCTCATGACATGGAGCTCAGTATTGCTGTGAATAAAAATCACAACTTTGCTTCTCAAGACGCCAAGAGAACCAAAAATAAGTTTGAGTTCAAGAAAAGCGGAAAGAGCGTCACAAAGGATGATGCTAAGCAGGAGGCGCTAACAATTTCTTCTTCCTCAGTAAAACTCTCTGTCAAGTCCAAGAAAAAGGAAGGAGAAAGTCGACAACTCGACAAGAAGAATGTCTCGTTAAAAGAGATGCAAGAGAAGAGTTATGTTTTCCTAGACTCTGATGTCCCTGGAATATTTGAGGACCTGCTGAAGGAAAAGCTGATAGAACTGCCGGAAATGAAGCGTCCAGATGAAGCTGGTAGTGTAAAGGATCCAACCTACTGCAAGTACCATCGTCTAGTTAGTCATCCAATCGAGAAGTGCTTTGTCTTCAAGGACAAAGTGATGGAGTTAGCTCGTCAAGGGAAGATACTTCTCGAGGAAGAGAAAATTGCGTCCAATCTAATAACAATTGGATTCGGAACAGTAGATCCCATAACGATTAATGTCAATGAGGATTTATCGTTAACAATAATCGCTGGAATCGTCAAAGCTAGTAAGCAGAGTCACGCAAACCAGAAGAGTATGTCAACACAAGATGTTGATACAAGCGACACAGAGGACGGATGGACTCTAGTCCAAAAGAAAAGACGTCTTGTTCCTACAAAAATTAGTCTAACTCAACCACGGAAGAATGTTGTCATGAACCATCGCGTAGGAAGAAGGTCGTCAAGGAAATCTTTCTTTTCTAGACCACAAGCGGTAGAGTGTAGTCCCTTGAACAGACCATCACCAATCACTTTGAAAGAATTCATGCCTAAGACGTTCTGGGAAAGCCGGGAGTTTGAATCTTGCCACCATGTATAGGAGGACGGAGATGAAACTCCCGAAGAAGAAAGGAAAGTTCTCATCATCGCATGTAGATGAGGAAATTTGTACATTCTCTATGACATTTACAGATGAAGATTTGCTTATGAGAGAGATTGACCATAATCGACCATTGTATGTATCAGGGTACATATGTGAAGAAAGAATTAGTAGAATACTAATTGATGAAGGATCGGCAGTGAATATTCTACCCTTAAAGACCCTCAAGCAAGTTGAAATTTCAGTTGAAGAGCTGCAACACAGTCGTCTCATGATTCAAGGCTTCAACCAAGGAGGCCAAAAGACTTTGGGAAAAGTAGTCCTCCACTTATCAATTGGGGAAATGGGTTCTACTTCATGGTTTCATGTCATCGATGCAAAGACCACATACAATATGTTGCTCGGAAGACCATGGATACATTCCAACAATGTCATCCCTTCTACACTCCACCAATGTTTCAAATATAGCAAAGACGGAGTCGCAAAGACGATTAAAGCAGATGATAACTCATTCACAGAATATGAGTCGTATTTCGCAGATGCCAAATATTACATCCGAAAGAGCAAAAAAGCTGAAAAGCCAACAAAAGAAGATGCTCCCGGAAAGGCCAAATGTGACGAGGATGAGAAGTCTGCCAATCATACCAAGTAAGTAAAGTGGTGCCTTTGGAGAAGCTAAATTGATGTTTTGGGTTGGGAATATTATAGGATCGTTGAGTTCCAAATAAATTGGACAAACCCAACAATTTTCTTGATAAAATTTTCAACTTTTTGTATCCAACTCACTATAAAGATATGCATTAGTTTGTTGGCAAAATTGTTTGTTGCTTTCACAAGTTCATCAGAAGAATAAAAATGGATGGGGATATCGTATTTACCATTATTTGTTGCAGCCATGAATTCAGCTAACAAATCCCTACCGTTGACCAAGTACTATGAAGAGGATGCTTTCAAGATCCGACTCTTCGAAAAGTGAAGCACGGGAAAATAATTGTTTGTTAAATTAAATTATAGTAAGTAGTGTTAAAATGGTATGCAAAATGACTAAATTATCCCTGTAAAAAACTCAAAAAATCACATTTTATAAAAAAGATGCGAGAGTGAGTCGTTTTATACAAAGTATCCAATTTTGATGATCGAAAACATTTAAACTTCAATTAGAGTGATCGAACGCAGAATTTTAACAAAAGTGAGTGATCGATGGTGCCATTTTCTCTTATAGATATAGAGAATAAATTGTATTATTATTTGATATATTTTGAAAAATATTTTTGTATTATTATTTTATGGTATTATATAATGAAATTACTAATGTTATTTAAGTATGGAACTGTTGCTTCATATTTTAGTTAAGCTTCCAAAATCTTATGGTTTGTTATGATTGTGATTTGACCGAGTTTATAACGGGATTGGCTAGTTGCCACTCATCGAGTGCGGTTAACCTCGAGCTGACCTAATATCACAAAAACCATGCCAGCTAGGTAAACGATACTATGCATTAGACAAGTCCGATATAATAGGATCGACCAAAAAAAAGTTGAACTCATGACTGTATGGTGACAACGATATACTAATACGAGCATTAGTTCCAACATGTATGTACAATAATGCCAGAATTCGTTGTGATGATATCTAATCTTTTCTACCTGTACACGAGTGGATGCAATAATAAATGGAATGATATGAAATGGAACTTTACATCTCATTCAGCAAACTGGTTTCTTTTAGCTCCATGTCTGCCTAGGATTACCGGGAGGCGGCCGAGCATTTGGTCTACACGCGTTCATGTTCCAGCGTCCCCTATGTTGTATTTTCGCAGTTATATTTTGTCCGCAAGCATAATTCTCCGCATTCCTGCTATTCCAGTTTTTCGCATAGGCGTTGGAATTGTGCCCTTTGTCACGAAACATAGAAACATTATACCTTGGCATGCCAGATCTTGTCCCGATAGCCTCAGTGGTATCGCGTTTTCTCCAGAATCCATTGGAATCATAATTTCTATTTTTCTTGTGGTAAAATTCAGATTCCCCTGTTGTACCATGAGAATTATCCCAACCAGACCCCGATCCATCACATTTATTCGAGTGCCATCTATTGTTAGGGTAATCTGCAGCTCCACTTTCTTTTTCTCTTTCAGTGGTCTTTTCGTTACGACATTCCCATTCATTTCCACGATCCTTTGGTGCATCTTCTTCGTCCCCCCAGCCTGTGGGGCCTGTAGCAATGAAAGGTACATTCGCGAGCAGAGAATCTCCAAATATGATAACAGTATCAGTTTTTGCATCAGAATCAGCAACCGATCTGCGATCAAGGTCTAAAAGAAGTTCCTCGTCAATTTGGCAATCCCAGTCAATTTCATCAATATATAAATCTGGATCTGGAATATCTGCAGTGGATGGAATTCCATTCAGTTCGGCCCAAAAACGGTTCTTAGCACCATGGAAGGCTTCTTCTCCTGCAGAGTCGTTCCACTTGAGTATATTGTCGTACAGGCAGACATAGCTCTTCAGGTCGAGAAATACTTCCCAATCTAGCGAGCTTACAGCTTTACAAAATTTCTTCTCCCATGCAGGAACAGTAGGTCTCCAATTATCTATAAACAAGTGACTAAACGGGTTAACATGAATCTTCAACGAAAGCTATTCAGCTACCATGAAAAACGCATTTGTAGTTTATTAATGAAGTAAACAAAAGGGTGATACTCACACACAATACGTTCTTTTCCTCATTGGAAGGAGGGACAACTTTAAGTAAATCGGGAAAACTAAAAGAATTTAGATCGACTGATCAAATTATTATTTAGAACAGATTCGTCCTTACGAAGAACGTCATTACCACACTCAAAATGGAAACAGCGAAACTATATCATTATTATATAGCCAACAGAGATTGCTTCCCCTACGAACTATCATCAGTCGAGCATCAAATTCTAAAAACCAAATTCGGGTAGCAAACTAGCACATGACAAGAACATCACTACAAACATCCTTGCATAATGAACACAAAAACTTCATAACATCAAACTGGACAAACACAGATAGTTTCTAGCAACCATAGAAGACAAAATAATATTTTTCAAAAACAAGCAAATAAAGCAGGAATGATGCTCATTGCCGAAAGGGCCCTGCCTAGCCGATATGTTAACATTAAGCTCTTTTATATTTACAAGAGTTACCCCCTTCAAGTTATTTATTTCCAACATAAAGAATTAAAGATGGATTCATAATTATTCATGAATGAACATTAACCTCATTTCATAAACCAAATAAATAATTTAAATTTAACTTGGATTACTGGAGAAAATAGCACATGAATTTCAATGTGAAATTTATCAAGAATTCAAGATACAACATTTTCATCATTGTCTCGCACAGCTCTGATTTTCAAAATTTTGTTACAAATCAGAGTTGTGCGAAACAATGAAGTCATAAAAGTTTCTTAACTTTCATCAAAATCGACGATATTTTAGCCTAGAGCAGAATGACTTAATTACAATGTTTCACAACCTTTAAACATATAAACGGACATGAACATGATCAAGACATACCACAAGAAGGCTTCCTGTAATATGATCTTCTGTCCGAAGCTTCTTGGCCATAGCTTCTCCTATGTTTATTCATCATCAAATCTACAAATTCGAAACGAACAAACAAATTCAATCAAATTAACGCAAACCCAAAACACCAAAATGAAGATCAATCACAATATCTCATATAAAGAAAAAAAAATTAAAACGTCAACAGAACAATTCAAGAGAAATAGAAAGAGAACTACTTAAGAGTGGTCACGACATATTACTCGTAAAAAGACTAAAATGTATGATTCGAGTCCATGCAATAACAAAAATCGAATTTAAAAAGGAAAAATAAAGACAGCAAGATAAAAGAATGAGGCAAAGAGGGTACCTTCGAAATCAAAGACAAACCCCAAAAGCACTCCAAAATTAGAATCTTTTTTGTGTTTTTAATTCGAATGAACAATGAAGAACAGTGAAAACGTTGAATTAATTATTTTCAGGTGAAATAAAAGATGTGCTACTAAATTATAGTGTAGAAAACTAGAAATCAATAGTTATTTTGTGATCGTGTGTAATAGTAAAATTGGTGACTAAAGCAGAATTCCAGATATATGTAAAGACATTGGGGGGGGTGGGGGGGTGGGGTGGGTGGGGGGGGGGGGGGTTTCATACGAGTCCAAAAAGGAAAAGGTTTGGATGGGAACAGTTGTGGTTAGCGTGTGTTAATATTTTGTCGAATGTTTTTGTACGGTTGTACTTGTACCCCTTGTCGGTTCAAGTACACACAACAATACTCCCTCCATTTCGGTATACATACCGTTTTAGTTTTTACGTGTCAAATTTTTATCGTTAATTATCTATTACTCCCTCCGTTCCAATTTAATTAACGTTTTGGGAATTCGTGTCAAACTTTGACTACAAATTACTTTATATTTATTAGTCCAAAAAATATAAAATTGATATAATTGAATTCGTTTTTCAAAATACTTTCATAATATTATTTTTTTGTAATTTTATATAATGTAAATATATAGTAATTGATGATTGAAGTTGTGTTTCGAAAAGCGTGAAGTCAAGTATTTTGGAACGGAGGGAGTATTCTTTAGTTTAAAAAATATAAAATTAATATCGGTAATTTTTAATCAAAAGTACTTTCATAGAAGTAACTTTTATAGTTTTTAAATAGTTGTAATTAATTATTGTCTTTTTTTCATTTAGGCCGTGAACTCTCAGTATCTTTTCAAATAGAAATTTATAGTATTTATTTTACCATCTAGGCACCTAATCCGTGCAATCCGCTAGTTGCCTCCAACCGTAAGTTGGTCCAATCAATCCATCTGATTGATCCTCCTTCATCAATGTCATCTCCATTGATCAACTAGTCATTTGTTATTGTTAGACTAATATGACAACTTTAGAGGGGGTGAATAAGGTTGAAGAGGTCGATGATTAATTTTCGACTTTAAATAATTTTCTACAAAAATGATACTTGTAATTTGTAAAACAAATGTAGAATGGACTAAAGTATATTTGAAATCCTCTTTTAAGAAATGATTGGTTTTATATATCGACAAAATACAAAACACTCATAAGTATATCAAATAATAACCGATTTAATCTTTCCAAATAAACAGCTTAAGTTCATAGATCAAACCAAATATAAATATATAAACTTACGTATATTTTAGTTCTAGCAATTGTACGCAATTAACTTATAAATATATAAACTTACATATATTTTAGAATCAAAGCAATTCCAGCATATAAACTAATATAGACAAGAAATGAAGAAAGTAAAGAGTAGGGATAGATATGCAAACTCGGCAACTCATGTACCAAGGTTCACTAATCTACATCCTCGACCCAAGGCTTCCCACCTTAGACTTTCTTTAGAAATTCATTAGTTGGTACTTCTTCGAAAGTTGGTTAAGTCCAAACCAACGTACAACTCTTAACTTCTCGCTAAGAACCAAGCCGTAAGCTAGGATTTCGTCCCTATTACATCGGAGATGCAACTCCACTACCTCGAGCACTTTATGTCCTATTACTTGAGCTCTAGCCTCAACACTACCATAATGTCTCGATTCCTAGCTTGAGTATGACTCACAACACCTCGGACCTTAAACCTCTAGTATAGAAAACAACTTCTAACTTAAATGGGATATCTCCTTATAGTTTACATATTGGTTGTTTTTACCCTAACATAAAATGTTGCTTAATGTGCTACAATAGGATCACAATATATAACACAACTTACAACTCCATAAATGAGTAGATAACTAAATGCACAAAAATATGATCACTCTTCTCTTAGTATCACAGTTGGTGATATGAGGCTCACTCAATAAACAAAATAAAGAACAGTAAGTAACACGATCAATTTTATAAAGGTTCAACTGAAGCTTACGTCATGTCCGGAGGGGCACTAACTGTGACTTCCCCGTGTTCTACTATATAGCAGGCCTTGCATGAGCGTGAGTACAACCAAGCAACACATCTTTACCTAAGAACTCTTAGGAAGACAACCTATCAACTAATATGATAACTTTAGTCACTAATATTTGGATAACGACCAAAACAACCCAATATATATAGCCTTCAAAATGTTGCAACATAAAATTCCCCAACATCGAGATTATTCTCCAGCCGACGCTCATCAAGTCTAGCAGAAGGATCTATATATCTTGCCTGAAAACTAAACATACTTTCCGAATTGAATTACTACTAACTTCTACACTATCAGCAAAATACTCGTAAGTAAGGGAGTACTGATATTAATATAGGTTAAATAAACATATATAATTCAATGGCTTGTTTAACAATGGAAGAATGGTGAAATCTACTAGAGGGCAAATATTGGATAGACTCAAGACACTCTTGTTAAGGTTTGTCATGCATGTCATCAAGCATTATATTATAATTGTGGAATAACTGAGGTAAAGAATAAGAAACATCAACAAAAGTATGAACGAAAGAATTGAAGGGCTCACTCATTTAAGTTTTTTAGTAGTATTCTCACAAATATACTGAGAACATAAACCATGGAAACAGTCTGGTAAAACAGTACTAATGGATTTTCTCAAAGTATCATCTTAGTCAGTGAACAAGTTCATTGGTCTCTTACCACCCATGCATTTTAGAAATACATGGAGAAGCCACTCGAACGTGTCACTGTTTTGATAAAGGAGTAAAGCGGCGAGAAAAACGAAACTCTTACGTTTGTGGCTAAATCGAAAAAATTAAAGAACGTGTAAACAGTATATTAATAGGGAAATTGTTATTTAAACTAGGATACCGAGTGCACAATACTCTAAAAACTCATGTTAGAGTACAAAAGTACTCCGATTCCACTTAGTATGTTCTTCATGGCGGAGTGCAAATATGATCGGTTTATATGCAGCCAACTATATAATAAATATAGTATATATAGATAAAATTATCCGATCGTTAGAATTATAAATACAATAATATAAGATAAGTTCGATGTATACCTCCTCCAAACACAAAAAATTTTAGTTCTCAAACACAAAAAATTATTATTAATATTTTTTTTTTGTAAATAAGCGATGAGGTGAGTTTCGAACAACAAGAGCCTTTTCCACTAGGCTATTCGATTAACTCCAAAAAATTATTAAATCCCCCTGATTCACCATAATCCAAACGCACATTAATAAAACCTAAACACAAAAAATTATTAAATTCCCGTTCTTTCTCATTCTTCTTCTTCTTCACCATATCACACCATCACCAGACCAGGGACGGGTGCAGTAAGAAGCAAGAGGTAGCAAGTGCTCCTCTTGTTTTTAGCACATAAAATTACTATTTTGCCCCTAATTCAAAATTATTAATTTACCCTTATTTTAAAAGGAAACACATATCAATATAAGTGAGGCATTTTGAGGCTTTTCAACTTCTAGAGTTCCACTTCGGCACAACTCTTGAACACTGCCATATTATATTTTTGCCAATTGCACAACACTTGAACACTGCCAATTGCCAAACTCTAGTATTTAGAATTTAATAACGTGAATTTGAGAATTTTGGAATTTCCATTGAGCAAGGACAGTGGCAAGCATTAAGCACGTAAATATATTGGTAATGTTCAATACTTCAACTTAAATGTCATTCTTTTTGTGATTAATTAATTTATAAATTATAAGTTAGATTGATATTTTGTTTGAATGGGTGATCATTCTATTTTATTAGTTAGATTGATGATTTATTTGAATGGGTGAATCATTGAATGTGTGACAGTGTGAGTAAAATGGTCAATTGTAATTTGAATTTTGTAATATTCGTATCGTACTTTTTTAACGGTTCTACATTTTAACAATTGTGCTACCTCTTACATTATTTTCTGCGTCCGTCCCTGCACCAGACTACCTCTATTTTTTTCTTCTTCCTCCTCCTTCTTTCTTCCTTTTCTTCTTAGTTTACTTCATAGCAAGAACACCACCACCAAGTTACCAATCACCAACAACTACCAAAATCCTCCTCCCTTACCCCCATCATGTGTGAATAACCTCTCCCCCACTCCCAAGCGAACAACCCCACCATCCTTGTGCAAAAGCGTTCGCCCTTTCCCCCTCCATGAAAACGAAATTGAATCAGGATTTGGATCGGTTTATGACGAGATTTAGGCGTCAAGAACGGACTGATTTGGATGTGAACTTTATTTGTATTCAATGTTGGTATTATTTTATCTTGTGTCTTTATTGGAAAGCTGCCATCTTTTTCATTATTGCTTATGTAAATTTTATGTTGTTGTAAGTGGCAAGCTTTTTTGCTCATTTTGTGTGGTGATGTAGTTGGTTAGATGATAAAGTTTCAACTTGTATTTTTATGGAGGATTTTTGGTAGTTGGTAACTTGGTGGTGGATGGTGTTCTTGCTACGAGGTAGAAGAAGAAAAGAAGAAAGAAGGAGGAAAAGAAGAAGAAGAAAGAATAAAAAAAAGAAAAGAAAAAAGTAGAGGATGGTGGTGGTGTGATGTGATGAAGAAGAACAATGAGGAAGAAGGTGATGGGTAGAAAAATGGGAGGATTTTATTAAAGGCAAAATAGGAAGGTTTTGGTAGGGGATACTCCAAACAAAAAAATTAGTGCGGAAGGAAAAAGTTCAAAAAAATGGGAGAGGGGACATTCCTCCAAATTTTTCACTTTTTACAATTCTAATCCCAAATTATTTGTCCACTTTCTAGTTTATGAGACAAACTTTAAAAACTTTGACCATGAATTCTCATCTTTTACCACTCCAATCCCAAATTCTTTGAAAACAAAACTTTGACCATATGAGATGTCGTTAGATTCATTTCAATATATATTTTTGAAATATCAACTTTTTATAATTTCTACGCTTGTAGAATTAGAGCTATTTATGATTTAAGTTGTGTATTGATCACCATGAAAAGTCAAATATCCTTAATTGTGATTCTACACTTTTTATGTAATTTTGTTATTAATTTTATTTATCTTAATCTATGTGCAAATAGCTATAAAGATAAATATAACAGAACGGAGGAAATATAGAACACCATGATTTTATGAACTATTTTTTGTAATCAAATGAGATCAGCTAGTCACTTATTTTGTAACGAGTCTGGATCTTCTGTCACACTTCTATTATTATTATAATCTTTTTTTGAATTTTCAATCATCATATCTTATCCAATCATGTTGTTATATACATATACCACTAAACCTGATTAAAAAATAATTCTTATTGATTTTCTTGGAGGCAAATATTTTACTGTCGGTAACTTTTATCATTAAAGAGTTAAAATTATAAAATTTTGTCATAAAAAACAAAAACAACAAATTGTTTAATTAAAAGTGTAGTAAATAACGCTATAAAAATTATTTATTAGGTTAATATGCTTGAAAGATTTAAAAAAGTAGTCAAATAATAAAAATGTAGCCGAGATTATCGGGGTGAGGGGTGATCCAAACTCTTTTTTAACCCCCTATATGAGTAAATTGCATACTTGTCAGCAGAAACGCTTGTCTGGTAATAAAGCAATATGTCAATCTCAAAGCTCCTCTTTTTTGAAACTCTGCATAATCCAAACCCTTTATTACACATCAAATTCTTCAATTTTGATTGGTTTTTTAGTATCCCATCAATATTTTTAGGAATCAAGAATCACCAAACCAACTAAATCATCATTTAAAGAAACTGTTGTCTTTTTATTACATTGCTTGCTCCTCACTATTTCAAGTTGTGGGGTGCTTATCGTTCTTCATTGTTTATTGAAAATTCATCTTTACCCTTAAGTTTATTTCAAGTTAGCAACTCAACAAAACCAAAAATAGTTGATGTTTTTAATATTTGAGGACTTTCTTTGTTTTCCGACCGACAAAACTCAAGTGTTCTCTGTGTCTATATACTAGTTTTGATCTTGTTATTACATCTTCATTGAGAAATTTGGATCATTGATGTTTCTGGTTCATTGCATTTTCACAAGATGAAGAAACTGAGATTTGTGATCGAAGTTTGTGCATTTTATTGCTTTCTGTTGGTGGAAGGATCATTTGCAGGTGATGATGGTCTAAATTTTGTCAATCTGGTTCAATTATCATGTTTTTTATTGTATCAATATGGTTTTTTCGGATCATACAACAATGTCGTAGATCAAGTTGGCAATGTTGTTTTTTCGTGGTAAGCGAAACACGTATGATCAAGTTGATGTAAGTGTTAACCTCTGCATCAAGCTGGTTTGATTTAGTTAGTGTTTTTGTTATTGCTGATGTTGTGATTTGATCATATAAATGAACTGCAATTATATAGGGTTGTTGGAAAATGTGTTTCATATAATATGTTGTTTAGAGATCGAATCACTCATCTTAGTTGTGAAGTTATTAATCTTGTTTGCTGTTGTTGTGTTTGTTCTTCGAATGTTTGGATGGGGGTTTCTTTGTTCTGTTTCATTGCGCGGGTAAGATGGATGGATGGATTTGAATTCTATTGGATCTAATGTACTCATTTCTCATATCGATTTACAGTTCCCGGCATATCCACATCTTCTGTTGTGCCTATACTAGCTCCTATCGTGGAAGGAGCCACAGGGCAGACCTCTAATGCGAAGACATTTCTGAGAAATGCCCCTTCTTCAGATAGTCGGGTCCCTCTCAATTCTGTACCAGAACCCCAAATGACTGCACCATCTTTTCGACCTAATGTTCCTACATCTATGCCGCCATTTAGTTCTGAACACCTCCCAAGAAGTTCCCCATTGAGTGTCCCGGTCTCACAGCCAAGTACTAATCAAGTTGAGAGACCTCAAATTTCGACGAGTTATGTGGTTGAATCACAAACACCAGGTATGTTTTTGCTTGTAGTTATTACGTATATTGGAAGTGATTACTTTAGCGTATAGAGCCTATTACTTCGCCTTCAAGACAATATAATCACCGCAGAAGTTACCAATTATGAGAACCCTATGCGTGGTTGTTTGAGGTATTACGCTTCAGTCTTTACTCTTTACATACACTAAATCTTCTAATCATGTAAATCTACTTTCTTACTCCAGCTCCAAGCACATTGCTAGAAACCTTAGCACCCTCACCAACATTATTCGAAGAACCTCGATCCAATGCTTCAGGTGATACTTCCCATAGCGCATTTGTACTGTAGATATCACCGTCTTATGTTGATTAATATAAAAATGGTGGGACTAGCTTGTATATATGAGTACAGCAATACTAGTTTTCTTTTCTCTACCTTTCGGTGATCAAGACTTTTGAGTAATAATCGAGCTATGTCATTTTCTAGGAGAACATAACTTGACTCGTAAGTCAACCCCTTACTCGGATATTAGTTCTGGTAAATCAGTTGCTGCACCAATAGCTGAACTTGGTGCCAACCATATGCCTGTGAATCCCTCACCTTCATATGGTAAGCAGAAAATGGTGACATGTTTTCTTCAACGACCCTATTTCTATATGACTAATATTATCCCTCTCGTTGTAGCTCCTCAACCTGGGAATGATCCAGGAAGAGCTGGAAAATCAGTTGCTGCACCTATGCATAGCGATCACGTTCCGCCTGTATATCATTCAGCTACAAATGGTACTAAGAAATCAATCAGATGTCATTCCCTACAAAGAAAAGCTTATAGCTGACAAGCTTTTAACTTCATTTCTTAAGTTAGCTCTTTTTGTAGCTCTATCAGCACAGAAAGACGAGGAAGATTTGAGTGCTCGTCCTCCTCTTCCTTATCCATATTCTGCTCCAAATTTGCGATCAGAATCACCCTCAGCAGTTCCTTCGACAACCACTGAGAGGCATCATTATCCAGTTAGGAGGGCAACTGCTCCTTCTTCCACAGTGAAAGGAGTTCCTGCTCCTCTCCCTTATAGTGATTATGCTCCCAATTCCAGATCGGAATCACCTGCAACGGTTCCTTCAACGGCCACTCGGAGGACTCATTATCCAATTGATAGGGCAAAGCCTCCTGCTTTCACAGTGGAAGGAGTTCCTCCTCTTCCTTATCCCGACTCTGCTCCGAATTTTAGTCCAGAACCTCCTGCACCTGTTCCTTCGACTGCCACTCAGAGGCATCATGATCCAATTAATCAAATAAGAGATCCTTCACCAGTTACAGGAGCATCTCCTCCTCTTCCTCATTCCATCTTCGCTCCATATCCCGAAGTGCAGCCACCATCATCTTTTACTAAAACCACAACCCCATGGCACAATCATCGAAGAGATATAACGCTTTCTCCTGCTCCATCAATTAGTGAAGTTCCCCATGCTTCGCCCCAAGAAGGTAGTTTTCCAACTCAGCGTTGCAGTTCCTTTATTCTCAATATATAAACAAGTGAAATATAGTTTCTGCATATTACTTTAATTTCACTCCTGAAGCAAAAAATATTACTGTATTTTCACTATATGTTAAAACTACCTCTCGACAAGGGGGCGCTTGAACTAATTATGTTTCTTACAAAATTCTTAGATTAGCAAATCTAGTTGCAAGGGGGAGTAAAGAGTTGTTCAGTTCCATATGTTGGTCATCCTTTTATTTCTTCATAGCTTTATGCCACTGACTCAATGTATTCTCTTATACCTGCAGAACCGGAGCACCTGAATACTGACTTTAGGCATCAAGCCCCTCCACCTCTGAGGTCAGGTATTGAACGCATATTTAATTTATCTGGTTCTTATTCATAATGGTGGTAAACATTGCATGCGTTGAGTTGATTACTTAAAACATATATTGAGTTGCATTCTTTTTTCATTAGAAGACCAGTATTCCCCTGCACCATATGTGTTTCCTGCATCTCCTCCACGAACAACAACAGGTAAGCATTTTCACAGCAGTTTATATACTTTCTCAGCTCCTAGGAGTTCTCCAGTTTAGTGCTATTTAGTTTCCTTTCAAAGTTCATCAACTAAAAATTCCTATCTTAATTTGCAAGTGACTCTTCCACCTCCTAAATCATCTCGTGATCGACCGTTACCAAAGTTTCCAAAGATGCCAGTTCAAGTACTGCCACCCCCACCTCCTGATGAAGGTAATTATATATCCGTCGCTGTTGTTTTTCTATCTCAATCCGTTTAATGGTTCTTGGGTTCAGTAAGTAAACAAATGCGTAGGAATTTCTAAGGCCAACTCATTTTTCAGATTGTGCTACATTGACGTGCTCTGAGCCCTTAACAAATGGTCCTCCTGGACCGCCCTGTCTCTGCGTCTTGCCCATTCTGGTGGGGCTCCGCCTAAACGTAGCGCTGTATACCTTCTTCCCTTTGGTATCAGAGTTAGCGGCAGAGCTTTCCTATGGACTTCCATTGAAACAAAGTCAAGTGCGTATTATGGGGGCAAATGAAGCGACTCAGGATCCAGAAAAGACCATTGTCCACATAGATTTGGTGCCAATAGGAGAGAAGTTCGATACCACTACTGCTTACGTGATATTTCAGACATTCTGGAACAAAAAAGTGGATATAATGGCTTCACTTTTTAGTGATTATGAAGTACTATATGTCCGATACCCTGGTATTTGTTATTTTACCATCAATGGACTACACACTTATATAGTAGTGTAAATTTTTTTTATCCTTATTATTTAATGCAATAAATTTTGTCAAAATACAGGCCTTCCCGCCTCTCCACCGTCTGCTTCTCCTGACATTGATGCCATATATAATGACCCATATCATAATCATGACAGCAATGCAAGGGCCATGAAACCCCTTGGTGTTGATGTGAGCAGAATGAGACACAATAAAGAGCCTAATAGGAGTGTTATTGCAATAATCGTTCTGTCAGCATCTTTAGCTCTTATTTTATCCTGTGTTTTGGTATGGGTGTTTCTATTCAAGAAACGGTCGGTTTGTAGACAAGACAAAATTACAGCGGTTGCTGCTGATCACTCTCTCGCAAGATCCTCAGGTACCAACATAATCTTCCTGTGTTAAAATGAATCAATAAGGTTTTGATGATTATGAAAGGATAGTAAGAACCCCTTCATATAATATTGTCCTCCTTTTCGTCATTTTTGCACTGATGCCTAGCATTCAGGTAGTGATCCACCTTTTAGGTCTGCGCCTTGGCATACTAGAGAAATTAGTACAAATTACATGGAATTTAGTATAACTGAAAGTTCACTTAGACGCAATGAGGCGCATATTGGTTATAAAATGTACGTGTGTGTAGGTGTATTTAGTTGCGAAAATAACAAATCTACTCTGATCATAAAACCGATATGATTTAGGGAAGTTGCAAAATACAAAGATGAAAATGATCACCCTCTTCTATTATTCTGGTAACATTCTCATAATTACACTTTTTAATTGGTTAACTGAACAAAACAGGTGGGCTTGCCTCTGTGGTTGGAAGTGGACCAGGTTCTGCATCAGTTTCACTTGGGTCCGGGATTGCAGCATATACTGGATCTGCAAAAACATTCAGTGCAAGTGAGATAGAGCGAGCAACTTCTAACTTCAATGAAACGAGAGTACTCGGTGAAGGGGGTTTTGGTCGGGTTTATCGTGGTGTGCTTGATGATGGAACGGAAGTAGCTGTTAAGATACTCAAGAGGGATGACCATCAAGGGAGCCGTGAGTTTCTGGCTGAAGTGGAGATGTTGAGTCGTCTCCATCACAGGAACTTGCTCAAGTTGATTGGTATATGCATAGAGGAGCGTTCTCCCAGCCTAGTCTATGAACTGATCCGAAATGGAAGTGTGGAGTCTCATTTACATGGTATTATCCACTTCGTCAAAAGTCCATCTGATTATTTTATTGTCTTACAGATTTATGTAAAATGTCTATATGACTTCGATCAGGAGTAGACAAGGGAACTGCACCACTTGATTGGTCGGCTCGACTGAAGATAGCACTTGGTGCAGCACGGGGTCTTTCTTATCTGCATGAGGACTCCAGTCCACGAGTTATACATAGAGATTTCAAGGCCAGTAATATCTTATTAGAACATGATTTTACACCCAAAGTTTCTGATTTTGGTTTGGCTCGGATCGCATTGGACGAAAATAGACACATATCAACTCGTGTTATGGGGACTTTCGGGTATGTATATCTTATTTCTGAAGTTACATAATTTCTTGTTTATCAATTCTTGTTTTGCCATTTAAAAATATCAAATTAAAACTTTCTCATCTATTCACTCGTTGTAACAAGCATGGAGATCGAACATGCAAACCTCGTCGTTGATACTTTCCTTCTATGTAAATAAATATCAAATTTCAGTAAAACGTTGATTTAATCTGAAGAAATTGTTGAAACAGCGGACTTGTGCTAGATTACAGTAGGTGCTTTTACTTCATTCCTTCCCTTCATTCTTCACTGATGACTTCTATTTTTATCATATCCAGGTATGTCGCTCCAGAGTATGCAATGACAGGACATCTTCTAGTTAAGAGTGATGTTTATAGCTATGGTGTAGTTCTTCTTGAGCTCTTAACTGGAAGAAAACCAGTAGATATGTCCCAACCACCCGGAGAAGAAAACTTGGTTTCGTGGGCCCGTCCCCTCTTAACAAGTAAAGAAGGTTTAGAATTGATAGTCGATCAATCTCTAGGACCTAATTTCCCCTTCGATAGTATCACAAAAGTAGCTGCTATCGCCTCTATGTGTGTTCAACCAGAGGTGTCGAACAGGCCTTTCATGGGTGAGGTTGTTCAGGCTTTAAAATTGGTTTGTAACGAATGTGATGAAACGAAGGAATTATCATCCAGAAGATCTAGTCGAGAAGACATATCTATCGATATGGATTCTAGGATAGGAACACATTCAGAATTTAACCCTCACTACACTCAACCAGAGGTGTCCCATCATGATTCCCAAATTGATGGTGGAAATGTAAATTCGGTGCCAGAATTACTCAGTTCATCTCTAAGATCCGAAAGGATAGAAAACGAGTCAAATATAACGCACTCCAGCTCAGGGCCATTGAGATCCATGAACACTAGGCGGCTATTGCAACATATGCGGCGTTTGTCAGGGGGTAGCATAAGCGAACGTGGGGTGATTTATAGATTACGACCAAGATCCCGCTGATATCAAGATTCCTGAAGCATGGTGGCATTCCGAACCCTCAACTAAGCCGGACAGAGGTATACCACGCCATGAAATCTGAAAACAGGCTTTTCTCATTTTATTGCAGTCTAATCCATGCCTCAGAAGAGAAACGCAGACAATCAAGGATGATGTATTTGATTTAAAACGCATCACCGGAAGCGTTTCCTCTTGCCTCGACTAAGGGAGGATCTTGAACCGACTTTCTGAAAATGTTGTATTTATGATGTGATCAGTGGCGTTAAACAATGAGCTTGTTAATGCTGCTAAAATGTACAGAAAATAATGGAACTCCTTCAGAAAATAGTATACAAAGCGTTTGTATAGCATATAAGGTCGCGTTTTTAAACGTATTTATCCCTTTATAGAGTTTTAAGCATCTTTAGGAGCCATGAGGCTTAAGATTTTACTTACGTCTTAAGACTCGACACTTCGGGCATGTTTGTTAAAATTATGAAATACTTAAAATTAACTAGCCGCCTGGTGCCTAGTCAGTGTTTGTGCGAATTAATATTTTGTTTAGTTAATATTCGTTTAAGCAAAAAAAATGATGTACACAATATATTTTGTTAATAATTTACATTAAACCAACAAATTCTAGTTTAATGCATTTAATTGATATATTTTTTAAAATAGAGTTAAGAAAATTAGATATAAGATACATTTATTTCAAATAAAGTCATATCTTTCATGAAAGGTAGCAGTTACTATATTCTTGTGTTCGAGGCCTGAGAAAAATGGACGCAGTTTCATAATCTTGGTAATGTAGTAGTTCTTTTATTGACGATAGAGAAAGCAAGCGCGTCGAGACTCCCGAATAATGCACCATTGCAAAGTTGAACATTTGATGACGATGTTTTGCTTCGTGAGGTTCTGTCATGATCGAGAGTTGCAGGCTACTGTTGATCCTGACTGTACATCAAGAACATTTTAAAAATCGTCGTAATTTTTAGTTGCAATTGTTACATATGTTGATCTAGTGAAACGGGTTATGGACTTACCACACAAGCATGTACGTCGTTGCAGTTGCATAGCAACTCTCCGTTTAACAAATCCGTGGCTTGAAATGTTCCTCCCCCCTTACTCCTCTGCAGGTAGACGACGTAACAAGAAAGATCAAAAGGCTACAAGGTAGGAATTATGTTGCGGAGACACACATATAGTATACATACCTTGTAATAATCAACCGCGACAAAATTAGCCCATCGATTACCAGCAGCAACGTGACAAGTCCGAGTCATGTTAAGGAGGCCCTCCGAATTATTGATGCAAGCTAAAGGCTTGACTGCAATAGACATGAAGTAATTAACCAGAACCAAGGATTTGCTGGTATCGTTGAGCAGGGGTGATTCTGCGCGATTGGAACATTTTCCGTCCTCCATTCCATCATCACCATCTGTTGTAACAGAGAAAATATATAAAACAAAACCAAATGCACCAGCCAATTTGGGATCGATTTAGGACAAGCATATGAACTTTCGATTAAATGGCAACTTACATTTACTCTCAACCATGTAATTCCACTGGTAAGCGATCCCTTCACTTTCCTCTTTCGACTTTACTGAAGTAAACACTATAAGCCTTTGGTTTTTCGCAACCATATTGCTAACGAGAGGCCAATCTTCGCCATTCTTGGGCATACTCGCTACTGGGAACCAGTATTTCGTTAGTCCAGTATCTCGAAAGATGTTGGTCAAGCCATTAGGTGTTTCAACATAGTCTTCCAATATAATTGTAACAATCTCCGATGGATTAGAAGATAAGAACACTTCTATCTCCTTCAACGTCTCAGCGAGTGGTTCCTGAAATTCGATCCAAATGCCATTCAATTCAAAATCGACAAATTTAAAAACAGAGAAGGAACTAAAAATTGTCATCAAACTTGTTATTGTACTTTTACAACTTACAAAAGCTGTAAAATCATAACAATGACCTCCAAAAGAGTGGCACAACCAAATGTCATCCTTGAAATCATACACATCGAGCATCAAACCCCGAACACCATTCTGAAATAATCGAACCAACAAACTAAAATCTCAACCAAACACGAAATGAGATCGAAAACAAGAAAACTAAAAATTCTGCTACATATAACATGCCTTGAGTTGATCAGTGATACTATCTTCTTGATTCTTCGTCGTGATTCTAGGAAGTCTAGTACGATATGGCTCGTTATCTATCGCGAAAGCATTATGAGTTGTCAAGAATGCATACTTGTTGAAGGGCAAAGAATCATTCTGTTAATGTTGAAAGGTAAAATAACCAACGATAACGATTAGATCAACAACAACAAATAATCTATGAAAACTGAAACTCGAAAATCGAAGTTACCACTAGCTTGAATTGATCAGTAGCAGATGATCTAACACATTTGGAGTCAGTACCACAGGAAAAACAATACAGTCCTGAACCAGGGCCTCCACAGTCTTGGTTCGACGTCGAATTACATCTATCAAGAATCTTACAACAACGTTGGATTAACGAGACATTCAGACATGTTAATGTTAATGTTTTATTCAAACACATACAAGTTCATTAATGGTACCTTGGATGTTGTAATGCTAGAAGATGCAACAATTATGAGCACCTGAACGATTACCTGAAGAAACATATTTTTGTGTAGTAGTGAATATAGTAAGAAACAAAATTACTACAATATATACTATAAATAAAGAAAATGAAACGGATATTTTGAGGGGGGAAATGAGTAGTGGATATAGTAACTGTTATATGGTGTCAAACGAAAAGGTTGACCATAAAACTCCATCAACACCGACGATATTAATGAAGATGAGTATTATTTTTGGAAGTCTATAAGACTTTTAAGGTTTTAACAATTAACGTGTATAAATGATATGCTCATTTAAGCGCCCCCGCTTGGCTAGTCCATCGTCCAACAGAGGAGGTAAAAATAGGATGTGCCTCTAGCGGCTCGGTACTCCACCTCAAGAGTGCCCAGAGTAGGCTGGGTAACCACCCACAAGCAAATCCTCTCTTGAACAAATGCAGAGTTACTCATGCACCTGCCGTGGATCGAACCCACACACTTATGGAAAAGCACACTCTTATAATAAAACCTATTACCATTTGAGCTATGTCCCGTGGACGTTTAACGTGTATGAGTTGCGCTAGTTTTCATGGTACAATCATTTAAATTTATGTAGTCATGAATCAGCCACGGTAGACTATGTACGGTACGATATTGATGGGTACCTATATATTTCCCCGCACTAATTTCCATAGCACTGTTTTGTGTTACATTTTAACCTTATCGAACGGATGCAGATATCGGTGGAAATATATAAGAATGATGGTTTTACACGTTCTCATTTAAACTCGTATTCTTTCAATATTAATCGGACGAGCAACTATTGAGATTTTTTTACTTCTTTATGATGCATCCACGAGTAAAAAGTCCGCAATAATATAATCGAACGAACGAGAGAAAGTATAGTACTTTAGATTGTATCACCTGTGGATGTGTCATGAATACGTAAAAGGATCGAAATATTTACTCATTCGGTTAATATATTGAAATAATACGGGTTTAAATAGGAACGTGTGGAACCATCATTCCTATATATTTTGTTTATTTTCTTTTGGCACCCTAGAGTATTATGCTTTCGCTCAACTATTATATTTTTCAAAACATGGTCTAAACTATTGCTCTTTTTTATTTGTCCCCTATTTTATGTGTTGCCGCACAAACAATTAATTGAGACAAGAGCATAATTGAAATCATACATATAATTAAATTTTCAAGCAACATTTTTAATAATTAAAGATAGGGATAAATGTACTTTTATTAATATATAATTAAAAGTAACCCCTCCTACTTCCTCACACATAAGCTCCACCCCCACGGCCCACCCTGCGACCTGCTCAGATAAGATAGTCTAGTAGACTAATTCAATAGTAAAAAAGATGTGCTTGAACTCTACCAACATTCATATGTTATTAGAAAAAAAAAACAACTCACCTTCAAAAATACAAGGGCATATGGTATGGCACCATCGACTACTCGGTTTATCTAAAATTTCTAGTTCGATCACCCTAATCTACGTTTACTCATATTCGATCAGTGAACCGCGTATTTTTACTAAAAAGTAGTCACTCTGCTTTTTTTTCAAGTTTTGGACAATTTTTATAAGTTTTTAGCAAGCAAGGGCAGTTTAGTCTTTTAACTATTAATTTTCATATTCCTCCCTCCATCTTGTTTCTCAACTCATTTCCCCAATTTTCACGTCCATTTTATGTTTCAATTAAATTTTCTTTTTAGTTACTTTTTTTCAATTTAAACTTTTGTTTTTTCGATTTCTTTTCTGATTTTTTTTTTTTTTTATTTCTTTTTTGATTTTTTTCCTGATTTCTTTTTCGATTTTCTTTTTTAATTTTTTTGATTTTTTATTTCTTTTACGATTTCTTTTTTGATACTTTTTTCCGATTTTTTTCGATTTTCCTTTTGATCTTTTTTCGATTTCTTTTTTGATTTTTTTTCAAAATTTCTCTGCTTTAAATTGTTTATTTTGATCTAATCTTCCTCTACAGATATCCCAAAAGATGGTCTACTTTGAATTTTTAATGGCCAAGACCACATAACTTTGTTTTGAATCGCTATTACTATGTTGATAGAAACTTAGATTACAAATACAACCTTTGATATACTTTTAATTATACATTATACAACAAATACAAAAAGAATTGAGTGTAAAATTTTATAAATCAACCATTCTTAGAAATTAATTAAATCAAACTTGAATTTGCTACATTGATAATTTATTTTGCTGCTGGATAAAATAATAAAGTAGAAAAGGGAGCTGGTTTGGTTTACTTAAGTTAGAGATCAGATTTGTGAATAGTAGAAGTATAATTGTCCGAGATGAGAAAGTGTGGTCACCGTTTGTTTTTCTTTTTTCTAAGCTAAGCCCAACGAGGGATTTACGTGTTAATGAGACAATGTAAGAGTGAGAAGGTCGCAGATGAGACGAAGGTGTTGGATGTCCATGTGGAGAATTACAAAAAATACTCCCTCCGTCCCTAAATGATTGTCACATTTTGACTTTTGATGGTCAACAAAATACGATTTAAAACGTAAATATCTATTATTTTACATGCAAAAAAATTATAAAAAGTTGATATTTCAAAAATACATAATGAGACGAATCTAACAAGGTCTTATAAGACTATGTTATTTCTTATCGTTTAATACAAATTCATGATCAAATTTTGTTATGTTTGATCCATAAAAGTCAAAATGTGACAATCTTTTAGGGACGGAGAGAGTATTATTTTCTGGGGAGACTGATGAGGCTTATGGTAAAGTTGTTAATATCATATCATCCTATTTTTTATAGCATACCTGACTGGTAGTGAAGTATTCTCTTAGATCTTGTCAATGCTCGTCATTCATTCTTGATGCATTGTTTGGAGGTGTCGTATTACTGATATGTGTAGTTTTATTATAGTTGTTGTTGCAGCAAACCCCGATATAAGGAAACAATATGAGACTTTAGAGCCAAGCAAATCGATTCGAAAACAATCTACCATTTCAACAAGTCTAGATGCTCAAATCGTGAATGGAGCACACACAAGCTTTTGAGAGTTCCTACTGTGTTGTATTTCCGGCATGTTCTAGTTGCGTTTGGTAATATAATATTATACTCCCGCCGTTTCTTTTTATTTGATTGTTTGGGAAAAAAGTACTTTATTAAGAGATTGTGAAAAATTACATTGGGATCGTAAAAAGGTGCATTGGAATTGTAAAAAGGTGTATTGGAATTGTAAAAAGGTGCATTAGAATTGTAAAAAGTTGCATTGAAATTGTAAACAATCAAATATTTTGAAACAAGAAAAAAAGCTCCAAACAATCAAATAAAAATAAACGGAGGGAGTATTTGATCATACGCTTAGTACGTCTTTTCAAATTTGATATTTTATACATTCTCGATTTATAATATAAGTACAATGTTTTAGTTATGGATGATTTTATAACATAAATTATTTTGTTATTATTATTATTAAAAAATTTCTAGATTTATTATCAAGTTCTTATATTTGATGTCTATTTTATAACCTAGTATTTGTTACGAGACGAGAGGCGTAACAAATAGCATTTAGAACATTTTATAATCTATTCATTACGTCTCAAAATGGATTCAAATGTCTTTTGTTACGCATGTGGATAGTGTAACAAACGAAAAGCTTTTGTTGCGCACGAGGAAAACAATCATAACAAAAAAGGCTTTTGTTACGAATTGTAACGAAAGCTTTTTGTTATGATTTCTAGGCGTAACGATTACATTTACCACGGCGGTATTCGTCACGCCCCGAAAATCATAACAAAAAGTTATTTTTTCTTGTAGTGATTTGATATTAAAACTAATTTGTTTTACCATGGAAAAACTTAATTTGTTTCTCTACATAATGGAGTTTAATGAGTTGAATATTTTACCTTAATGTTAATTCTTCCAAAGATATTTTAATCAGCTCTAAGATTCAAATTTCATGTAAATATAAAAGATCTAGTTGATACTAGATATGATTCTTGTTCTCATATGTATGAAAATGATGTTTGATTTTTTGTTTTGCTTGATTGAATATGTTTCATAATTTATAGTTTTAGAATAATGCTTCAAAAATGTAACGGTAAAATGATTATTTAAGAAAATATATAGTAACCATGTCTAATTTCATTTATTATTGTAATAGTGGGTATTTAATTGAATAAATAAGTAATTGAGTAGTAATAATGATCAATTAAATTGAGAGATTTTAGTTCATGTAATTTTAATAGTTATTCAATGGTTCTATTATAATATATAGATAATAATAAGATTTGAATAATTAGTCTTAATTGGAAGGAGCAATGTAGTCTTAGCAAAAATAACAGAAATAAATACTCAATTTTTTTGCACTTTTAGAAGTTATATGGGTACAAAAATAGATAGATATTTCAAATATGACTATATTATATAATTTTATTTGAGATCAAATTTATAAAGTCATATATATTAATATATATTATATTAAAATTTTCTCTAATTATGATATTATATTTAAAATATATTAGGTCCTAAAATTATAAATTGAACAATTCTATTACTTATTTCAAATATGTTTATATTTACATATAAAGTTATTTACTTTTCTGTAGTTAGGTAAGTTCGAAAGTTAATGAAGTTATTTTAAGTATCACAATGCACCAAAGAAAAGAAGAAGAGTAGTAATTATATCCAAAATAGCAAAATCATATAAATAAGCTTAATGAAATTTGTAACGACCCGCCCCAGGTGGGTCCCCCTGAGGTTAGGCTGATATTAAATCGGTAACAAAGTCACCACTCGATTGATGACTCGATAAATACATACATTTTTAAATGACTAAAAGAAATAAAATAACAAAAAATCTAGTTTGCTGAAGAAAAACTGAGAACATATCCCTCGGGGTTTAATATTTCTAGACCGAAAATAACAAGGTGCAATAGTTAGAAATGCAAAAATCCAACTACTCCAAACAAAGGGTAATTTAGGAAAAACACAAAATATCATAACAAAACAAAACAGCTACGACTGAGGGAGATCCTAATGCCACCACGCCACTCACCAAGCAGAGTCTACTCACAACAACATCTAGCCTAATAAGAATAAATCCCCAAAGGGTTAGCTCGACATCTGGTGAATTCTACTCACGGATGGCTATCAACCCGTAAGCGTGATGTGAAAGAGATATAAAGTACAGGAAACAATAGCAGGGGTAGTAATAGATATAAGCATAAACAATTCATCAGTAATCATGAAAAGTAAGCCAAGTCCATTATAATCATATCTCAACACATGTACCTATTTATATGCACTGAATTCGGACTTTTACACTGAACAGTAATCTACCTAGCTCGTCTGCAGGGAGACCACGCCAGACATCACCTCAGTGACCGACTCAGACCAAATCATAATCACGACTACACACAGACATTACCATAGTGACCGGCTCGAACCATCCTAATATCATCATATATACCGACTACGCATAGACATCACCGTAGTGACCAGCTCGAACTATCCTAAATTGGTGGATCATGACAACACATATACCACATAACATGAACTCAACCTATCATAACAGTCTATCAAATACCAGCATCCCATGTCTCATTTCACAACATACGTACCATAATATTCAAAATAATAAAATAGGCACAAGAAGGACGGAAGAAACTGTTGCAATGTGGAATGGATTCCTTCGGATATTGAATGTTTTACCAATCTTAAAGATGTTATTATAAACAATTTTAATCCCGTTTCAGACATTTAGATTTCGGATATTAATCGTTGCCAAAGGGGCACGACATTTTGATGTAATGAACTCTCTTTTATCTATCAAAAAGAAAAAGAAAGACTGCCAACATTTCTACACATCAACAACCAGTAGGTGAATCTATCATAATCTTCTAACTTCAAATACACACATATATCTTTCTCTCATAAATACTCCTTTATCATGCAGATAATCTTACTCTGCAGTTCTTCAGTTTTAAGTTTTTACATATAAATTCATCTGTCTTCTCGGGTTCACAGCGATGTATGATTCTTCATTCGAAATGGCAATATAACAATCAAATGGATACATGAACAGGGGAATGATATACGGACAAATCCAGGATCACCTATATAGCATGAACAAGATTATTGCTCCAGGTTCGAAGGGGAACGCGTATATACCACATTGTTGCAAGAAGAATCCCATTGTGGAGATGGTTCCTGTCAAAGCAACAACCAACAATTTACTAATGTTGCGAGATGGTTCCTGTCAAGGGCGCGCGGATTCTTGGAGTTCTGGTGCAATGCAAGCGAGTGGAGGGTCGTCTGAACGTCAGACGTCCCTCTGCAAGATCCAGCACCAGGTACGCATGTTGCTTTGCTAAGACTCAACCTCCAACCAACTTTCTTACACCGGATCAAACGAATAGCTCAAGCTCTCCAAACCACTTGTCACTATAAATTTCTGTTTATTTATGGGCTAATTGGCACAATCCCCCTTCTATTTTTGCGTAATTTTGAAATAGACCCCTGAACTATTAGTCTTTTTGGAGTGCCGCTAAACTATTTTTATTTTCTAGGAATCCCTTCACATGTTTTTTCACCTTTAAATAGTATTATGATTATTGTATCGAGATACGGATCCGAAAATCAAATTTTAGTGGTGTAGAGGAGGTTAAAAAGATTTCGATAAACAATGTTGATTGATGATTTTTTTTTCGAATAAAATTTGGCCCCAAATTATAAGATAATATAATTAATAATTACCAATGGATGAGTTTTTTCCTAACTATTCACTCCTCTTTCTACATTTTCTGATGAGAAAACCACTATAATTGTAAGTTTAGGGAATCTAGGATCGATGATAGATTTTGTATTAATTACTTCACGTATGTTTTGCAAGTGCTTCCTTCTTGTAATAATAAATTAATTATATTATTGAAGTTCTGTATTTAACATAACTAGATAAGATTGAATGGAAATATTTACAACACTTTTTAAGATTCCAAAAAATATATGTTCTTTTTTTATGAAATGAGCTTTTGATTTGTTTTGACAATAATACTAACATAATTTTTTTATTATTGTAAAGCTCACATAAATGAATCAAGTCATAACTATGCACTCAACAGAGAATGACTTAAGGGCTTAAACAATTATTTAAGTACCGTGTTGAAAAAGGATAGTAGAGACATTTGCAAAAGCAATTGAAATAAAAAAAATAATGACTATTTTAACTAAAAGAAACATGTAAAGTTTCCATTCTTTCCTCCCTACAATTATTACTATTTCCTACAATCTAGCTATAATTAATTCTCACCAAAATCACGCCGTTAAGTCAAGAAGTCACCATCAAAATTCAAAAATTCAACAATAGAATAACAAAAGAGGAAGAAAGTTTGACACTACATAAAAATTGTCGTTAGTGTTGTGGAGGCAAAAAATCGACGACGTTTTACCTCAGCAACCAAAGTCCTCCGATTGCCTATTTGGCAACCAATGAATACTTATGAAGAGGGCTACGGGGTCTTCTTTAACTCCCGGCTGCGTCTCCGACCAACAACCTACAAAACCAGTCCGGGGTGTGTCCCGGAAGGGTCCCCGATGCTTAAGTTAGAACAAGTAGGAGTCCGGGTGCATCCGCACCTAAACGAAATGTATATGACTTGAATATACGATGAGCTAATAGGTTGCCATAGATATCTACGTAATAGTGTTGTGATTTCTAGACCGGTGGTGACACTTAGAGCTGTACACGAGTAGAGCCGAGCTCGAGCTGAAGAATTTTTTGCTCGGCTCATCACTAAACGAGCTTTAGGCTCGGCTCGACAAGCTTTCCCCGAGCCGACCTTCGAGCTAGCTCACTTAGCTCATTTCGAAATTTCAAATTCATTTTAATTGAGAAAAAATGATTTTACATAAACAATTAATAATATTATTAACATCTAACAAATAATAAAATTAACCAACATATAACTAATTTTATTAAAAATAATATTAACATATGTACTATCGAGCTACCGAGCCGGCTTCCCGAGCTAGCTCGCCGAGCTGACGAGCCAGGAACCTGGCTCGCGGCTCGGCTCATTTTGCTACGAGCCGAGCTTCGAGCCTCGACTTCCAGAGCCGAGCCGAGCGAGCTAGCTTGGAAAGCTCGGCTCATGCACATCACTAGTGACACTGAATGACCTACTGATACAATGCACCCGGGTGTTGAAGGTGTCGGGTCTACTCATGGTGATTCTAAGAATCCAGACGGTAGGTGTATGGGCCACAAGTGAACTAGAATATTTGTATGGTGGAAGGCTCCTACGTCTTTGAGAAAAAAAGTCGATGTCCAATAATATTTGACTAAGACTCTTAATATATGAATATCAAGTCTATAATTTTTCTCATCCTCTCCTCAATAGAGTAGGAGTCTATTTATAGGAGCAGAATAGTAGTAGAATCACACTCTCAAGCAATATGGGAGTTTTACTTATACTATTCATCAAAAGGTCCAACTCAAGTGTCAAGCATTATGGGGCATTTAACAATCACATCCATCACTTTTCCACCCCACAATACAAAGACTTAACTTATTCGTGTAACTTGCTGCGAATGTAATACGATACTACCATACTTTGATATCTACAAACAACATATCAACTCACCATAATACAAAAAACGATGACCTGCTGGGACATGCTGAATGTCCCCTCCTCACTATCCTTTAGACGTAACCTCACGGCGTAAGGCATATGCTTTATACGTAACCTCACCATAATACAAAAAACGATGACCTGCGGGGACATCCTTTATACGTAACCATAATACAAAAATATTCCTTAACAATTCCCCTTGGCTTTGGGCCTGAACTTAACCTCACGGCGTAAGGCATATGCTTCAAAGATTTGATATTCCCTTTCTTAGAAAATTCGTTCAGTATATATAGAGGCATTCGCCTTACTGTGGCAAAATGCCCGGACATACGTCATTCAATATTTATAGGCATGTGCCCTTTAACAGGTATACACCCTTTGGTAATTGAACATACATTCAACGCATATAGGCATACACCTTTTGACGGATATACGTCCTTTAACGACTGAACATACGTTCAACATTCATAGGCATACGCCTTTCAGCAGACATACGTCCTCTATCGGTTTGACTATACGTTCAATATCCATTAGCCTGCGCATTTTGACGAACATAAGTCCTTTAATGATTGAACATACGTTCAGTTTTTTATTGGCATACACCAGTGAACGGACATACACCCTTTAAATTTTTTGAAGTCGTTTGTGGCCTTACAAGAAACATATGCCCACTTGAGATGTTGAAACCATGATGGCCAAGTTACTCTTGAGTTCCTATTGAACATACATTCTCTTGCACAGTGTTTGATATATTCACTTTATCCTAGTCGGGTATGCTATTTTATAGCGCTTTCAGATTGGGATATGACGAATGAATAAATGACGGCCTCCAAATGAAGTATTTGGTCTTAAAAGATGATCACTAACCTTGACACACATCTATTCTAGCAAACTCCATGAGTATACACTCAAAAATTGAATTTTGGGGTCAAATTTAATTTTTTTTGTGAAATTCCTCTTGCACAAACAATTTTCATGGGGTCAAAAATATAATTTTGACACTCTTAGGGTCTTGAAAGTTTAACACCTTATCCTAAGGGTTTAGAAATATCCAAATTAGAATAGGAGTCACGCTTTGAGTCAGCTATCCAATCGGAATTAGTATCCTACTCCGTTTCGGACTCTATTTGCTATTAAAGCCTCTCTCTTCTTGCCTTCCTCATATATTTCGAAATCTTCAACACCAAAGCTTGAAAAAGGAATAAATTCTCTGCAAAATATCGATCACCTTCTTCATCCATCAATCGTTCATGAATACTCCATCCGAAGTTCTGAGAAACTGCCGAAAACACCAAAAGAAGTGCGTTATTTAATTTTTTATTTTTCCAACAACTTTTTTTCAAAACCAAATTTGATGGAAATTTTTTTTTTGGTTTCATGAAGCTTCTCTAATTTTTTTATAATTTTCTGAGCATATTTTTCTGTTAGTTATATGTAATAGCCTCCGCTTTCTACCGATTTGGTACAGAACCAACCTGATTTTTCAACAGTTCTATGCTAGCTTCGATTTTAGCACTATATTTCAAATTTTTTCACACTTTTTTCATTTTCACCCTGTATATTGACTTCTAATATAGAACACTGTGAAAATCCCATTGACACCGCCATCAATTTTACCGCCGGAATAACTATGACACCCCATGCTTTTAGCGGGAGCATGAACTCTACATCCATAGTCATATATGATGGCAGTGATGACGTAGTGTCTGATATTTTGAATATGGTTCTAATACCGACGCCTATTAGAAGTATCCAGGGGACTCAGGGATGAATATGTTAGTGGAGATTTCGAGCGAAACTGTCCTCTTCCTGATGCCTTGAGACTCAATAAGACCCAAGCAAAAGAAACAGAAACAAAAAAAGCTTTTTGGTTTGGCGGTTGGTTCTCTTGAGGATATCGTCGATGGTATATCGGCACCCGAGATAGTGGTTGACCTCACCGGACATGAATCTGAAGTGACTTCACCAGTAATGGACCCTCTTTTGCATTATTGGTGAAGTCACTTCAGATTTATTTTCGGTGAGGTCAACCACTATCTCGGTTTCAGATGTACCATCGATGATATCCTCAATGAGAACCAACCGCCAAACCAGAGAGCTTTTTCTGTTTTTGTCTCTTCTTCCTAGCTTGGGTCTTACTAAGTCTCAAGGCATCGGGAAGGAGGACAGTTTCGCTCGGAACCTTCACTAGCATATTCATATCTTCAATCCCCTAGATACTTCTTCTAGGCATCGGCCTTGCTACCCTATTCAAAATGTCAAACACTACGTCAGCACCGCCATCATATTTGACTATGGATGTAGAGTTCATGCTCCCGTTACAAACATCGGGTGTGGTTGGCAATGGAGTATACTCTCGATCAACGGTACCGTTGGATAGTAATAAAGTACTAGAGCACACATGATCCCCCGTCACCGGAGACGCATCCGGGAAGTTGAAGAGGACCCGGTGTCCGTTTTCATAAGTGCTCATTGGCCGACACTTTCAACACCCGAGTACATTGTATTTGTAGGTCATTTAGTAAGAATGAGACTTTCAAAAAAAGGTTATATATACTATACAGAAACCAACAATGTTAATCTGTTATATATATATTGCTATAAAAAAAATGTAAACAGACATAGTGGATGACAAGCAAAATAAACATTCAACTAGGCACAAAGAAACCCGTAAGCTACATTCGTAAAAAAACGAAAATGTTAATGAAAATTCAAGGTGAATCAAGAATCCAAAAATGTTGAAACCCGAAATGGCCCACGAATATTGGAGGAGTTAGAATGTTGATGAAAGTTCAAGCTGAGGGTGCTAATTATGTTAAAAGAATTGAAACATGCCTCTACTCCTTCCAATACTATCTATGGTACAATAGTTTATATTACTCCCTCCGTCCCTAAAAGATTGATACATTTTAACTTTTGTGATCCAATTTAAAAATGTTTGATCAAGAATTCTCATTAAACGGTAAGAAATAATATAATCATGTGGGATCTTATTACATTTATCTCAATAATACTAGGGTACATCCTCCCCAGCTGGATGTGGGACTAATGCTGTTCGCGGGCCGGGTTACCCGAGACCCGCCTTGGTATCCGCCTCGGGAACCCGAGTCCGAAACCCGGCTCGAAATGTAACGGTACTCGGTTTCGATTCCAACATCAAAATCGAAACCGATTCGGGTAATACCCGGGACCGGCTCGGGAATCTTTATTAAATTAATAGAATTTTTTACTTCAGTATTAAATTATTAGACCTTTTGACTTCAGTATTAAATTGTTGGTTACTTGATTTAAGGATTAATTGATCATGTTTCTATATAGATTGTCATGAACAATACAAGCGGATTTCGAGTTTGAATCGAGTACCGAGTCCAATCGAGTATCGATTCGGGTACTCGACTCCAGACCGGTCCCGAGTCGGGTCTTCGTTGAAAATAAGAGATTTCGAGCCGATTTCGGCTCTCGGTGCTTACTCGAATTATTATCGAGCCGGGTATCGGGTTTACTCGGTTCTCAACCGAGTCGGTCCGGTTATAACTGGACTCGGACCGACTCGGCTCGATAACAGCACTATGTGGGACGCTTAAGATCAATTATTCAAGCCCTGGGCTTTGTCCATACTGTCCATTAAGATTAAGCCCAGATAACCCTAATCCATCATCCATTATAAATTTCATCTTTCTTCAAGAGGTCCAAGTGCCCTAAAATAAAGGTCTTCGTAAATAGGAGAAGAAACTTTAGCAAATTTCAACAAATGAACATGAGATTGGAAATCAAGATTGAAGAATAGGCGCAGACCTAATCATTGTATGATTTTGGGTGAAAATAAATAGATTGACACATGAGCTATTGTAGAAAGGCGTGAGCCGAGTATGGAAGGTCGAGGCCTAAAATAAAAATGAGTATACAAGGATCCGATCTAGTTGACCAAAGGCCTCGGATGAAGAGTCGAGGATCCAAGACCGATGGTTTGAGGTCAAGGATATACAGTGGACGCGAAGATTGTAATATTTGCTGTAACTGTATGCAGTACATGTTCAAACAAGAGCTATCACTTTCTTCTATGCAGACTGTTTTACATGGTAATCAAGAATCCGTATGAGAGGCCATCCCCGCTCATCCGGCAAGAAATACAAAAGCTTACATCAATCAAAAAGCACTCCTTGAATAGTTTTTATTCTTGACACAATTTTACAAAAACTATGAAGAAAACAATCTATAAATGAAATTATATGAAGTATACTACATGAAAGAAGTGGTGGTGATTCTGACTCACTTTCTGTTTACGCATGTCCTGTTGAAACTCGAGAGCAGACTTCTTGGAAATGCAATTGAATGTTGATCCATCACTCGTCGTGGCATCTCTATCGGATACGAAAACTGAGATTTACTTCCCTATTTTAGACTGAACTGCTTAAGATATGGAATTTTCATTTCATCGCGTTATATGATCAATCAAATTGTTACAAAGAAGAATGTCAAGGCCAGCAATGATGTAAGAACCAGAGTGACCAGAGGTAGCTCAGCACGAGAACCAGCATTTGGCAGATAAGGGTATGCATCTGGAGGTGGCATGACACAGTTGTCACCATTGAAATAGATTCTTCGTGGAAAAGCCCAGCCCTTCTCGAAGGTAAAAGTTGATGAATCCTTGCGGAATATAAGTTCTGATTGAACATTTCCTAGGGGACCAGCTTGACTGAGAAAATCGTTAAAGAACTTTACACCCCACAGCATAGCAGTATCATCTGATCAAGCAAAATTAACATTAGTTTAACTACCCGTAGTGATAATAATCGAAAAAGGTAAAATAACGCCAGCTGCCCTGTTCCACATATAAATGACAGTGACCATGGTCATTTCCAAATAAACTGGATTAAGTTTCGGTCCAGTTAAGAAACTAGCTCAGGTTAGTCACACCAAAAAAACCAGATAATGAGGAGTATTACACAAAACTACTTACTTATAGCTTGGTATGGGGTCAACGATTTATAGTTGAAGCTGAATAGTTGAGTCAAATTATCGAAGTTGGGATGCTGAACAACTAAATTCCACTCCGAATAGTTCATCCTATAGTTGAAGTTTGTGATAGTGACCTTTACCCTCCAATAATCCTTGTAGTTGAGTTTCACATGCCAATGAATCCTAATTGGGCACATATGACTGGTACATTGAACCAGAGGAGCATAATTGTTCTTTCCATGTGCCTGAACGACTGATTCCAGGTGTGGCGCATCCGGGCTGTAAGAACATAGTAATTCGTAAACCTCTAAGTAAAGGAAATCATCCTCAGAAAATCAAGTTATTATCACTAAAGAACACGTACTGTACACAATTTCCTTGCTGAGTGCCATTATTTTGGCAGCCACAGGTACACGTTGGGCAAGGAACGATTGTATCATTATAGAAGGATGACAGTGAAACACAACAACTTGGAGTTTTTTGTGCAAGGAACTGTGAATATGTACACGTAACATTCCACGTCACTGTACAAAAAAGAAGTAAATTTGTCAGAAATAAAGATTCTACACAAAGGCATCATAAATCTGAAATGGGAAACCAATCGGTCCAACTGCCCTAGATAATGTAACATTAAAGCTAAACCAAGTAGATATACCCTACTCGATTAATTTCATTCATGCTCTTTTACACCAGCAATCAAAGATCAGGATATATATTCGGCATAGTTTTGATATTTATGAGATAATTTTCAAGGAAATAAGTGCAAGAAATCTCCAACTGTGGATACATAAATCATTATTTAAAACACTTACTCATTGCCTGCGTCTTCCTTCTTCCGTCTTTCGTATAAAACTGGGTTGGTTTTCCAACTTTTGCAGGCCCGCAAGTGTACCCTGGTCCAGGTGCTTTCAACGTAAAATTTCGGGGAACTCTAACAGTTTTGTTCGTGGTTCCAGCTTGACCTACACTTAGTTGGAAGGAGCTCACTGCATTATCAGGATCCTGTGCCCATGAGGTAATTACCCCTCCTTTGCAGCAATTTGCAATCTGTTGGTTATAAGGAGTCCCGGGCAATAGATCAACAATCGTGGGATCCTTTTTACAGCAATGAGGAACAGCCCCCTTAAATTTAGAACAATCTCCCTGCTCTGTTGCTTGACTTCCCATCGCACTCCATATCACTTCCTTCTTCGCCCATGTCCATCCCAGTGTCCAACCTGGAGCTTGAATATGTCTGTACTGCTGAAAATTATACATCGTAATAACAGCCTGCAGCAAATCAAAGAAAAATATAGAGTTTAGACAGGTCAAAGCCACAACGAGTGGAAAGTAAATTGATCTATGTAAAATTGAAGATCAGGAGATGCAATCAAATATAGCTCGAAGTACGGGTTATACTACATACCACATAGCCATCGGGTGTCCACTGAATTAGATCCCATTTGAGAGTTATATTTCCACTGGGATCAAGTGCATCATAAGCTTCTGCGAAACAGATAGAACTCAATAAATCCAATGCAAATATCGAATGAAGGCTTCATTTACTTCGATTCCAGAATACGAAATCATATGAACTCTCATCATCTCACCGATAACTACTATAACTATACATCAAACAACATCTTTTCATACCTAAAGAATTTAGTTACAACAACATCATAAGATCATGACAGATGCAGACACTTAATGAAAACAACAGATTTCTTAATCAAGATCTTGATTTTGAGCAAATCAATCATTATTGTATATGCCAATTTAGCAAACAGGGCTAAAGATTCAATCAAGAATTCAATTCAAGATCCCAAAATACACCATTTCAGCTCAAAAAGAACTTGCAACTAACAACAAAATCTTTAGGCTTGATAACAAAATAACAAATTTAGCAATACCCATGATAGCAAAGACCATAAAACTATCCAAATGCAATCCATTCATGTACTAAAACTACAAACAAGCAAAACCCATGTAGGAAATACTAAAAAACACTAAAAAAAACTCCAAATTTAGAAAAATGACAATTGTTTATCAAACCTGTTGAAGTGAAGCTGAAGCAAGAAAGCAAGAAAATGAGCAAAATGGCACAAGTTGATAATTTTGCCATTTTTGTTTAGGAGTAAATGATGATTTCTTGAAAGGTGAATGAGCAAGATCTGGAAATGAAGATATTGAAGTAGGCAGGGGGAGGAGAGAGAAAAACACACACCGACAGAGACCAAGTGTTGCTGAGTGTGGTGGCTTGTTTTTTTACTCACATGGGTGAAGCTTATTCATGGAGATTAAGGGGACTTTTCACATTTAATCTTTAATTATTCTTTCTAATTTTGTGTCTTCTTCAATACTACATCATGGTCCCCTAAACACAAGTAAATTGATACACAGCTTAAGGTGAATAACACCACGTCTTACATCTGCATCGCGTAAATTCGTGTATATTATGAGGTAAAATCTTGTATCGAAGTGGTTAACGAACACCCTTAACTCCCCTGACCATCTGACGTGGAAGTGGTTCATGAGGTCGTTAAGGTTGCGGTTCAACCTTTTTTTCAATACTATATCATTATCTTTTATTAACTACTCTCTTCCTTTTTATTTAATTACCGTTTTAAACTTTCACATAACAACTAGAAAATTCACAATCTTCTTCATTAGGTTTTTCAACAAATAATTGGAACATCTTACCTCTCCTATTTCTAAGAAATATAATTGACTTGGTGATTAAGACTGAATAATTGTAAATACTAGTCATGGTAGACTGGTAGATCTTTTCTCCATAATAATGCAGATTCCCAGCTGTGGACAGTGGACACTCAGCAAAATATTTTAAATGAACTTTTTGTTGTTTCTCTTCTCCTCAAAAAAATACTATTCCCTCCAATTTAGGCTTTTTTATTTATTTTGTACCTGAATTATGAAGAAAGTTTCAAATTACATCCTTATATTATCATTAGTCTTAAATTGCACCCTATACTATGTTTTATATCATTTTGTATCCAAAAGTGACGAGTTTATATAAAATTGTGTTTTAAAAGAAGGGCAAACTCAGAATATCACATACATTAAATTTTAAGGCACTTTTTACGAACAATTAAAATTAAAAATTAAAAATTAAAGTCACCCAGTTCATCTTCTTTATTAAACTCCCATCCCTAAAGATGATGGTGAACTTTGAAGAAAGCATATAGCACTAGTAAATCCATAGCACATGTAAGTAAGATACATGGAACAGAAGATAAAGTACAATACAGAAGAAAATATTACAAGCTAAGTGAAGTATAACCTTGATGCCACTCAGCAAAAAGACTTTGCTTAAGAGCCGCTACTGTAGTAGTTGGTGTGTAAGTACCACGCCTAATATAGGTAACATCGTAGATTCCGAACTTGAGTTCAATCAAATTATCTCCTTGAGCCATAATAACAACTCTCTTATTGTGGCTACTTCAAAATAATGAAGAAGATGAAGGGGGTAGGGTTAATTTTTAATTTACAAGTTTAATTGTTTGTAGAAAGTGCCCCAAAAATTAATGTGTGATATTCTGAGTTTGCCCTTCTTTTAAAACAAACTTCTATCTAAATTTGCTATTTTAGCGTGTAAAATGAGACAAAAAGTAATATATGGTGCGATTTGAGCCTTAGGATAGTATATTAAGGTGTAGTGCTCAAAAAGAAAATAAGCCTCAAATAATAATCTATGGCGTTTTCATTATTGCATGTTCAATTTTGATAGTCAATTACTTATTATTTTTTAGTTCAAAAAGATAAAATTATTATCGATAAAATTATATTGAAGAATATTTTCGTATAAGTAACTTTTTACAATGTTTTATATTGTAATTAATTAGGTATTGTTAATCAAAGTTAAACGTATTTTGAATGGAGGTAGTATTTTTTATATGGCCCTCTACTATCCAAAATAATTCAATTGGTCTATATTATTTTTACCAAAAGGATAAATGTTCTATCCATATTATTTAGTTGTCGTTTGACCTGAAATTTTTTCTTTGAAAATAGTTGTAATTCTAGAATTACAAAATTATATATAATTTTACATTTTCAATTTCCTATTCGCTGATGCTTATATTGAAATCGTCAACTATCCAATAATAGAGTGACAATTAATTACCATTTATCATATTCAATGTACTTCTTCACTGAATAATTTGCATCATACCCCTAATAAACTTTAAAATGTGAATCATACCTTAGTGTATACTTAAAAGGACATGATACCCTCTTATCAACTTTCAAAAGTTGCATCACACCCCCTTACTATTTATTATGTTTGGTGTTAAAGTTAATTTTTGGGTTATAAAATTATGAATATTTTTTTTCTACATAATTTAACATTATTAAAGGAACATGCGATGGTGTACTTATATTATATATATTTATAGTAAAAAAAATGGTTTCTTTGACAAAATTTAACCTTCGAAAGTTAATTAAAAAAAAAGCAAAATAACTATCATATATATAATCTCAATTATATATAATTTGTAGAGAAATTATTAACATACTACAAGATCGATATAATACAAGAGAAAGAGAAGGAAATAAATATGATCGGTAAAAATTACTAAATCTAAAAACATGCGAACCAAGACCTCACGTGCATGACACGTCCTTTATAACTAGTATCCAATATAGTTCCGATAATGAAAATTTGAAACTCTTAAAAATGTATCAATTTTATTATTCAAAATAAATAAAGTTATACCCAAGCGAGAGTGTTGTTGGAATATTGAATGATGAGCTGCTTCGGAAGTTCGGAAAAGAGTGAAGATGTGAAGATGAAGAATGAAGTTGATTTAATGCTTTAGAGTGTTGTACGTTTCAGAGTTGTACCTAGCCGTTAGAAAATTAGGGCTGGGTTTAATCCCAATTCTATTGACCAATCAGGGGCTGTTTAATTCGATCCGTGTGCTAGTTTCTGATTGGTCCATCTGGGTCCACGTAGATAAAGGCTGTGCTTATATAAGCTTTCTCTTTCTTGTTAGTTAAACACAATTACACAATTTTCCTTTTCAGTTTTTCCAATTAATATCAGCAAGTAATTTTCTTCTTCGATTTCTTTGCGTGTTGCTTTGTTTCTTCGATCGTTTCTTTCCATTCTTGTAAAATTCAAGATGGTATCAGAGCGATAAGCAAACTATCATCTTCTTCGAAAATCGTTTCCGCAAATATCTCTGATTTTTCAATCTCTTCTTCATCTGATTTCTCAAGAAAATGTCCAACCCAGATAATCCAGAACACGAGCATTCATCTTCATCTGATATGATTCAAGATGCGATCATAATCAAACCCAATGATCCATTGTACCTGCAGAATTCAGATCATGCTAGTTTAATTCTTGTCAGTGAGCTGCTTACAAAGAAGAATTATAATTCATGGTCAAGAACAATGACCATAGCTCTTGAAGCAAGAGCTAAGGCAATCTTCTTAACAGAAAATTACATTGCACCAGCAGAAGGAGATCCAACCTTTGATCAATGGAAAAGAGTTAATTCAACATTGATTTCCTGGATTCTTAATGCCATTTCCCCTGGTCTCAACAAAGGATTTCTATACACAAAAACAGCCAGGGAACTATGGCAGCAAGTCAAAGAAAGGTTTGGGAAAAACAATACACCCAAGATTTATGAATTAAAGAGGCTGATCTCCTCTGCCAAACAAGAAAGTGACTCAGTAGACATCTATTACAATAAGCTGAATGGTTTATGGGATGAGCTGGCAAATGTGAAGCCAGAATCTATGATTGATGAAGAAGACAGAATTATGCAGTTTCTTATGGGCCTCAACCCTGAATATGAAGCCATTAGAGGACAGATATTGCTTAAAGATCCTTTGCCCACACTCTCCAAGATTTTTGGAACAGTTGCACAGGCAGAAGATACAAATTCTATTCAAGAACTCATCACAGGAAGTGCCCACAATACAGCTATGCAAGTAAAGGCAGATACATCATTGACAGGAAACACATATGATAATAATTACTCAAGAAATACATCCTATCATGATGCATCTGGCTCAGGATATCCAAGAAATGTGCAGTATGAAAGTAGAGGTGGTGGAAGGAATGGCAACAACTATGGTAGAGTTGGAAGAGGCCAGATCAGATGTGATCATTGTGGCAAACCATGACATTCCAGATCAGGTTGCTTTAGGTTAAATGGATGGCCTAATCAAGGGCAAAATCAGCAAAAATTCAGATATAAGGCCAACAATGTGAATTCACAAGATCCAGATACACCATTGAGCATGGACCAAGGATCAGGAAACAATCCAACCTTTCAAAACATGGTAAACACAATGGTGCAGAAGGAGGTAGAAAAGCTGATGCAGGACAGTCCAAGAGAGCATGGACAAACAGGTCAAAAAAAGAACACTGGACAGACATCTAATACAGGCATGAACTTCATAAACAGTGCAGAATTTGCAGGTACTGTCCTATCCCATAATTATAATGTCAATGCCTCTCTTGTGTGTCAAAATAACTCTTGGATCATTGATAGTGGTGCATCCACTCATATGAGTGGTGATCTTAGCTTGTTCACAAAATGACAGTATATTAAACCTCCCACACCAATACAGTTTCCTGATCACACTATAAAATTAGTAGAATGTAGTGGTGAGGTTGTGCTAAATGAGAAAATAACACTACAAGACTGCCTGTATGTCAAGAGTTTTAAACAGAATCTGTTGTCTGTGAGTAAATTGATTCAAACATCAAAGATAAAGTTTGATTTTCACCCTGGTTTTTGTATACTAGTGGATTCTACAACTCTTGAAGCCTTGGCTATAGCAAAAGAATCAAGAGGATTATACATCTTGAATTCAGATTCCTTTAGACATGACATTTTGGCAAATTTTTACTCTATGAAACATACAGTCATTGGCTGTAATAGTCTAAATGATGTTAAACAGAATGTGATCTATGATATTTGGCACTCTAGGTTGGGGCATGCACCCTTTAATGTTTTGAAACACATAGAAGGTTTAACTACAGATGGTCATAATTATGATAAACAGTGTATGATCTGCCCTTTGGCAAAACAACACAGACTAGTTTTTCCCACAAGTGCTACTTTTTCTACTGACATCTTTCAGCTAATTCATATTGACATATGGGGCCCTTATAAGATTCCTAGCAAGATAGGGGCCAAGTATTTTCTCACCATTGTGGAAGATTTCAGTAGGAGTACTTGGATTTATTTGATGCACTCTAAGTCACAGGTCCTAGGAGTATTTAAGCACTTCCTGGCTATGGTTACAACTCAGTTTGACAGGAAAGTTAAGAGAATTAGAAGTGATAATGGATCTGAATTCCTGAGCAATAGTATGCAGTTGTTGTTTTCTGAGTTAGGTGTAATACATGAGAAGTCTTGTACATATACCCCTCAACAGAATGGTACTGTTGAGAGGAAACACCAACATGTTATGCAAGTTGCTGGGGCTTTGCCTTTTAAGGCAGGTATGACAAATGAGTTCTGGGGAGAAGGAGTATTAACAGCCACTTATTTAATCAATAGGTTACCTGCCTGTGTTTTAAATTGGAAAAGTCTTTTTGAATTATTAACAGAAAAGCCACCTGACCTTAATCATCTTAAGATCTTTGGTTTGTGTTTCTATACAAACAATATGCCCCATAAGGATACATTAGCTAAGAGAGCTTTTCCAGCTGTTTTTGTGGGATATCCACATGGTCAGAAGGCTTATAAGGTCTTTGATTTAGACAGTCATGAGATAGTAGTATCTAGGGATGTAAAATTTCAGGAAGAAATATTTCCTTACAAAAGTATGAATTCAGTAACTAATCCTAGTAGTTTAGGGGTTATTGATGATGCTGGCCTGTTACCTAGTGCTGCTATTGAGGACAATGATCCAGATAGTACAATTTATAGAACAAATAAAAATAGGGAGTTAGAAAATGATGATGCTCAGGACATTTTAGGACCTTATGATGATCAGTTTGATACAGAAACTGACATTCTAGCACCTAGTGAGAACTTAGAAGCAAATAGTAGCCCTGTCCCCACTTACACACATGAGAGTAACCCTATACTAAGACAGTCTAACAGAGAGAGAGTGCAACCCAAGTATCTTGCAGACTATCTTGTTAACCATGTGCAGGGGACAGATAATGTACCAGTATTTACAGCTCAACACATGGTGTTCTTGGCAAACATTCAAAAGGTTCCTGAGCCACACACTTTCAAGCAGGCAGCTGTCCATCCAGAATGGCAAGAAGCTATAAGTTTGGAACTACAAGCCCTGGAAGAAAACAATACTTGGGAATTAGTGTCACTCCCTAAACATCAGAAACCAATAGGGTGTAAATGGGTTTATAAAGTAAAATGTAAGCCTAATGGAGAAGTGGAGAGGTACAAGGCTAGGTTAGTAGCAAAGGGCTACAACCAGATTGAAGGTGTTGATTATTTTGACAGTTTCAGCCCTGTTGCTAAACTTGTCACTGTCAGACTAATTCTATCTATCTCAGCTGCCAGGAAATGGTTTATTCACATGCTAGACATAAACAATGCATTTCTTCATGGCTTTATAGAAGAAGAGATTTACATGGTGCCTCGTGAAGGATACACTAAGGCTAAGCTAGGGCAGGTTTGCAAATTGAAAAGGAGTCTTTATGGGCTTAAACAAGCTAGCAGGAGATGGAATGAGGAGTTTACAGCTAGTATGTCAGAGTATGGATTTGTTCAATCTACACATGACTACTGTCTTTTCATATTGAACTCAATTGATCATTTTATGGCACTAATTGTTTATGTGGATGACATCCTTATAGCTGGGGATGTGGAGACAGAGATTATTGCAGTAAAGAAGTACTTAGATAAGAAGTTTACTATTAAGGATTTAGACCTAGTTAAGTATATTTGGGCTTTGAGATAGCAAGGGCTTCAGAAGGTGTTTATATCAGCCAAAGTAAATATATCAGAGACATTATAATGGACTTACAAATGAATGATGCAAAGACAGCTATCACTCCCTTTCCTAGCAATTGGAATCCTGCAGAGGGTGAAGAAGAGTTACATGATGATCCAGTATCTTACAGAAGGCTGTTTGGAAGATTATTATATCTTAACTTTACAAGACCAGATGTTACTTTTTCAGTTAACACTTTGAGTCAACATATGCAAACACCTACCAAGAATCATTGGAATGGAGCTATTCACATTGTCAGATATCTTAAAGCTAATATCAGTAAAGGATTGTTTTATCCAGCTGATAATTCACTATTATTAAGTGCATTCTGTGATGCTGACTGGGGCAAATGTCCATTTACAAGACAGTCTATCACAGGGTATTGTATTTTGATGGGAAACTCACTTGTCTCATGGAAATCAAAGAAGCAGGGGACAGTGGCAAGATCGTCGGCAGAAGCTGAGTATCGGAGTGCTGCAAACACTGTATGTGAGCTTCGATGGATAACTTTTGTGCTCACAGATTTGGGAATTCCCTTCAATCAACCAATTAGACTTTGGTGTGATAATCAGTCCGCAATTCACATTATTCAAAATCCTATTTTCCACGAGCGGACAAAGCACATCGAGATCGACTGTCATCTCATCAGACAGCACTACAAGAAGGGGTTTATCTTTCCGACGTATGTTCAATCAAAGGAGCAATTGGCAGATATTTTTACGAAAGTTTTAGCAGCTCCTCTACATCGCGTATTCCTTTCCAAGATGAACTTCTGTTCCATTTGTCCATCTTGAGGGGGGGATGTTGGAATATTGAATGATGAGCTGCTTCGGAAGTTCGGAAAAGAGTGAAGATGTGAAGATGAAGAATGAAGTTGATTTAATGCTTTAGAGTGTTGCACGTTTCAGAGTTGTACCTAGCCGTTAGAAAATTAGGGCTGGGTTTAATCCCAATTCTATTGACCAATCAGGGGCTGTTTAATTCGATCCGTGTGCTAGTTTCTGATTGGTCCATCTGGGTCCACGTAGATAAAGGCTGTGCTTATATAAGCTTTCTCTTTCTTGTTAGTTAAACACAATTACACAATTTTTCTTCTCAGTTTTTCCAATTAATATCAGCAAGTAATTTTCTTCTTCGATTTCTTTGCGTGTTGCTTTGTTTCTTCGATCGTTTCTTTCCATTCTTGTAAAATTCAAGAAGTGTTGACATGAGGAAAGATGCTCCTAAAATGATCATTACACGTATATGAAAAGGTTAAGTGGGTCTTCACATTGTAGACAATTAAATCACGAAAACAACTTCCGAAGATTTTAAGGTCACTGCCTAACCAACAATGTGGTTGAACATCAAGTTCACCCAGCCCCAGGGTACAATAACGTTCCGCTACCAACACTTCTGCCTTGACGAAATGCGACGAATGGTTAACCCACTCGTCGTCTTTCATCACCCATACATCCATCGTGATAACCAGTATCTCTCTTGAGATGACAAAACACGTAGGTATTCTTACGCAAATCGCGCATGATGAAGGTGGTAGTCGAGGAAGAATGGTGATGAAGGTGCGTGTTAATAAATTGTGGGGTTTTTATGATTAAAGACCAATTCCGACAAATGTGGCTCATCACATTATGAAGAATGTCGACCGGTAGGAAGCGAAAGATATTGAATATAATCTCTTCAGGCAAATATGTTGGGATAATTTCTAATCTTACTTCGCTATATGATTAAAGTTCATAATGGTTCTTATTCATAATGACTTTTGATGGTGGAAGGGGATGATAATTCAAAGGGTTCATTACAAAAATACATAGCAAATCAATAGGTAATATTGTATGATGAATATGTATGAAAAAGAATGTGTTGTTTGTACGATGTATAAGGTTTTGTAACAAATATTGGACAATTGCAAAGCCCAAAGATATCCACGTTAGGTAATCAATAGACATAATACTTCCTAATTAATACGTAGTACTATATTTCCTTTCTTGTTAGATTTGATGCTCAAGACATCACATTATTTCCATAACACTCATTCACGAATGTCTAATAATCAATAATATGTCTCGTTAAAATCAAATTACTAATCGTATCATAATAGATGGGTCTACAATTCAATAGGTATACTAATACATACAGACGGATCTGATAATGATGTACTAAAAACTAGGGATGTAGAGTCGAACCGCGGAACCGCCCAAACCGTTTAAGTCGAGTTAAACCGAACCGATATAATATGTTTTAGATTGTTTATTCGGTTTTGGTTTTGACTTTTTAAATCATGCATTAATCGGTTTGGTTTTAGTTTTAATTTTTAGTAAACCGCAATAACCGAACCGAACTGCCGTTAAATAAAAATATATATTTAAATATATAATAAAATAATCAAAGTTAAAAATTATAAATGAAAATATCTTCATGAAAGCTAACCTAACTAGATGCGTGGACTACATGCTAGGCCAAATGAACTATCCATGTTTTATATCATTATGGAGTATATATTATGTAGTTTACGTTATTATATTAGTTTATTATTAGTTAATGGCCACATTCAGCAACTTTATTTATATTTTTGCTCCTTCTTCAATTAACGGTATATTATTAGTCAAGTACTATTCTGTTTTTCATTTTTGTTGGAGTCGCAATTGTAAAATTTACGAACTGTAACCAAATATTCAGTGTGTATTTATATACTCGTGTAATTAGTATGTGGTCAAAGTATAATCATTTTTAATAATGTTAGATATGTTTTGTTAATTATTGATTCTTTTTTTTGGTTAAGAATAATGGAGTGTAAGAAAATTAATGTGTTTGTTTGTATGTGTCAATGCTTTTGCAATCCAACATTTCTATTTTTGTCTTTTTATTTATCTTTGGTTTTGATTTTGATTTGATTGTCCACGTTGAAATTTTGAATATTTTTTTTACTAGTACTTGACGTGATGTAAGAATTAAATAATGTTTGGGTTTTTCTTTAGGCATTAAGCAGGTAATAATTTATTTGAATTAGTGATGTTAGACGTTTCAAACCTCCCAAACCGAACTACCATACCGTGAAACCGCCCAAACCAAACCCCATGGTTTAGAGATTGGAAATATCGGTTTTGGTTTACACTTTTTAAAAATCACCAATATCAGGTCGGTTTAAAAATTGAACAAAAACCGCCCAAAGCAAACCGTATACAACCTTACTAAAAACTGCATAACATTACTTAATAAGGGTAAAAAATTATGGAAAAACTTGGAGCGAGCCTGCGATCATTCGTCCCTCCTCTGCCCTTCGCTTCAAAAGCTCCGGCAAATGTCTTTCTTCCTCTGGCTTGGAGTGTTCGAAAACTCTTCGTCCACAAAGCATTTCGAACACTACAACGCCAAAACCGAAGACATCTACTTCTTCCGTAATGACTGAAGTCAGCCATTCCGGAGAAAGGCAACCCGGAGTACCTCTCATAGTGGTTACAACTTGTGTTTGATCTCTGTCGATCAATTCAGATAGCCCAAAATCAAGAGTTTAGCGTTGAAATTCTCATCGAGGAGGATGTTTTTAGGCTTCACATCTAGGTGAATAATCTTCTATCTGCAATCTTCGTGGAGATATTGCAATCCCTTGGCTACAAGAACACTCTTTCTCCTGCATTCCCAATAAAAAACGACGTCTGAGATTTCGTGATACTCATATACAAAGCCTTTCAGACTTCTCAGCTGCAAATCCAAGCAATCTGACCAAGTTCACATGATGAATGCTACCAATGCTTTCGACTTCAGCTAAAAATGAATTTTTAACTTGTCCAATTCCATCGAGACATTTCACTGCAACTTTCGTTCCATCTTCTCGAATTCCTCTAAAACAGATCCAAATCTTCCTTGGCCAAGCTTCATAGTGAAGGTTTCTGTTGCAACTTTTAGCTCTTCATAAGACAATCTAGACAAAATTCCTAGTATATGAACCACAGAGTCCTCTGCTTCGGGATTATTCCTTATCTTCCTTGTAAAGAAAAAGTGCCCAGGACTACGACGAACAGGACTAACCTTCTGATGTGAGCTGCAACACTGCATTCAGCTTAACTGGATTGTTTCTGTTAGCAATCCAGACGACTCTAGGAGTCGCGAAAGGGCAGAGTCCTCTGCTTCGGGATTATTCCTTATCTTCTTTGTAACGAAAAAGTGCCAGGACTACGACGAACAGGACTAACCTTCTGATGTGACTTGTGAGATGCAACACTACATTCAGCTTAACTGGATTGTTTCTGTTAGCAATCCAGACGACCCTAGGAGTCGCGAAAGGGTTGATTGCTTTCAGTGCTGTTCACTCGAACAAGCATTTTTTTAAAAAAACTTATATATGTAGAAAGGAAAAATTAATGTAAAAATTAGCATTTAAAAATTATATTTGAATATATTAAAGTGTTTTGTACAGATACTTTGAAAATTATGACAATTTCGAACAGACACTTTTATACTCCTCGATCCGCCACTAGCCAGAGCTATTCGATACCAGTAGGAAGACTCCAAAAATAAAGTCATTACATAAACCATTGCAATAGAATCCAAATGCATACGTTGATTCATAATCGTTCTATTTTAGTAGGCTCTCATCGTCGAGTTGTATATGAATCACAATTGTTGTACGATTATCTTGAATATATTGATGTGAATATAAAATTTTGTGAGCTTTTTTTTGTCAATGAGGGGAGGGGGAAATCTAGATTACAACGGGGCATAGACATCGGTTTTTATTAGGATGTCTTATGAAACCTTCGATTGTGGAGGTTGGGTCGATAACCACTAATAAGTTAAGGCCACGGGTACAAAATTTGTGAGTTTCAATTAAAGCATTAGTTATTTAATCTAACAATATAGGAATATGTTACCATTTCATCCCAATACCAAATGTTTGGCCCGTTTTGACCACAGAATATATTTTCGGAGCGTTATGACCCGCTATATTTTCGGTCCTTCTCGACCCATGACCATATTTTCGGCCATTTTTGACCTGAGACCATTTTTTCGGCCCCTTTAAACCTAGACCATATTTTCGGCTCGCTTCGATACGAGAACATATTTTCGGCCCGTTTCGAGCCCATACCATCTTTTCAGGCCGTGAATACATGTGGTCCTGGATCGAAAAGGACCGAATGTATTGTTCGAGGTCGAAAGGGATCGAAAATATGCTCCCGGATCGTAACGGCCCGAAAATATGGTCCCTAGTCGAAAAGTGAAGAAAATATGATTCTGAGTTGTTAGGCTAATGGGCAAGTAACCCTAGCCCGGTTATGTTTAATGTTTACCTATAAATATAGGTATATGTATAATGGTATAATGTATTAACAACAACAATTATCAATAAAATATCTCCCGCTATATTTCTTACATGGTATCGAGCCTATCGATTCTTGAGGCCTAAATAGGAATTTTGCTGCCCTGCCGGTGAGTTTTCTAATGTGATACTCACCGGCGGGATTTGATCTTTTCCAATTTTATTTTTATAATATTTCTAGAATTCTTTTTAATAGAAATTTACTACTTTTAATTATTGTTGCAAACTCATGAAAATTTAGACAAATTACCATGAGTTTGAGGGAGGGAGATAGGATTATGGAGAATGGGAGTATCCCATTGAAAAAAAGAAAAAGAAAAAAAGAAAAATCGATTTATTCTACTTCGTGTTGAAGTAGAACTTTGAACATGATCTGACAGGTTCGAAAAGGATGGCGTTCCTGGCAGTTATTGATTGACAACATGCGTATTCTGGCGATTCCTATACGCACTGATCTGACCGGGTTCGAAAAGAATGACGTTCCTGGCAATTACTGACGCGTTGTCTGGTGAATCCGACACGCACTGATCACGGATCCGACTTGATCCAATTTTATGTTTTCTTTTTTAAACTATTATTATTATTTTCAGTATTGCAAACTCATGGAAATTCTATAAAATTACCATGAGTTTGAGGGAGGGTGTTAGGCTAATGGGCAAGTAACCCTAGCCCGGTTATGTTTAATGTTTACCTATAAATATAGGTATATGTATAATGTATTAACAACAACAATACTGACGCGTTGTTTTACATGAGTCAAAAGATGTTGAACAAAATGTTACTGGGTCGAACGGGCAGAGAAATGTTCACGGGGTGGGGAGGAAGGGTTCGAGAAAATGTTCCCGGATCGAACTGGGACCCAAATTTCGACTCTAGTCGAAAATATGATCTGTATTCGAAAGAGACTGAAAACATGATCCTGAACCATCAATCAGTAAGCTGGCTCCGTCACTGATTATTAAGTTCATGTTCATAATATGTGACGCACGATTTTTCATTTTCCTCTAAATTCGAAGATACAATAAACCTGATTGTGTGAATAAAGATCGATCAACATTTCTGAGCTTATTAGACGAAGTTGAAATAATTAGAACATCCGTTTAATCACACGTTGTTTTACATACAGAGAAATATAAATACATTACACTTGAGATTTATACTATTGTCTTGTGATGAAACGAATATATATTCAGCGACTCCCATCGCGTAAACCGAACTGCTTTTTCGCGATGGCGTGAACTGAACAGTACTTATTCTTGTCGCGCTTACCCAATGGCGGGGAGACGGAGTAATTTAACCGCTACTTCGATAGCAAATGTTCTTGTAAGTACAAGGTCGCCCTAGATACTTGTTCTTGAGTTTGTTGCAGCTACCATACAGTTTTGCATCACAAAATGCTTGGTCTGCTCTCAACGCTTTATAGTTGACGGCATTCTTACTAGTAGCGGCCAAGAACGTTCGGCTTTCGTCCGATTCCATCAAGAACTCTTCCCCTGCATCAAGATTGCAGTCCCCAATTGTGTTATTGCAGACAACAGTAGTAGTTGAAGCTGTGGTTGTTGTGATGGTGTTGGAGATGAGGATAAATGAGAGTATAGCTATTGAGATGTACAAGTGACTATGTTTTTTGTAATGGTTGGAAGACATTATTATTATTGCTTCGATTGTAATAATCTTTCAAGTGTTGCAATAATTCGTCTCATCTTTATGAAGATGATATTTGTGTATGAATTTCCTATTGGTAATGGTAGGGTCTAGTTGGATGAGGATTGAATGGTTATCATTCATTGCATACACCTAATTGCTTTAATAGTCATTCAAGCTTGGCAAAATTTATAGTTTAACCCCAAAAATATGTATTGCTGTTCATGTATTGACGGCTTAAATTCTTCTTGCCCCTCAACTTCTACGATTCGGTGAGTCCGTTCTACAAAGTCTTAAAATTGATTTTCTTGTGACGTGAACTACTGAAACTGGTCATTTTGAGGATTCTGTCTACTTTTCACATTATAATTGACATATTTTAGATTTCAGGGAGGGGCAAAATAAGAATTTTATATATATTTAAGAGGGGATTTAGAAGATATGGTTATAGTCCTATCAATAGGTATAGTAGAGTAGCTCGGTAATGAATAAGCAAAGAGCACTACCTCGATCATCAAGTTTTGGAAGCCGCTTTTCTAAACAGACTCGGTTAGCCCCAATTATCCAATAAAAAAGAAACTCGTCTATTTATTAATGGACGTGCAACTGGTTTTTTTGGACGTTTTTTGCATATTATTATTTTCAAGGTAACTAACAATTGTATTAGAAGCAAAGTTAATAAAAATTTGTTAGGCTGATGGGCAAATAACCCTAGCCCATAAGCCCGTAATGTTAGGTTAGTTTAATGTTTACAAGCATTAGTGACCATTATTAGCATTAGTGACAATTGACTATATAACATTAGTGACAATTATTAGCTTTGAGCAACAAAACCTAATTTTGTACATCAGTTTTAAAACGTAATTGTACATAATTTTCTACATACAAGGTACTTTTTAACTTTCAAAGTAATTTTTATATCATGTAAACACAACTCAAATGAGGATATATTCGATGTCATAAAAAAGAATAAAAAGCATCTAAAAGGACTAAAAATGATTTAAATAAATTCGAGAAGTCCATCAATCGCAAACAAATCAACCATAAAAATTAATAGAAAACCATATCTTTACGATCTCTTTATTTTCAATATCCATAGAGGAAACAAACAAATTCTACTACGTACAAATTAGAGTTCAACACACGTAAGAAGACTTTAGTTGAGTTTTAGATTTTTAGTTCTTTAGAAATAACTCCTAATATATTAAAAACTGTATCATAGTAAGATTTAATAGTGGTTTTCTTGTCAAGTAAAAACAAAAAAGCAATCAAAGTAAATAATGAAATAACTTTATTCTCCTCCTTCATTAAGGGACGTGCGGACGCACATGGTAATTTTTTTGCACGCGATTTTCTTATCATAAGTATTATTAAATGTATGAAAATGTTATAATAAGTTATATATATAAATTTCAAATAACTTATTTTCTAAATCTATAGATAAATTTGAAAGGTTAGATTATAAACATCATCTAGAACTCTTACTACTATCATTGAGAACAATGTTGATGATAAAGATGAAGATGATACCTTATCTTCGGAACCTTTTACCAGAAAGGAAGTACTTTTGGCGTCTAGAACTCTTCAGAAAATTTATGTTACAATTCGAATACACAACACCGAAACTAATGGATGCAATAAGAAAAATTAGAGATCAACTCCAATATGATTTGAACTTTAAGAAAAAACAAACTACTACAGAGTCATATTTTAAATAAATTGTAAATATATTATTTCAATTCTAATGATTATTGATTTATAATTTTCGTGGGACCTTATATTATAAAGGAATTTTTTTTAAAAGTATTATTTTATTATTTTATCGATTTCGCTAATTTTTTTAACTAGCCGAAGTCTGGACCGGACAAATTTAATTATCTTACAAAGATTATTAATTTATAGACGTTTTCCTGTATATTAACGTTTGTTCACAGGCCTAATCGAAACCACTATGTCACTAATAACTATCTACTACATATATAATATATACATATAAAATATGCGAATGCCCACGGGACATAGCTCAAATGGTAAGGGATTTCACTATAAGAGTGTGCTTCTCCACAAGTGTGTGGGTTCGATCCACGGCAGGTGCATGAGTAACTCTGCATTTGTTCAAGGGAGGATCTGCTTTTGGGTGGTTACCCAGCCTACTCTGGGCACTCTTGAGGTGGAGTACCGAACCGCTAGAGGCACATCCCGGATTCACCTCCTCTGTTGGGCGATGGGCTAGCCAAGCGGGGACGCCTTAAATGAGCGTATCATTTATATATAATATGCGAACGAGGTAATTAAAGGTTAATACTAAAGCCCCATATTATCCTATAGTCTAGGAAGATAACTAGTTGTTTTTGTTTATTATTTTTAGAAGTGATTTTACATAGAAATTCTATTTTGCACATTAAATTTGATTTTAGTTAAGATGAATTAATTATCATTATATGAAAGTATATTTATGCACAAGTATTTTAATAGTTAGTAAAAATTATTTTATCATCAAAATTTTGTATAAAAATTAATAGAAATCATATACTATATCATAAATATGATGAACAAATTTACACATGTTAGACTGTGCACAAAGATTTAGTGGTTATGTAACTTCCAACCATTTTAGCTATTATGTTTTTATTACACTGAAGCAATTACATAACTATGATTTTGTTTTAATAAGTTAATAAATTGATGTAACTTCCATATAATGGAATGATGAAAGTCATGTAACATTCAATTATTTAGTTCTGAGGCATAATTAAGTAAATACATAAATGTAATTATTATTAATTATTCCTTAAAATCATGTACTTTTTTAGCAAGAGCCTTTTTTCACTAGACTATTCGATTAACTCACTTGTTGTCACTTGTTGTAATTCAGATTCAGACATTCAGTATAAATAATAACTAGTTTCTTGTAATTAGTTTTATTTGCAAGGGACAATTTAGGCTTAACGAAAATTGAAAGAAACACATTACCTCATTCACACAAGACATTTTTTAGTGAAGCCTCATAATCTTTTTAGACCAATAAATAAGTGACACATGTTTAAATTGCATACTAACTCCATCTAATTTTTATTTTTCGAAAATTTGTAAAGTTCTATTTTATTAATAGATAGATTATAGATACAGATATGTAATAAGACACATACATGATATCTCACAAAATCGTAGTGATTATGTCTGCGTTACTAATTTTTGTTTAATTGTCAAATTTTCTTCTTTATACTTGTATTTATTTCAATATGTATGAACCTTAGTTGGACGAGTCTACTACTAGTCAACTCTACTTAGCTTGTATCAATTATGTAAATTGACATGCTACTAGTCGAAAAAAGATGCTAAAATGGACAACTCTGAATCTGTCCAACGACTCGAAGTCCATGAAAATTGTCCGCATTGCATACAAATTGAGTGGTGCACACCAAGCTCTCGAACATAGCTGAGTTGGCTCGCAATAAGTTTGAGTGTTGTGATATAGATTAGTCTCTTCGTACGGGTTCAAGTTCATAAAGGATAAAATCTCGTGTTGGTGATAAACAGACAAATTCAAGTTCCCTGGCCCTCTGAATGAATCACATCCTGCAACCTACCTCCTCTAGTCCTCTTGATTCCTCAAAACAGAAGACGACGGGACCGTAAGATTGCGATTCAACGGTGCACACCAATTATTATGACACTGCACCGATTACGACCTTACAGCATTAGCAGAGATTGTTGATCTTATATGTGTGCAGTGAATTGTGAGCACTATTATATCTCAGGGACATGATGACCAGCTGCTTTGGGATTTCTCAACTAAGCATGTTTATAGGGAGCTAGCTGTTTACAGAGATTCTTCTCCTCTTTATGAGGCGTTATGGCATCCTTCGACCCGCACGACTATGTCTAAGCTTGCTTGGAGGCTATTATAAGGTCTGATCCCGATTTATGATGTGATGCAGAGACAGGACATTCAGATGACATCTAAATGTGGGTGTTGTTCACAGATTGTGACCATTGTATATGTATTTTTTAGGAATGAGGTTGCCAGAAGTATCTGGGACTACTTTGGGGCGTTATTCGGGTGCCCGGTTAGTGTGATTTCAGTTCAGTGTGCACTTAATGTGTGGAGAGTTCCTTCTAAGGGGCATATCAGACAACTACTTCCAGTGGTTATATGATTTAGAACCTCACTACTTCAAGGATCCTGACCGCAGCAGGTGAGCAACGGAATGGACTTTACTACTTTTTGCAGTGTTCTCGAGACGTGGGTTTTACATGTTGATTGGAAGATTGCACAGGAGTTATGGCATCAAAGATTGAATTACCCTTCGGATAAAGTTGTCAAATCACTTTCTTTTCTTTGTAATTCATGTTCGTTACCAATTAAAGCTTGAATTGTGCATCAAGCCAAATGAAGTCGTGATTCCTTTGTTAGTAACGCTCATAAAACTTTTTCTTATCTTGAGTTGATACACACTAATGATACAAGCATGTTATGCACGCGCATTGATCACGCTTAATAACTTTTTATATACTACGTTAATATACACTATAATGTGTCTTAAATAAATAGAGATGCACTCAATAAATTCGAATAAAACAAAAATACCACTCATCATTAGTCCCACAAATATCACCAACTGCCCAAAATTAAACATTGAAATATTCTCAATAGTTATATAATTTATTATATATTTCAATGTAATTAATGCATTTAATTCTACCTACAAAACTAGGTGTTGCATATATATATAAAGATTGATCAAGAATTTTTTAATTCATTTTATCTCAATTATTGTTACATAATCTCAACTTTTTTGTGAATCACCGATAATGGTCCTATTAAAAAACCTAATTAGAGGGATTCGAAATAATTTATTTATTGGTTGGAAGCTTAAGGGTATTACTAATACTCCTGTTGATCTTCCAGATGATTGCTTGCTACCAATCTTAAGTAGGCTTAACTCTTTTGATCTCCTACGATGCCGAAGACTTTAAAAAATTTCAACTAAATTATTTAATGATTTCTTTTTACTTATAAATCAATTATTTACATTAATAACTCAATTATTTATTATTATCAACATACAAAAAGGTACAGGATGATTGGATTCCATAAAATATTTAATAAAAACACATCATATACTAGTATTTCAGCATAATTTACTATTGAATTTGTTGTGAAAAGATTGGGTGCATCAATACTTCCATGCATCAGGTACATCAAGGGGGTTTTGGCATAACATCTTATAAATTAAGGACCACAATGCAATTATTTATATAATTAAGGGTCACGCTACAATTATCTATATATTTGTGGGTCAATTTACAAATCACATATATATTTACTATTTTTATTTTGGATTGATAAATATGTGGTACTGTACCATTGTTATAGTATAATTTGGGTACAAGTTATATTGATATTGTTTCTTGTACTAATGATGAAGTTTCAAGTGGGTACAGTACCCACGTGAAATCTTTAAATGGGTACCTGATGCATGGAATTATTGATGCACCGAAACCGGACTCGAATTTGTTTGTCATTCGACTAAACTCTTACAACAACCTATAGGATGAGGGTAATCTTATTTAATGTTTTGATATAATCATCCAATTAAAGGAGAAAATTTTGAGTTGTTATACACCATAAAGCTATTATAAACTTTATACACCATAAAGCTATTATAAACCTGCAATTTAATAGGATCAATATATATATCATAAAATGAGTAGATCAATTTGTTAATAAATTGACACCTCAGAGAATCCAAATTAAACCTGAGCAATAACTTATAGGATCGTGTTCTACAACTTGAGAGCCAATTGCACAAAAACTTCGATGCAATTGTTAATTTGGACGGATGAGATTGAGTATGAGATGAAGAGATGTGAAGTGGAATTGATTTTGATGATTTAGGTTAGGTTTAATATTTTCAATTCTAGACTTTAATGTATAAATAGGGCAAAACCATGTATTAATATGCGAGGTGAACTAAATCGAACCATTTGGTTCGATGAACCGAACCTTGGATTTTGCCGTTCGGTTTGATATTTGTAATACGCCGAGCCACGAGTCGAACTTTTTTGAGCTGCATAATGCAAGCCGAATCGAACTTTAAGTGCGTCCACTCGCAGGCCTACGACAACATGCGATGAGATGTCAAATTTGGACAAAAAGACGACTTTTTAAGGCTTTATTACGAAGTTAAAATACAAAACTTCATTAATTTTTAACACCACTAATTCATCACACTTTGCTCTTTCCTACATGGTGTACTAATGAAAAATATGCCTAGAAGACCAACTAGCCATTTTATGTTGCACTATATATATTGTAGTATATATAGAGATCTATCAGTTATAATGTTCATCATATAGAGAAAAGAAAGAGTAAAAAATTCTTCAACTACTCATTTTCAGGCCAACAACATTATTCTAGGTGTGTATAAACAAGAAAATAGGGACCTAGTATAGTACTCCCTCTGTTCCTATTTACTTGATTATTTGGAGAAAAAACATTTTATTAAGGATTGAGTAGAGTTTAATAATATATCTTCATAAAGTAAAAAATATGTTTGAAGTACTATTACTTTATTGAAGGGTAAAAAGAAGAAAATAACCTTAAAGTTGTATTGGAAATACAAACGATCAAGTATTTTGAAAAAATAAAAAATTTCAAATAATTAAATAAATAGGAACGGAGGGAGTATAGTATAGTTGAGCAATGATGGATGTTTCAAAACTTGATACATTGCACTTGCATAATTGTGTGACTTTAATATACAAAAATCTTTCACAACATACAAGGTATGATTTTCAATGGGCTACACTATGCACACACCAACACAGTGTTTTTGTCAGGACTTGAATGACTATTTTATCCCTAATCAAAGTTCCTCAACTACTACATTTCAGAATAGGGGGGGCAGATTAGTAATTTGACCTTCAAAAAATCACTGTTTGGCACTGTGTTGGTGTGTGTATAACAGATCAGATTTTCAATTTAGATTCATATTTTTATATATTTATCACAAATCAGATTAATGTTGGGCGTCGGAATGTAATCATGAATCTCGCCCCTTCTTTTTATAAGTTCTCTTTAGACCAAGCAAGTTCCGTTGTAAGAAGTTCGATTGGATAACTACAAATTCATGATTCATCACACGGCTAAGTATAGTTGATCAGTGATGGGTGTGTTAAAACTTGATACATTACTCTTACATAATGGTGTGGCTTTAATATCCAAAACTCTTTCACATATTTGTGAATTAAGACACAAAAACAACTGCAAAACTATCCGACCAATTGTGAGAGCTTGCTTATCAACCACCTCGATCACTTCGAATATGGTTAAAGCCATTCGCATTCACCAATTCGGCGGCCCCGAGGTACACTTATCGCCTCGTTTTTCGTAACTTGTCTCATTTGATCAAATTTCTAATTAACGATAAAATATTACTACCTGTTGCATTTTTTTTTTAAAATGAAGGATCGTGTAGTAGTAAATTTGGATGATGTACTTGTTAAATTTTGGGATTAATTTTTTCTTTATTATTATGTTATTTCATTTTATGAAAAATATGTCAAAATATAATTTTAACAAATTTTACTATTAGAAAAATATATCAAAATATAATTTTGAACTGAAGTATTTATATAGATTGTTGTAATATGTTGAAAATACCCAAAATGCTAGAATCTTTAATTTATTTTATTATTAACATGACAATTTTGATTCAAAGCAAAGTTATATATGACAATTGAGGTTAAAAAGTTGGTTAATTTTGACTACTGGAAACTCGACAATATGTTTGATGGAAGTATTAAATTACATTGTAAATGTATCGAGTAAGAAACAATTTGTAGTTTTTTTTTTCTACAACGACGCAGAGGCATCGGTTTTTATCACGATGCCTTGCCTAGACTCGAACCGAGGACCTCCAAATGTATCGGTTTTTGTGAGTATGATAATATTTAATCTGTTGGGAAGTTTGAAAGATTGATAGTTTGTAGAACATTGATGTGTTAGTAGGTATTGAAGTGGGAAGATGTTGAAGTAGGAGAACCAAAGGAGGGAGAGGTGAAGGTGAAAAACAAAGCCATTGGACTCAATTTCATCGATGTATACTTTCGGAAAGGTCTTTACAAGGCTGCCAACATGCCATTCACTCTAGGTTTGCTCTTTTTTGTTTTGTTAATTTATTTACGTTTGAAAGATTGGTTGTTGAATCTGCATTTCTGCGATCATTGAGGAACGTTGATATTTATGATATTGGTTATATGTAGTCTAGTTAGTTTTATGATGTTTGATTTAACCATGAACTGAATGTAACTATAATGTTTGGACTTTGGATTAGAAGTGGGCTGTTATATTTTGAATGATAGGAATGGAGGCAGCTGGTATCGTCATAGCCGTTGGCCCTGGATCGTGTGGATGCAAAGTTGGTGATCTTGTTGCTTATGCTGGGAACCCCATGGGTGCATATGCGGAAGAGCAGATCCTTCCTGCTGACAGGGTGGTGCCAGTTCCCCCCTCTATCAATGCAGTTACGGCAGCATCTATCATGCTTAAGGGAATGACAACTGAGTACTTAGTTCGACGTTGCTTCAAAGTAAGATATACCTTCATTTTCTGAGGCCAATGTTTAATGGAAATTACAATATTCGTGATTTTCAACAAATCTTCGACTCCTTTGGACATGTAAAGTATAACTCTTGAGAATGCTAACACTGCTATCGCAATCTAGAAACAAAGATATTTTTCTTATGCCCTATTTAATCCACTCCGTGCAAGTTGCTTGAGCTATCACAGATGCATAAATCATCCAAAAAATCTTTGCTCAAATTTATTTCACTCTAATAAGCACCTAAAGTTCCCGTAATCTTAAATCTCATAAAGTTTCCTTGTCAAAACCAATCTGACAAGGTTGTTTTTCATACTTTACGTGACCGCATATTCACACATTATTTGCTCTGTTGTTCCTACGTTCTAGTCAGTCGAAATTGTCTCAGGAGTTGGAGAAATTTTTGCCAAATTGTGCTGTAACTTTTTCATTTGAAGGACGTATAGTCCATTGATTCCTCTTGCCCCCAAAATTCACACTTTTTCTAGTTAACATTCCACATTTCACGAGTCTATTAGTAGCTAATTTGTCTCAAAATAATAGCCATGTTACATGTCTTTTTTTTGTGGCACATACCGGTCTTAAACAATTTCCACCATGCACTTCCTGTTTCTCTTTGAAACCAATTCTAGTTGTTAAATGGCTTGCCACTTACATCTTGGTCATTGTTTTTCTACACCAGCAAAGCTCCTCGGTTGTGTTTTAATGTCGTTTCCCAGTCCTTGCCAATCTGATATCCATTTAATAACTCAACCTTTCTCATGACATAGAGCATACAAAAATTTTACTACAGAACCATCTCCCACATTAACCGTCACCCACTGTTAAATGTGTCCTTGAGTTTTATCCTTTTCCGCTAGTAAAAGGAATCATGGGTCTTGTTATGCTAACAGCTTCTAGTTATGTCATTTAAGCAGTTTAATTTTGTTATTGTCTTATGAAATTGGAATCATGGGTCTTGTTATGCTAACAGCTTCTAGTTTTGTCATTTAAGCAGTTTGATTTTTTTATTGTCTTATGAAATTGTAGCTCGCTAGTTTAGTACGTTCCAGTTGTCAGTTAATATAACCATCGCGTCTACAAATTTTTTTCAGAATGATATTAAACAATAATATATGGGTTTTAGGTTGAGCCGGGACATACAATTCTTGTTCATGCGGCAGCAGGAGGTGTTGGTTCTTTGCTGTGCCAGTGGGCAAATTCCTTAGGTGCAACCGTCATTGGAACAGTATCAACAAAGGAGAAAGCTGAACAAGCCAAAAGTGATGGCTGCCACCATGTTATATTCTACAAGGACGAGGATTTTGTTTCACGGGTCAGTGAGCTAACATCAGGAAAAGGAGTTGAAGTGGTCTATGATTCCGTGGGTAAGGACACATTTGAGGTATTGTTCAATCTCTAGTCTGGATTTGAATACGATGCTGAAATAGTTTTTTGGTGGTTCGACATGTATGGAATTAATAGCCTGAATATTTCAAACTGTGCTCCTTAAATGTCCCAAAATCCCAATATATCTTTGGCTGAATTGAGTAGAACTAACCAAAAATGTTTTCGACTCATGAGGCTAGAGTTTTCCAATGTTGAACTTAGCTCAACATTGTTGTGGTCGTTTCGTTCCTTGCTGGTCTACTTACGTCTTACTATTGAGGTGTTGTGTAGTTAAAGGCTCTTCCGTTACATACACATACAACTTGCCCCAATCCCTCGAATTATATTCACCCTGATCATATTTTTATATGAGCAGTTGATGTTATCTGATTTCCCGTGAACCCAATAAGAATATAAAATATTAGTAATGCATCTTTTTCTTTTCTTTTTGTAAATTAGCGATGAGGCGAGTTTCGAACCCAGAATCTTCTGGTCACTAGCAAGAACCTTTTCCAGAGTACTCGATTAACTCTAGTAATGCATCTTTTTAAATTGAAAATGTTCATGACAGGGATCACTGGCATGCTTGAAAACTCGTGGGTACTTGGTGAGCTTTGGCCAGTCATCTGGAGCACCAGATCCACTTCCATTGTCTGCTCTTGCCCCGAAATGTCTGTTCTTGACTCGGCCATCCTTAATGCAATACACAGTGACTCGGGATGAGCTTCTGGAAAGTGCCAACGAGGTATTTGCTAAGGTTGCATCAGGTATCCTGAAAGTTCGTGTGAATCACACATATCCCCTGTACGAGGCAGCACAAGCCCATGCTGATCTTGAGAGTCGAAAAACATCCGGTTCCGTTGTGCTGATACCGGAGGGATCTGAACTGTGAAATGAAGGAAACTAAACTGTCTTTTACATGCACCAAAATATCCCAAGAATGTTATATCATATATGATACATTATATGTATTATCGGATATATTGAAATTACTCATTATACTACATATGCTCTCTATATTGAGAAGTAGTAGATAGTGTTTGCACTCCACTATTGCATCAACTCGAAAACAGCTTTCCTGTTATCACTAGAGGGGTAAGGGTGTATACTGTACGATCACGCGTTTTTGGAACTCGATAGCTGCCCATGTTTTCTGATCTCTCTATTTGAGAACATTGCTCGGATTTAGAGATGAGTGGGAGGAATTAGTGTCATTTATTTTGCATTTATTTCAAACTGGAGTGGAGTATATTAGAGTTATAATTTTAAGGGATTATCTAACACAAATACACAATCATGTAATATAGCTTTAATTTTCTTCACGTCATATTATAGAATAATACTTGTGCTTACGATCCAACTAAAGTGCACGAAATATACCAAAATCCCAATAACGAAAAATTGAACGATAGCAAGTAGAGCTGAAACCTAGTAACATAGGTAAGTGATAATAACTAAAGTTCATCGAGATTGTAATAATAATTTTTTTGACAACGGGCTCAAGTCCAAGCATTATGAGAATCACCTATTAAGTAAGGAAGTCTACCAAAATAAGTCTAATTATATTTCATTAATTTTAGTAACCACTATATTTTATAACAAACGAAGAAGGATCATATTCACTTGTTTATGATTTCTTGACCTAGTAACATTGTTAAAGTTTTTATTTATTTTTTCGTCAACTTTTCTTTTATTTTACATTATTTGTTTTTCTTTTATCAACTTTCCTTTGATTAAACTAACCATTTTTGTCATTGAATGGTGGTTTTGTTTATGTATTTTTTATGATTTATAGGTAATTTTATATTTTTGTATATTTTTTGTGTTAAATTAACCATTATTTGTTGAGAATGACTAGTGTTGTTCCGGTCCAGGTATCCACACTAGTATGGCCAAGATCATTCAACCGAATTTTTTATTTGTACAATGCATTGAAAAATTAGCATTATGAAAGTGAAAGGAAAAAAAATTTAAAAAATATAATTAGACTTCAATTATTTTTTATTAATTGATCATGTTATAATAATTGGTTAAGTCCTTTTTTAAATTGGTTTATTCGGTTTGGTTAAAGATAAGTCCTAGAGAATGCCATTTTAGAGATAATAAAATTTTTCTGGGTATCTCATTCAATCATTACCCAAAATGGAATATTGCTTATTCTCACCTTGGTAAAGACAATTTCATTGAAAAACCTGACTGTTCCTCTCACTCTGTCCCATATTACATTACAAAGGATAGAATTGTCCAAGGAATCTTAACAGCCATTCTAATTGCTAAGGAGTTTAATTATCATAACCTCTTTATTATTACTGACATAATTACTTCGCAGGCATGGTATAGATACTTTCAAGTAATCCGTCAAGACAAGGAGGTTCGTTTTTTGCTTAATCAAGATCGGAGATCCTGTTGCAACATTTTGTGGATCCCGACCAACTCTGGAGATATTAAAGGCCTTGATAAATTTGATATTACCAACTCTATTTATGATGTTTCCAAAAATCAATGTAATTTCTTGCTCAACAGATGTAATGGCTCCAAAGCCACAACAATTTATGTCTAATGCACTGTTTTATCTATCAAAAAAAAAAAAAGATAATGTGTTTAGTTTATTTATTAATTGATTCCTTAAAAGAATTATAATCGAAAATAATAAATACCACCTTCGTTCCTAAAAGATTGTCACATTTTGACTGTTGTTGGTCAAACTTAACAAAATTTGATCATGAATTCTCATTAAACGATAAGAAATAATATAGCCTTGTGAGACCTTGTTATATTCGTCTCAGTATATATTTTTGAAATATCTACTTTTTATATTTTTTTCGCATGTAGAATAATAGATATTTACGTTTTAAATCGTGTTTTGTTGATCATCAAAAGTCAAAATATGACAATCATTTAGGGATGGAGGGAGTAATAAATTAGGTTTTATATTAATGGTGTGTTTAGATTGGGGTGAATCTAGGTGAGGAGAAACATTTAAAATTAACCTAGGTTAGGGGAATGTAGGGAATATAGGTGAATCTAGGTGAAATTATTATAATATCTGTTTGGATACCATTACCCTTCAATAGGTGAAACAATATAATTAATAACTTGAAAAACAATATATACTGATATTTATATCCTTCTCTTTAATATTATCTTTAATATTATGTAAAACATCCCATTTTATTTGCAAATTATTATTAGAATGGAAACATTAGCAAAACATAAATATTTTTAACAATAAAAAACAAAAGTAATAATTTTTCGTGTAATTGAGACTCCATGTAAGAATTAGTATAACTCAAGGGGTTAGGTTCGCATGACATTTATACTACCTCAACTCAACAATGCGATGAAAAGAGACCATCTTTGGGAAATGGAAAACATAATAAGGATAAGGGCAAATGACTTCTGACATTACTCACGTTTGAAAAAAAATCCAGTTAGATCACTTATGTCTCAGACCAACCAAATTTGATCACTAATGTTTATATAATGCACATTCGTGTCACGAATAGATTGAGTGACACGAAAGAGGCATTATATAAACATTAGTGATCATATTTGGTCGGTCCGAAACATGAGTGATCTAACTGAATTTTTTTTTTCAAACGTGAGTGATGTCAGAAGCCATTTGCCCTAAGGATAAATCAATTAATCAATACATTCACTAATTGAAATTGTAAAGAAGAAAAATATGATTTTTGTATTACCTCAATGTCAAGCAAGAGTGAAAGACAGAAGAAGTAGTACGAAATACAAAAGTGAAAATAGTTATGCAATACAATAATGAAAAGAGGCGGCAATTTATATATAATAACGAGTGAGGTATATTTTTTTGGAAGAAATTGTGTGAACAACGAGGGAGGGCATATTTTTTTGGAGGCAAATAATATTGATGGAGGGAAATATTATTGGTGGGTAGTTTAGTCTGATATAATAATTAAAAAAAATCTAATCCATTAACCTAGCATTACCCACCGATTTGGGGGTGAATGAGCATAAATATGTTAACCTACGTTAACCTAGATTCACCAACATTAACCTTAAAAACTTATTAATTTTGGTTCCAAACAGGGTGAATGGTAAATTTCACCTAGGTTCACCCTCAATTCAAACGGAACATAAAATACGATGGATTGTTACAATGAGGTTAAAACATTCGCGTTATGAAAGAAAGAAGACGAAAGAAGATAAAAGAATACAAAGAGTGTTTAAGCACGTAAAGCAGGCTCGATCAAAAGAGTGTTTTTCCTGTCAAATTATGATAGATAACAATTGAGCGTGTCTGCTCGATAGGCATCAAATGTGTCTCAACAATAAAAACCACAACAGCTTCCCGACATCTTCATAAATCTTAGCCGATTCCTCAACCTCTTCTCAATTTCATCCTATCCGAGGCCGTGAATTTGCAATTTCTTCAGGTAAAAATAAAAAATTTAACTTTAGTTATCTTGTTTCATTAATTTTTTTTTCTTGTAAATTGGGCTTTTTTATTATTCCCTCCCCTCCATCTCAAAAGTATTTTTTAGTTTTGAATTTCGATAATTGGATAGATATTTTTGTATGTCACTTAACCGAATTTTTTGTTAATTTTGCTAATTGAAAACAAACTAAAAGGATGAAAGTGTCGTTCTAACCTCCCAAGTAGAGGAAAGAGGTAAAATTGTGGATGTGCATCAACTGATCACGACTAAACGTCGATAATTGATTGTTTAGATAATAGTTGATTGTTTATGGAATTCAATGTGATTTTGTATTCATGATTTCCTTTTTTACCCTTGTAGGTTACTTTTCGTTTTGATAGTATTTTGTAGGGTATAATAGTATATTTCATTAACCCCGTAATAAAGTATTTTTTGGCTAAACAATCAAGTATTGTGAAACGTAGGGAGTATTTATTTATTATAAATACTTTACGAGTTTCCCTGATATTTTCTTGTTAATTAAGTGGCTAGAAGGAGAAAGAGATATACATTTGTGGAGAAGATGGCGAGGCCTAGAAATAGTCAAGAGAAAGCGAATACTAAAGTTGGGTCGTTCTTTATGGCGACTTTGATAATGTGGGCAGTCTCTGTAATGTTTGAAATAATTATCGATAAGCGGGGAGAGTTGCTAGCAGTTGTCGTAGGATTTGTGTTCTTCCAAATGGCGAACTGGATTGTTCGTTCTTTCTTGTCGCGTGACCCTCTCTTTGTTAACACTTGCGTCTCCCTGCTGCATTCATCGATCACCTCATGTTCTGTGGTATTCGTTTTGCTGAATGGGTGGAAGTTAAGTGGGATGAATGAGATTTTTGAGCACTCACAGTTGGTTCGAGGTATATGGCCTGGGGCGTATCAGGTTTTATGCTTTTCGACTGGGTATTTTGCGTATGATCAGTTGGATATGTTGGTTTACCGTTTGCATAGTGGTTGGATCCCTTCTGTATTGGCGCATCATCTGTTACTGCTTCTTTGCTTTACTCTAGCTCTATATCGCCACATCACAATCAACTATCTCATTCTCACGCTGATATGTGAGCTGCATTCGGTTTTCCTGCACGTGAGGAAGATTAGACGTATGGCTGGTGTGCGCGATGCTAGGAATGCGATAGTGAAATTAGAATGGGTTCTCAATTTTATCACCTTTGTTGTAGCTAGATGTTTGTCGCATGTTCTTATAGCAATCAAATTGTTGAAGGATGCATCAAAGTTTGGAGATGGGGTGGAGTTGCCACTTGCATTGTTCGGAATGGCGGGAATGAACGTGTTAAATCTTTTCCTAGGGATGGATCTATATGGCGCTTGTCGAAGAGAATTTACTTCCACCAAGAATCAGCAAAAGACTCAGTAATCGAGATTGATCTGAACTCGGAAGGAATGATTGGCTATCATCTTTTGCCTGGAGCTAGCAACAGATACGGACTCTTTTGGCGATGCTTTTTGTAAGTGATCAGTTCGAACTTACTGAAAATATTACTCACAATGATCACATTGTTTTGGCAGAAACTAAGACGAGGGGGACTTCTAGATTGTGAGTTTGAACAAATGATACCACGGGATTTACCCGAGTAGCGGGTAAATGCCATAGAAAAGGCCATTGGTTGTTGTTATATAGTTACGGTTGAAGAGTTGTAATGTTGTGTGAACAAAGGCAATGAAAATTGTGTTATATATGCACCCTCTAGCTTCATCTCATCTTTTCATCTCTATCTTGTCTTCTCTATGTGAACCATGAAAGCTCTTAAATTATTCGACACCCCTTACCTCGTTTAAGCGGGAGTCTAATCAAAGTCAGTTGGGTATGTTAATGCGACGAAAGCTCTAAAACTGTTATATGCCACTATTTGTTTGTTGTTCTTAAATACCAAAACTGTTAGCTTTACCATAGAATCAGATGGAGGTGAATTTAGATTTACGTAAATGGGAGATTCATACAACAAGATTGCATTTCATACAAGAAGAACGAACTGTTTCGAGTTAACAGTTTACGAAATTGACCTGATCAGAAAAGTCCTTGATATTCCCTTTAGGGTTCTTCGCAAACCTATTCAACTTGAAATACTCGAGGTGTCCACCTTTGGGTTCCTCGTCACAAACGAGGTCAACCAAGATCCTCCCAACAATAGGTGCCATTTTGAACCCATGCCCTGAAAAGCCTCCAGCAACCAAAACATCTTTCCCGAATTCTCCACCCAAGAAATCGATCACAAAGTCCTCATCGGGGGTCATAGAGTACAAACAAGATTGAGTCATGACCGGCCTAGTTGCATCCACGAGATCTCCAAATCTACTCTCTATCCATTGTCTGAGTGCTTCAAGTGTTATCGCATCCAACGTGAATGTCCTCTTATCAGGATCACAAGGGCGCCCATTGTGCACCCCAACCTTGAACAGTCCTGGAAACTCCAAAGATGGTGTCCCATAAATGTAAGGCAACCCATAGCTTGCAAATGTTGGGAAATTCGCGTCAATCGTGAACTCTGCTTCTTTCCCTTCCTTAATCTTCCAATAGCACACGGCAGTTTCCAATGGTTGAATAGGCAATTCAAGACTATTTCCTGAAACTTTCTTGATCAATTTCTTCATCCATGACCCTGCTGTGATCACACATTTCTCAGCCCGAAATGTCTCATCTCCTTTAGTGCGCACGACAACCCCATCATTTTCACCACCCTTCTCGATTTGAACCACTTCAGTATTATCTTTCAAGACTGCTCCATTTTTCAAAGCCAGAGCCTGAAACATGGAAACAGCTTTGGTCGGCTTAATCACACCCCCATGTTCTGTAACCAAACCAACCCAATTCTCAGGCAGCTTAAACTTGCCTGAAAACTCGTCCTGAACCTCATTCCGATCCAAAATTCTAACATCTATCGCGTTATCCTTACAACTAGCAATGAGTGCTTGAAGAGAGGTATCTTCAATAGGCCCCATATCAAGCTGGCAAGTCTTGAAGTACACCTTATAGCCTACTTCAGCTTCAGCTTGTTCCCAGAGCTTGTAAGATTCCAGGACCATATTCGAGTAGTAGTTTTCGGGGTAGGTTGTGCGGATTGTCCTGGATTCACCGTGAGATGAACCGCGATGATGCAGGAAATCGAATTGTTCCAAAAGGAGTGTTTTCTTACCTCTTTTTGCTGCCTGATAAGCTGTTGAACTGCCCATCACTCCCCCTCCAATAACAATAACATCATATGATGATATCATGCAATTTTTATCCATTTTAGTTTCCTTCTTCAAATGGTTATGGTTCTTGAATATAGTATACTTCAACTTTTGGGAGTTAAAAGAGCAATGATTGAGAAATAATTTTGTATTGTAGTTGATGATTGATATTTGACATTAGTCAGCTCCACATCAGGACCGTGACAGCTAACATCTAATTGCAGGTGAAACCTATTTACACGACGTTTATTTCTAGGGCACTGATTTATGCGTCGTTAGCGAACGTATGAAAGTATCGTTGCATCGTAATTTTAATGATATTCTCATACGTTGGAAATGAACTTCCTTCTGCAACCGAACTCATGAAATTATAGTTGGAATATTGTTCAATGACGAGATCATGGATGTGGATGCTCTATGGAATATTGGTTTCATACGTTGAGTTGTTTTCTCATTTCCCAACTATCAAAAGTATATTGTTTTTCCAATGTATAAAATCATCATTCGGTAGAGCATCCAGCTCGTGGTTCGGTCATTTAAACAATAATTCAAGTATAATTTCACGCGTTCAGTTGCATAAATTCAAAAAAAGATGAGGAGGTTCCTTTCCAACGTATGAGAACATTATTGGAATTGTAATCCAACGATAGTTTCATGGTTCGCTAAGGACAAAACGGGCAGAAATCAGTACCTAGAAACAGATACAATGGAAATATATGCACCCCTAATTATAGGAACTATATATATATATATAGAGAGAGAGAGAGGGGGATGTTTTATAGACGCTGGTGTTGTTGCAATTACAATATAGATATGACATATAATTATAGCTAAATATTAATCCAATCCTAAATAGGATTAATATTTAGCTATTAAACTAACATCCTCCCTAAAACACATGTTAATTTGACAAAATTTTAATATTTGCAATAAATAAAACAATAAGATTAATATTAAAAAAAATAAATATGTATGCAATTACGTCCCCAAATGTAATAATCTCCAATTAGTTGTTTCTCAAATTGAAAATAAAATAATCATGATTGTTGCAACCACTTTATCAATTAGTTGATTGCGCTATAAAAAGGTCTCCAACATCATGCCAAATTTAAACCTCACCATGTGAGCAATCTTGTCCGTGTTCTTTCATGATTGTATGATCATATGATTGAATTTGGAGAAAAGTAACATAGTAAAAAGAGTTGTACAAGAACACTCTCATTACTTATTTTTACGGCAACCACAATTTCCAGGACTGTAAGTGAATGTAGGGTTCGATTCGGCTCAGATTATTCGGTTTGTGACTCTATAGAAATATATAGAGGAAGATATATTATTGATAATAATTGTTGTCGTAATACATTATACATATACCTATATTTATAGTTAAACATTAAACCTAATTTTTACACTGCGGGCTTATGGGTTAGGGTTACTCGCCCATTAGTCTAACACCCTCCCTCAAACTCATAGTAATTTTATAGAATTTCATGAGTTTGCAATACAACATAAAAAGTACTAAAAAAGAAAACATAAATTGGATCAAGCCGGATCCATGATCAGTGCATACTAGAATCGCCAGAATACACATGTTGTCAATCAATAACTGCCAGGAACACCATCCTTTTCGAACCTGTCAGATCACTGCGTGTCGGATTCGCCAGACTACGCATAATTCGCCAATTAATAACTGCCAGGAACGCCATCATTTTCGAACCTGTCAGATCTCTGCGTATAGGACTCGCCAGACCATGCGTATAGGACTCGCCAGACCATGCGTAATTCGCCAATAGGTAACTGTCAGGAACGTCATCCTTTTCGAACCTGTCAGATCTCGTTCAAACTTCCACTTCAACTAGAAGTATAATAAATCAATTTTTTTTTCTTTTTGCTTAAATGGGATACTCCCATTATCGATAATCATGTCTCGAATGAAATGATGACGGATATCTATATGTTTAGTCCGACTATGCTGAACAGGGTTCTTTGAGATGCTTATAACACTCAAATTGTCACAAAAAGAGAGTCATAACATTCTGATGTACGTTATACTCCGTGAGCATCTGCTTCATCCAAATGAGTTGAGCACAACTACTGCCAGCTGCTATGTACTCTGCTTCAGCAGTAGATAGAGAAACAGAGTTTTGTTTCTTGCTGAACCACGAAACAAGATTGTTCCCTAAAAAGAAACATCCTCCAGATGTACTTCTCCTGTCCTCAGTGCTGCCAGTCCAGTCAGCATCGCAATATCCCACATGACTGCCATTTGTATCATAGGTATAAAATAGTCCATATTCCAGAGTACATAGCAGACTCGGAGCATATTAACAAATACCAAATCAAACTATAAAATTCAAGGTTCGACGAACCGAACCAAACCAAACAGTTCGATGGGGTTTTCCCTTATTTATACTCTAAAATCCATATTTAAAAGTTCTAAGCCAACTTAAATCATAAAATTCTTTTCATTTCATATCTATTTATTTTCTACTCATGAGTCATCTCCCTCTCATCCGCCCAAATGCCCAACCGCATAGAACATTTCTGCCAATAAACTGAACTTGTTCGCACATACAGTTCGCAAATAGTTCGGTCCGGTTCGCATATTGAGGACCGAGCAGAATGTAAAGTTGGGTGCGGTTTGCACAATTAGGACCTAGCCGAACGTAAGGTTTAACCCCTACAGACCAAACTCAAACGTAGTTATGTTCGGTATAGATCGGTCCGTTTAAAGCCTTAACAACGTCAACCTCAACTTCAATGCATTGCGGTATATTCGCATATCTAGATTAGTCTAAGACTATTGACAACAGGGATATTTCAAGCATCAAAGATCATCTGCCACACATCATCAAATATTAAGTATTTTTATAGTTTATAGTAGAAAATATTTCACAAAGTAATTGACATTTGTCTTTCTTTCATATCACCAACATACACTCTGTTATCTATAACCTTGGGAAATATATTAATTTTTTTATTATCCAAAATAAAGTAAATAAAATATTTATTTATAGATCTTATAAAATAAAAATTATTGGCATAATTTATATTTTATTTTATATTATATTTATAGTCTAAAATAATAAATTATTTATACCTTGACACATTCTCTTTCCAAAAATGGTCTCACCTTATACTCTTTTATGCAATTACATGGAATAATTAAATTATTCCGAACTATTTATGATATAACATTTTCCCTCAATGAATTTGAAGACAATGTTCTCCAGTTATCTTATGGTGGATATTAAGGTCTCGGTCTAAGTGTTTTTAATGACAAAACCAAATTTTTCAAGGGTTAATTCGAACAAGGTTAATTTAGATAAGAATTTCATCTAATAGTTAGTAATGTTTATTCTCATTAGTCTTATTTATTTTCAGAGCAAAAGGACATAAGGTATTGTTCATTATACATGTTCGCACCAAGGTTCAGTTCCTCATATATATTTCAAAATGTCTCTGTTCGTCACATATCTTTCACAAATGGGCAAAAATGATCTTCTCATCAGTTTGTTAAAAAAATTAGGGATATTTTAGTCATTTTCTTATTTTTAATATCAAATGTTGACAAAAGGCACAACTAATCACACATTTTTGCAACTAGGTTCCAGTTCATCAGTAATGTTTGAAAATGACTCTCTTCATCACTAATGTTTCAAAAGTGACAAAAAATGGTCATGATGTAATTTTCCGTATAATCAGGGGCGAAACCAGGATGAAAAATTGGGCCAAGTTAAAAAAATTTTGGTTTAACAAATCTTGGTTAAAAGAATACGATATAAAAATTATAAAATTTATATTAAAGGTACTCTTCGACATTTAGCTCTATTGTAACCATCGATGATACTGTCGTTAAATATATTTTTTAGTTATTTTTTTCGGTATAAATTACCAAAGAATCTAAAAATAAATATCATCCATTTTGTTTCATATATCTGTCTTGACATGGTTCACTTGTGCAATTGTAGCGTAGATAGTAGGGGTGTTTGAACAAGTCGAATGAATCTATCAACGAAAGGAAAAATAGTAGATTCTTTTATTATGAAACTTAAATTACTAATTATTCTCAAACAATAAATAAATTTCTATTGTTAAGCTTTGTAATATTGTTCCATTAATAATGAAACTAATTTATCATTAAAATATTAAAAACTAAAATTAAAACATTACATGCTACCAATTATCAAATTTAAATTATTAGTTATTTATAAACAATAAATAAAATTATACAAATAAAGTACAAAAATAATAAAAGTCAGCCTAAAATATTGTGTCGTTATATATTTTATGAAACTATACTATATTGTATATATTATATTATACTAGTATATATTATTAATAAACTATACGTATGTCATTTTGTGGAACTATACTATATTATATAGAATAGTATCCTATGCTACACTATGTATCATTAATAAACTATACTTAAGACTTAGGAGGAGTGGAACTATGAAATACAAAAGAAAAAAGGAACAAAGCTGCTGGGATTCGAACACACACAGCCAGGCAGACTAATAAGAGAGGGGGGGGGGGTCGCCCCTGCGTATAATAACTATTTTTAGGGGTATTTTTTCATTTCATAAAAATATTTGTGGTTTTTTTTTTGTCATGTTCTTACTATTAACATCTTCGAAGCATAAAGTTTAACAAATCCAACTTTCATTTTCATTGCACACGATTAAAACCACGCTTTGGAAATGTTATATTAAGAAAATGACGAAAATAACCATACAAATTTAAGAAAATGACAAAATACCCCTAAAATAGTCATTACACGAAAAAGTGACAATAAGACCATTTTTGCCCACTTTTGAAATGTAAATGATAAACAAAAATATTTTAAAACTGTAAACTAAAATCTAGTTGCAAACATGCGTGTGATGAACGATGTCTTTTACCAATATTTTAGGTTAGAGGTAAAAAATGACTAGTAAATTTTAAGGAAATGATGAAAATATATATATAAAAAAATTATTTAATGAAAAAAGTAACGACAACACCATTTTTCTCTATTTTAGAAAGATGAATGATGAAAAAGGATATTTTGAAACATTAATTATGAATTAAAATATAAATGCAAACATATATAATAAGCTATGTCTTTTGATATTCACATGACCTGTTATTGAAGGTGAAAATGACGATTCTTTAGGAATCCCACATTTAGACAAAAGCCTATAGTTCATCTCTTGTTTTCTATTGCTGTATTAAAATAAATAATAGAAGGAATTTCATTCCTAAATAAATACTATTTTCTTTTTTTAATTAATTAGTAATTAAGTGAATTTCTAATTCAAGATATTTTTATTATTAGCAAAAATCTTTTTCATTACATTATTCAATTAACTCCTAAATAAACACTATTAATGTTCATTTCTTGTCTTATTTCATGTATTTTTGAGAAGCACTGTAGGGGGGGGGGGAAGTATTCCGAATGGCTAATTTGTAACTTAGCCTATGAGTTGGAGCCTAGAACTTTCGAATATATGATATTCCCTTCATCCGGATTGGTACGTTTTTCAAAATTTTATATTGTTAAATTCGTCACACTTGATTAATATTTGATATCATTTTTTCAAAATACGCTCAATCTCAAAATCATTAGTTATTCCATCTAATAATTATAGGAATATGATATCGTTTTGACTTGATAATAAATTTTCAACCCGTTTCAATTTTGGAACATATTTTATGCACGTTTGGACCACGGATCATATTTTCGTCCCGTTTCGTCCCGTTTCGCCCCTTTTGACCATATTTTGTGGCCCATTTCGACTCCTTTCGCCTCTGGACCATATTTGAAGTCTGTTTTTACCCTGGGATTTTTTTCGGTCCCTTTCGACCTCAAACCATATGCTTTGCCTGTTTTTATCGGAGAACATTTTTCAGCCCATGTCGACACGCGAACATTCTTTTGACCCATTTTGCCCTCCAACATCATATTTTCGTCCCGTTTTGACCCTGGAACATTCTTTCGGCCCCTTTCGTACCCGTAACATACTTTCTGCCCATTTTGACTCGGGAATATTTTTTCGGCCCTTTCACCCTTCGACCACATTTTTTGAGCCTGAAATATTTTGTCGACCCCTTTCGGCCCTGCAATATATTGTCGGCCGTTTCGACCCGAGAACATTTTTTCACTCCCTTTCGCCTCCGGCAACATTATTTCGACCCGGGACCATCTTTTGCTCTCGTTTCGCCTCCGAGGACCATTTTTTCGATCCCTTTCGACCTCAGACCATATTTTTGGCCCGTTTTGACCTGACAACATATTTTCGGCCCGTTTCGATCCAAGAATATTTTTTGGTCCATTTCGCCTAGGAATATCTTTTCGACCCCTTTCTCCCACAGAAACATATATTCAGCCTTTTTCGACCCGAAACATCACTTCGACCTGTTTCGTCCATGCAATATATTTTCAACCCGTTTCTTCCTTAGAACATGATTTCACCCCCTTCAAAGGGTCTCATATTTAATTTTCTCACTAACCCAAACATGATTTGGACATGCCTTTCATTTGTCTTTGGAAAAAACGATCCAACAAACAATTATACAGTAGACCAACTCAATATTATCACAAAATCCTACTAGGTCATTACCTAACAACTGAGATGAAAATGAATTGACTCTTCATTCAATGTATACAAATTAACCATCTTTTAACACTAAGCATATCCTTTTCTCTTTCTACATATAGGATACCAGGACAAATATACGACAATAACATCACCATCGATCGAATCCAAATAATTGAAATAATTAATTATGTAAAGTCCAACAATATTACGCCACCTTCTAGTAGTTATTATTAATAGAACTTTTATATTATAAAAGACCAAAATACTCCATCATCCAAATATTTAATTTTAAGGCATATGCGTGAATGATCACTTGTGTTTGAATTATGTTCCAGTCAATCACTGATGTTTTAAAAGAATTTTTTGTATGTAAATTAGCGATGAATTATGAATACAATTGTATTAGGGTTAATGGCCGCAGCAATCACCTATGTTTGCTGAATGTTTTCAGTCAATCACCTGTGTTTTAAAGTGATCCATTCCATCACCTATGTTTCAAAAGTTTCCAGTCCATCACCCTTTACGTTAACGAACCGTTAAATATGTCATGTGACTTAGATGTGACTTTTTTGCAGGGGCATTTTAGGAATTTCACATTCTACTATGTTTGTTATCCATTCCATCACCTCATTTATGTTTGCTAAATGTTTCCAGTCAATCACCTATGTCTTAAAGTGTTCCATTTCATCACATATGTTTTAAAATGAAGTAAATATATATAATTATATTAAATATATATAATTATATTAAATATATATAATTATAGTTAATACATATAATTATATTTAATATATATAATTGTAGTTAATATATATATAAATATATGTATATAATTATAGTTAATATATAATATATTTAATTATAGTTAATTATCGTTAATATATAATTATATGTATACATATTATATATCATATATATTTAAGATATAATTTAATATATATATATATAATTATATTTAATATAAGTGATGAAATGGAACACTTTAAAACACATGTGATGGAGTGGAACACTTTAAAACACAAGTGATCGACTGGAAACATCCTATAAGCATGGGTGATGCATTCTAAACATTGTAGCATTTGAAATTACTAAAATGCCCTCCCCTAAATGTCATGTGCCATATACGTGACCAATTTAACGGAGCTTCAACGGAAATGTTAACGGAGTGACCAAGTAGGACTAGTTTTTAAACATAGGTGATGGAATGGAACACTTTAAAACACAGGTGATTGACTGGAAACATCCTATAAACATGGGTGATGGTTCCGGCCATTTGCCGATTGTATTATATATAAACAATGAATATATAAATTTTTAACTAACATAGAGTTAGAGTATAATATGAGACAAATTTGTCTCCAACAAGGTTCAAACGCATGACGCGGATTTGAGCCCCCAAGCGCATTTTCGCTTCAAATTTCTCTATCTCGTGTTAATTGACTTGTTCTCTCTTAAAATTTTGCCTCTCCAATTTTATTTTATTTTGAACTGACCTTCTTTATATTCATTCTAGCTTCGCTCGTACATGATCACTTATGTTTTTTATGTTTCAAAAGTGTTCCACATTACTAGAAATACACCAAACGTGACGCCCTATCCAGCACATTCACGTCTCTAAAACTTGTTTAGTATTGGGATTGCGTGGGTGAACCGATGTTCATGCGGCCTCGCTAAATCACCTACCATCGCCGAACCGACACTAAATGCATAACCTCTTGACCCGTTCAAGTTCGGGTATAAACCTACGATAAATATATTTCATTTGATTTGTGATGGAAAATCATTGGAATATGATTTTAATATTGAATGCAAAATTGCATCATAAGGGTTATCTATGTATTTTATTAGAGTTTGGTGTATACAAATAAAAGCGTAAAAATTAATTTCAGATTCTAAGATTCAATGTGGTGAATGACACAATCAATCATAAAGCGTATTTTATTAGGGCCCTCAAGGACCACAGCGAAGCAAGAACGAACTTGTTATCACGTCGTTTAGATAATTTATGACTCTGTTTTTTTTTTTTGTTATCACGTCGTTCATTATTAGTATAATATAATAATAGATAAGTAAATATGTTTTAAACTAATAATATATGGAGACATATATATATATATATATATATATATATATATATTAATATATATATATATAAAAAGTGCTACCATGTGACAAATGTGTATACGCATTTTGAAATTAGTTTTCAAAGGAGCTCGTTAAACTTTTATATAGTAGATGTATTTTTGGAATTTAAATATGAGACATAGTTAATATAAAACGATACGAATCACATTTAGATTTGAGTCCGAAAATAATAACAATATTAGCTAGGAACGAATAGACTCAAATTTAAAGGCCAAAAGTGGGCTCAAATTTAGGTCCAAAACAAGAGGCCCAGAACCGAAATCGAACTAGAATCGACTTAGGACCGATATGAACTGAACCGTTTGGAACCCAACCTATTTCGGTTCCGTCTGACATGAAACCGGTTAAATCGGTTCGGTTCTTTTTTTTGTCCAAAACCGAACCGAACCGAATCGCGCACAGGCGTAAATTTCCACTACTCATATCTAGGGTCCTCAAGGACCCAAGCGGAGCAAGAATCAACCCTTTTGCACGTCGTTTAGGGATGGTTTACAATTCTCTTTTTTTGGTTCGCCACTTTGGGCATATAAGTGTTCCAAATTCTCGAAAAATTAGATTTAACTCGTTTTCCCCACTCATATTTGGGGCCTTGAAGAACTCTCAACGAGCAATAACGACGTCGTTCGCCCGTCGTTTGGATGATTTATGAATCTGTTTCATGTAGTTTACTATTTTGGGGGATATTTTTTTTTAAATGTTCAAAAAATTAGATTTGGCTCATTTTCCACCCCTCATATCTAGGGCCCTCGAGTACCCTAGCGGACGAAGAACGAACTTGTTCGCCTTTTTTCTTCTTTTTGTACAGTTTAGGTAATACATATCACTTACTCAAAATAAAATTTATTATTCTCAATTTTGTAAGGTTATTGTTACCTTTTAGTAATTTGTATTAATTCTTTTAAGTGTTAACGAACAATCAATTATACATGTTTTATAACTTTCAGTATTCGATCACTTATGTTTCATTTTGACCTTTTTGACGACCCGTGGTTCTTTTTTTTTTTACAAGTAATCCATATCACAGATTAGTGATTGGGATATAATGGCTCAATTGGTTTTGGGGTTAAATTTTCCGTTAAGTTGACGCTATTGGTGGCGTGTGCCTATCACACACAAAATTATCAGGGGTAAAATAGTCACAACATAAAATTAATCATATTCGGGGACTATATTATTCGAGTTTATATTACGAGATTATTTTACTCCTTTTAATTATGCAGGGACATGCCACTACTAAAATCAACTTAACAAAAACCTTAACCAAATCCAACTAAGACATGAAATTTGGGTTAAGTTTTTGATAGTTCCGGTCCAAATTGATTCTCTTCGTCTGTCGGTGTAGAAGAATGTGACCCGGAGCTACCTTGTATGATAGGATTTAATGACATTTTGGTTTACCTAGTGGAAATGGTCCGCTTTATCAAGGGTTTTGACCGCCTGTTCTGTGTCCGTTTGATTAAGTCCGTGTGTGAAGTTACGGGATACGTCGTACCTGAAAGTGTGGTCTTTGGGAGAATACAGACACTCCGACGATCAAGTCAGTAAAAAGCTCCGTCAGGTAGAAACGGAAATAGTAGAGTGTAGTGAGTATTCAGATTAAGATTACCTTTCTCAAATGAATTAAATGAGCTATTTACATGGAAGTGAGGAGAGAGAATAAGTGTACCTTCTCTCTGGATGAGAGACGCATGTGCGACTCACATGGAGAAGAAATCTCCTGGTAGTACATGCAGCTGTGAATACCCAACTGGATAAGGCCTTGGGCCAATCCGTACGGTCAGGAAGGTGGGGCACCAAGCCCGTCCATACAGCCCAATAAGCCCTAGTCCATCAGTTTTTATTACTCTTAATAATGTTTGTAAGGAAAATTTATATTGAATCATCTATGTTCAAATCCATCTCTAATCGGTAATTCAAATTTATTAAATATTCTAATTGACTAATATCATCTCAAATTTAAACTTCAGTAGATAAACAGTAGAATTAAAAACTGAAGTATGAATTAAAATCTGATTTCAAACAAAAAAGATATCTCACTATAGTTTTCCTGAGTTATGTTTATGTTTCACTGCACACAAGAATCAACCAGAAACCAAAGAACACAGTCTAATCATCTATGCCACTGAAGTATTACCATAAGATGATATGTGAATTACAAAGCAATCAACTGACAAAGCATATGGAGAGTCTAATGACCTCAAACAACGACCTCCCGATGTCACGACTTTAAAAGAGCGAAAACTTTATCCCATTACTAGCTGCAAATAGGTTGTATTCCTCTCCACAATGATTTACATTGCTCGCATGACCACCCTCACCAAGATCCGCGCAAGGAGTTACGTTAGAAGTAGCACCTCCTCTTAAAGATACGGGACCAGATTTCAACCCTGTCGATAGAGCTACAGGGCCACCAAAATGGAAGAGTGAGAATCCTGTATTTTCAGCACTAGGATCTGAAGGGTTTCCACTTTCACCATTTTCCGTGTCTGCTGCTCCCTTTGGATGGTCTGAACTTGAAATAACATGCGGAAGATTTGCATCATTACAGTGAGGTTCTTTTACTCCGCCTGGGTTGTCCATCTTCTGGTTCTCGGTAGAATTAATTTTATTCGTTTGACACACATGCTGGAAAACAGGCAAAGGACCATGGTTGAGCACTGGAGGATGTTGTAGCAAACCATACTGCATGACTTGAGTATTCCTACTCAAACCAAAACTAAAAGGGCTAGGATATACATAATGGTTGGGATGGGGCAAAGACAGAAACCCATTTGCAGGAGTTGTTGGCCACGAAATTGGGCTCTGATGATAGAAGCCAACAATAGGAGGTTGAAAGATTGGGAAATGTAGACTCTGGTTGTGCGACGGTGGAACCGAAATCTGAGATTGAGCATCACCAATGTCCTGCATCTGATTTTGATCATGTTGCTCCTCTTTTCCAATGATTGGACTTTCCACATCTGAAGTTCCACGACACGAGGACACCTCGAATTGATTATGGGGAGAGCTCCCTCTTCCTTCTGAGTTTTCACTAGAATCGTCGGAATTAGATGTAGAAGAGGGTTTATGGTCATCACATTCAATCATCTTATCCTTGAAACTTGACTTTAAAGTGAAATCAGAGTCTGAGTTACTTCGGGGATACTTCTTGTGTGATTCCATTGGCTCCCAAACTCTTTGGGTACCAGTACTGCCTCTATTCAGTGGATTGTGTGAACTTATACTTCTGCTTTTCTGTCTCCCGAAGCTATCACGTGCATGTTGAACGTAATTATTCCTGTGCCCACGATAGCATGGCTTGGGCATATCTGCTGCTGAATCTAGCTTACTAGCATATTTTCCCTCTTGCACTTGTGCTGAGGATGTGTGGTGCTTTATCCTATATTCACTCTGTTGATTGTAACTGCGAGTGTAAGAGTCATGCCTATCACTTGTCATTGAGTTGGAGGAAGGGAACTTCTCACTGAATTTTGAGCCATTGACACACCTCGATGCTTCAAAGCTATCAGCATGATGCCTATGTTCATGTTTGCCCATCCTGTTCCCAGTCTCTGAAGCAAAATCAAGATGCCGCTTATCAGTCCATTTCATGTTTGGCTCTTGGTAGAAGTCCTTCTGGAATTTCGACTTTCGAGATGAAAATTGCAATTTGTCAGTTGAAACCGAACCATGGCCATCTTTCATATAGGCATAGCCAGAATCAGGACTATCATCAGAATGCTCTTGCATATTTGAGTAAGTATACTCATCCAACAACTGCTCTTCTTCAATGTCTGGACTGGATGGTATAGAATCATCACAGGCTTCATGGACATCCTCTTCACATTTATAATTTGATTCCTCATCAACAATAGGTGTGGACTCCACCTTAGAAACATCAGATGCCAAAGACTGTTGATTTGATTCAATACATTTTTTATCTTTATCCTTTTCTCTAAATCTCTCCTTCCGTCGAAGTTTTTTTTCTCTTTCTTTATTTCGTTTCCTCTCCTTCCGCTCTTCTTCTTCCCGTTTTTCATTCTCTTCTTCTTCAAGCAGTTTGATCTTCAGAATTAATACAAAACTTATCCATAAAAATGCAACATAAAACCTCGATACGGTGAATAAGTAACTGAATTTTACAATGCCTACCTGCTTTTCAAGAGTAATAATTTCTTTGCAAGAAACATGTACTCGTTCTTCAAGCAATTTTAGGGCGAGACACACAAAAATGCTATGTGCATTTTGCCGAGCGGTTCCTTCTCTAAAAGCCTTTTCAACCTGCATGTAAAATAAACAGGTATCAGTTAAACAGTTCGTGTTTGAACATACCAAGTGCCAGAGATCATACATCAGAATGTTATCATTTGAATGTTATCATTTGCACTCATCAACGCCATGTTCCTCAAAACACATTACGAAGTTATCAAATTGGACAGGTTCACAAATCACAAACAAGTTGTAAGAACAGTGAACCTACCCTACGTAGATATATGCCAATTTACAAAAGAATAGTTGAACAAAAACATGCCTGTTCCTTAAAAATGACAGTTGCAGCATCTAGAAGAAATTCCCGCGCAAGTTCAGGACTTTTAGCATGTTTTTGCGGTCTGGAACATTCACCGTCTAAATCATTTCCATCTTTGTCTATGGAATCATCATCCTGAAGTGATCATTAAAGTTGTATAAAATTTAGGATGTTGGCAGACTGTAGAACAATTACAACATGTAAGTTAGCCTTTCAAGTTGATTACCTCTTCTTCCTCGATCTCCTCTGCATGTTCAAAAAAGCTTCCGATACTTAACCCCCTTGTAATAGTGACAAAACCATCACCAACTCCAAGCCTGCAATGGACACAATGTTGACCTTTCAGCGCATGGGCTTTCACCAACAGTTCGGTGCATCGACCATCCACTTTCCATGCCCGCAGGGTGATGTAGCAAGCATTTAGACCACTAAGATCAAGACCAGTCACCTTTACTTTTCCATTCAGGCCAACATTTTCAAAGTCCAAGATATCAGATTTTCCCTCCCCAGTTCCAATTGCCCATTCAAAGTGATGATAGACTCCAAAAGTATCTACAAAAGTACGATTCCAATTTGCTTGAACTGTGTCTTGAGAAACCTGAGGATGGAGAATATGACTTCACAACAAGTTGCATCTAGCGTATATCTCAACTTCAATATATAGGGACTTGGTGTTATTACATCTAGATAACAAGTTAAAAAGGGAAGCTTAGAGAAATCATTAAGGTTGCGTTTGTATGAAGGAATGCATTTAAAGGTAATGAAATGAAGATTGGATAAGGAATACACATGGGAAATGAATTTTTTAAATAATCCATTATTTTGTTTGGTATGCTATAGAAATGAAATAATTTATCTTATGTATTTAATTAGTGTATATAATATATAAGGAGTAATAATTTAATATTATATGTATTGTATATAATGTTAATAAATTCTTTGAAACTGATTATATTATACAAATAAAGAGCTATTACCACCAATTGAGGTGATGGTTTAAGACCTCATATGGGGTAATTAAACTAATTAGGGAATGCAGTGTAAACGTATTATTAACTAACAAACTAAGTAATTCAATCAAGTTTAATTTCATTTTATTTTTATTCTATTCCATTCCCGCATAATGAATGCAACAATAGGATCACATATTCATACCTCACACTGGAATGGCGTGTCTGCTACACAAAACCAACTTGTGCAGTGAGGCTCTTTTCGCATACGCTTCAATTCTTTTAATTCCTTAAACTCACGGATAACATTCCTCCTGCAGTCTCTACAAAATCTTTTACTATCGAATCTGACATAAAACAAAGCAAAATGTCAGGATCATCCAATAGGACCTAGTAAAAAAGAAACAAGTTATATAAATGGATGGACATGATAAGAAGTTTCTATAAGTTACTTCGCAAAAAAAAAATTCATAAGAAAAGCATTAAAATACAGATGTCACGGATTATTTGTGCTACACCAGAGGGATCTATATGATAATGAAATGCCTTGTAGAGCAGCATGTAATTCCTCATATATAAAATCTGTGCACATTAAATCATATCTTAGAGCAGATAACCACATGACAATCTCTTTTTCCTGCAGACTGCAGTACACCGCTGGTTTTATTTCTCTTTTTTCCTTGTTCCAGTGCTACAATAAGATCTTCACAAAACCCCTCCCCCCTCAACAAAAAAATATAGAAGTGAACTACTTCTATTTTAACTTGAAAAGGTAACATTTATATACTATGAAATATGAGTTGAAGTTCCACGCAGTTTGCTTAACCTCGTTCTCAGCACTTAGCAGTGGTACACTGTTTATTATCAGTTCTAACTAAGTACTTGACTATTGTTTAAGTTCAAGTTTAGTAGCAAAATGAAGAACAAAATCATGCACTATAGTGCAACAACCTATTCAGCAATACCAAAAAAGCATAACATGGCTTGCCATAGTACTCCAGGGCAGGGGTGTGTGTGGGGGCGTTAGGATGGCGGTTTCATCCTTTTTATGACGAAAAGTTGATCATAGCATCCAGCATGATTTAGTTCAAAAGTTATTTTATACTCCCTCCTATCCAACGTTAACCTTATTTTATCTACTAATACAAAATACTTGCCTCTTTGGTAGTATTAAATATGGGGTATTAAGGGGGGGGGGGGGGGGGGGGGGGGGGGGGGGGGGGCAATTGTGGCTCATAAAATGTGAATTTACACTATGCCTTACACCCAAACAACTTTTGTGACATTTTTTTTCTAAACTAATATATTTTAAGTAAGGTAAGTAAGTTGATAACATGAACCTCAAGTCCACAAATAATCCCCTGGTTGAGACAACGATAGTCAAATGGCTAAACCTTCCTGGACTTGTAAACGACAAATCATAAAGCACTACCCATCAATTTCTCAAAAAAACCTTAGAAGATATCTCCATCCTGAAAGTTAAAGACTCATTAAGCCATCTTTTGTGAGACATAACATGTCTCACAAAAAATTAAGCGTTTCAAATATGCAGTAATATTTGATTATTATTTGCAGGAATACGCAATAAGTGAATATCTTGTATTGGGCCATTGGAGATATCATCTTCTATATCTAAATCTGGTTGATCAAACTAATAGTTTTAGTCATAAAATAGAATTAATTGTACGAAAGTATTATTGACATTCTATCAAAGAATTTTCTTGACTAATAGTTGGGTTTCTTTACCCTCATGCAGTGTGGTAAGTTAACTGTGAACACCCTATAAACATTATGACTTCGTCGAAAATGATTGTCAACAATACTTAGACACGTCTAATGGAAGTGCTGCACCAAATCGTATTGTCAGATGTTCAATAGAGCTAATATGCACCTGATAGCCAATATCAGTTCAATCTATCAAAAGTTCTCACAGCTCAAATCTCAGAATTTATCTTTTCAGATTGCAGTTTAACAACTGGAAGATTATCTAGAGAATTAGGTAATCACCCAACAACGGTATAGGGACCATTGCTCGTATTTAGTACTCCACCAGAACCACATACTTAACAGTTGGAGTACTACAAGATAAAACACAATGTGGATAGGATGGGTGAAGGGCTAACCTGTACATGAGCCTCTCTATAAAATCCTCTTCTTTCATTCTCAAAAGAGATTGACGGGTTTCCTCTCCTAGTGCTGACCAAAAATCAACCAATGTGTCTACAGAAAGCCTAGCGGTATGAAGGGCACATGTTTCCCTTGTTCCATGTCCTCGACCATATCCTACCATTCCTTGGCTAATCCATCCTCGCCCTCCACCACCACAAGCATCAGGATATAATAACTCCCGTTCGCGTTCCCTAGCGCGTGCACAATCAAAGACCTAACACAAAGGTAAAGCATTCAGAAAAAGGAAGGGTGAGGTGAACAGAAACAGAAAAAGGAAGAGGAATTTTACATTTTGTAGCCCTTTCAGTGAATTAGAAAATAAATAGCAATCCAAAAGAGTAAGCATCCCGTCTCGGGTTGCAGTTAAACCTCCCCAAGGGTGGACAGAGGGGTCATGAACATTTTGGCACCCATTCTCAACACAAAAATTATTGTCATTTTGGTGTTTGAAGATCTTCTGACCATTACATTGATGTTGGATGGATGATCCCTCCTGCTGCAACGACTTGCTGTACATTACAATCTGGAGGAATCCTTCCAGCAATAACCCATTGCATCTAGAGCAATACATATTCTTACGAGCCTGTTCGAATAGTGTTTGCTTGTCAACCTTCAGAAGCTTTTGCCGAGCTTGGGGTGACAGCTCACTCCAGAACTACAAAACAAAATCAGGCAGAAATGTAAGTATCTTCTTTTCAACATATAACTAAGTCAAGCCAGGTGGAAGTATTTTATTTAGTTGGTGACATTATCAAGACTATCTAACTGAATCCATACAATTCAGACTAAATAAATAGAATTATACTTTATCTAGATGCCACAACAATTTCTGAGTTATATAGACATAATAGGATTACGAGCAATGAACAGGCATATTAGGAGGAGATAGTAGTGCAAGAAGCATCCGCTGTGTGGAGCGCGGAGAAGAAATCACTAGGGGTCAAATTGTATCTGTAATTCAGTACCGTTTTTTCTATAAGATGTATACTAGTTAAGCTCTGTTACGAACCTAGAAATGATACTCCATTGTGCCCTATTTTAAGACCATGGACAGATCATCAGTTTTGAACACTAATATAATAAATTCATCACAATGGCCACCTATTCATAGAAGCAATAAATAATAATCGTCGAGATGACGGTTGTGTGAGGAAATGAAATTAACATCCACAATGGAAGAGGTAACGTGTTCTATTCAAACAGGTTTAATATACCAAGGGCAAAAAAGTACGATAATCGGCCGAGACATGACGTTCTAAAGAACAACCGTTGGATGCATTTTTCCCAACCATCATGTAAATTATGTTCCATCACTCTCCCAACTCCACATATCCTTGGAATCAAAATTATTTTTCGCAAGCCCATAAATGCTGATTTTTTATAACATTTATAGAAAAATGAAGCATAAAACACAATCATCGTTACTACAAAACTTTTTAAATCTCCTACCAAAATGACCAAATGTCAGAACATTATCACTCATTTCCAAAGGTATACATTGTTATGATAAACAAAAAGATTAGGTCCCTACTTTGGCAAGAACGGACTAACAGGGATAGGTACCCAGCTAACTTTCATAACACAAACTTATTATCTAGAACAGAGGTTAGCAAACACAAAAGAAAAAATAGAACACAGACCTAGAGAACCACCTTTTCTTCTCAATGACAAATCAGAATGAACAAGCTTCAGTGGAAAAAACATCCTTGGTATTAACAAATGAGTTTTAACTAGAAACTCCATTTCACGTACGCCTCATTTTACTCTCCTAGTTGTTAAGCTATGTCACAAATCAAAAAAACGCAAAGCTAAATTCTCAATGGAGAAAACTTAGGAGACCGGAATGGGCATTAAGTCACTCCCCACCCTGTCCCCGAACTACATAATCAGTGGAGGGACCAAGGAGATTAGGGCATTCAACCCCGCACTCCCGTCCACCACCTACCTATTTTAAGAAAAAAATCAAATTCTACTATTTCTTAATCAAAAAAGCTATTTCATCTGCCTCTACGTTTTTATATGTTTTCTGATTTGTGTACTAGTATGAATTCCCTCATCCCCCTATGTAAAATCCAAGTTTCGCCCCATCACATAGTCCTGAACTACAACTTTATATACACATTTTTCTAATATGAGATACAAGAACTCAATCAATTGAAGCACAGAACTTAATTCCATAACACAATATATCTTAAATCAACCATACCAAGCCTTATCCCACTAAGTGGAGTACACTATATGAATAGGCTATCGATTTTTACACTCCCACAACTGATAACGGCATTCCACTTTTAGTATATTAGTCGATGAAAAATAACAAATGGGTGGAGTGCCTTAATCAAGAAGTGAGCGTATAAATAATTATCATAGCGTCTCCAATCGGCCCTATCTAACAACATTTAGGTAAACCCCAACAAAACCATCTTAAATAAATAAACAAACCAAGAAACACAAAATCCAAATCCCATCAAAATCAACATACAAAAATAAATTAAATCCAATTCAATCAACCTTCTGAAGCTGAGTAAAGCTAACATCATCTCTTTGGTTTGACCAAAACCCCTTCACAGACGATGTCATCACACCCAACGACGTCGTTTCATTGTCAATCAATCCATTTCTATGCTCCGCTATTCCAGGCATTTCACAAAATCAATGTCCAATAAAATTCCAATCTATCACAAACTCATCATCAATCAATCCAACAAGCCAATCCCAATAATTTTAATTTAATCAACATCCAAATTCAAATCCAGATCCAAAATAACACTCAACTAAATACAGATCATAATCATTTTCTGTAAATATAATTATACATACACAGAATAAATTATACACTATATTTTTTCCAATTTTATGATATTTATATTATTAGATGGGAAAAATTGGAGAATTTAGGAGGGGTGGGGTGGGGGTTTGAGCTGATGAGATTTGGAGATGATGTTGTGTGTGTAATATATACGTATATATGTGTGTGTAATGTAAAATGAGAGAAGACTTGAGGACAAAATCAAGAAGTGAAAAATAAAATGAAATTGGACAATTGATTTGGGACGTTGTTCTAATACGGTTAGAAAGTTGTTTACGTTAAAGTAATAATTTCATTAATTTGGAACAATTTTCATTATTTCGCTTTTTAATTTTCCGGCGAATTAGTTAATAGTATATATAACATATATTTTCTAATTAATTTTATATGAACTCATTATGTCAACACAGTTTTTCAAATCACAGAAATATGTAAGCATGGTGAGTTAATCGGATAGCCTAATAGAAAAGGCTCTTGCTAGTGAACAGAATGTCCTGGGTTCGAAATTCACCTCATTGCTAATTTACAAAAAAAAGAATTCCGGCGAATTATATTAGTATTTATAACATATATTTTCTAATTAATTTTTATATGAACTCAATAACACAGTTTCTCAAATGACGAAAATATATATGCATGGTGAGTTAATCGGATAGCCTAGTGGAAAAGGCTCTTGCTAGTGACCAGAAGGTCTGGGTTCGAAACTCACCTCATCGCTAATTTATAAATATATATATGTATGGTGAAAATTACTAAATAAATAAATAAACTTTATGTGATGTTATTTAACTCATTTTAACTAAGCTTAAATTTACAATGAATAATTAAGATTTTTCTAAATTTATTTTCAAAAAATAAAGATGAATATATTTAATAATATTGGTGGGTAGGTATTATATAAAATATTCATAAAATTTAAATAATTTATATTGGTTATGTTCCTATAATTTAGGGGATCATGGGGCTTCAAAATAACCTCTAATTTCTCCTTCTTACATTATATATAGGGTTAAAGGCACGTTTGATCACACATGTTTGATGCCGCGTCACCTTTTGATCACACATATTTCATTTTGTCCTATTTGGTCACAAATCCTTACAAAAGTTGTTTTAGTTACTACTATCGGCAAAATTATTAGTTAAATTTTGAAATGTAATACACATGGCATTGTAAATTGTCCAAGTCGTAAGACATTCTCATGAACGTTATATATTAGAATTCAAATGTAACTTAAATTTCGACAGCAGTAGCAAAGAAGACCATTTTGTAAAGATACATATGTGCGGTAAGAATTACTAAATAAATATATAAATTTTATATAATGATATTTAACTCATTTTAACTAAGCTCAAATTTACAATAAATGATATAAGATTTTCTTAAATTTATTTTCAAAAAGTAAAGATAAATATATTTCATAATAGTGGTGGGGTAGTTATTATATAAAATATTCATAAAAATTAAATAATTTTTCTATTATATTTCTACAATTTACGGGGTCACAGGGCATCTAAGTCCTCCCTTCCCACATATATATAGAGTTAGATAAAATATTCACAAAAATTAATTAATTAATATTAATTATATTCTTACAATTTTGGGAATCATGGGGCTTTAAAATAACGTCTATTCCCCCCTTACCACATTATATGTAGAGCGGTTTGAGCACAGTTTCATGATCTAGGCGTGTGCACGGTTTGGTTTTGGGCAAAAAAAGGAACCGAAGCGACCTAATCAGTTCCACGGCAGACGGAAACAGAAATTAGTTCGGTTCTAAACGGTTCGATTCATATCGGCTCGGTTCAAAACTGTTCCACGTAGGTTTCGGTTTTGGGCCTCATGTTTTGGACCTAAATTTGAGCTCACTTTCGGCCTTGAAATTTTGGATCTGTTCGATCCTAGCTAATATTATTATTATTTTTAGAGTAAATCTAAATATGATTAGTATTGTTTTATATTAAATATAACTCGTAATTAAGTTACAAAAATATATCTACTCTATATAAGTTTAGTGAGCTTCTTTTAAAAATAATTTCGATATAAGTTTAGTGAGCTTCTTTTAAAAATAATTTCGAAATTCGTATACACATTCGTCACACGCTACCATTTTTTAAATATATATACGTATCCATATATTATCAGATTAAAACATATTCACCTATTTATTATTATATTATATTAACATGAACAATGGTAAATCCTCTCTCCAATTATCCTTTAGTAAACTTAATTTTTCAACATAAAATTAGTCATCGGTTTTTATCGGTTCTCCCATAAGCCGAACCGCATTGGGTCGGTTCCCTCAAAGGCGGAACCGAAATCGGTTCGGTTCCGATCGGTTTCAAAAAAATCGGTTCTTTTCGGTTCGGTTCGTCTCGGTTTCTGTTTTCCTCCACACCCCTTGTTTCATCTATGCGAAATTTTTTTATCTTTCTTGTAATAGACTTTTTATGTAATTGGAGTTATTATTCAAATGATGTAATATACTTTTTATGTAATTGAAGTTATGATGGCATATAATCGAAAATTAATTTGTTGACCGAAGATTTTTATCTTTGTTGTAAATAATTTTTATGTAGTTGAAATTGTAATTCAAATTATGCATTGTTATTATAAAAGGAAAAACGAAAACATAATTGCATATAGTCAAAAGCTAATTTTCTTAAATGTTTAGCAATTATTATTATATAAAAATATATACTTACTTGTAAAACTATGATAATAAAGATATATGTCTAAATAATTAAATATATAGTTAACAAACAATTGGACAAAATTGATATTGTAAAATGAAATATTCATTTACAGAAAACATGATTAAAGCTATGTGTTTATATATCTAATGGATACTTGTCAAATTAATATAGCGCCACATAAATAATTCACATGATTTTATCAAATTAATTATCGAATCCCGTTTTTATATAATATAGGTAAATATTATTTTCATGTTATATTGAACATGAAGTTCATTTAAATGATAAATAGATTGAACTTTTTGGCTAGTTACAGATCTGGTAACATTAGGTTTCAATTTTGATGAGTTAGTGAGAAAGTTTCATAGTTCCATGATTCCATCTATGTCATTTAATATATACGCTCCACTAAAGAGTTGTTTTAAAAAAGGAAAATATTACCGGATGATCACTAACGTTTCGTTTATTTCTCATTTCAATTTGTTATAGTCACTTGAATTTAAATCGATCATTAAAGTTCATAAATTGACTCACTCGACTACTTCTTTCTATATCTTCCGATAAAAGCAAAAGTATGTTAAATAACGTTAAAATTATAATTGTAACGCCCCGCCCCGGAACACCGGGTAGGAACGTTATTTGATTTGATGGACTGGCCTCACAAACCATCACGGGTCTTTCCAGCACGTTTTGTCCTCACTCACGTGCTCACTGAGACACTTCCCAGTGGGTCACCCATCCTAGAATTACCCAGGTCAAGCACGCTTAACTTTGGAGTTCTTCTGAGTTGGGCTACCGAAAAGAAGATGCATCTTGATGATATGAGTAGTACCAATCAAATCATATCAAATATATCACATCGCCCACTCATATTCGATGATATGAGTAGTAACAATATATCAGGCCCTGAGTGGGCGATGTGATATATTTGATATGATTTGATTGGTACTACTCATATCATCAAGATGCATCTTCTTTTCGGTAGCCCAACTCAGAAGAACTCCAAAGTTAAGCGTGCTTGACCTGGGTAATTCTAGGATGGGTGACCCACTGGGAAGTGTCTCAGTGAGCACGTAAGTGAGGACAAAACGTGCTGGAAATACCCGTGATGGTTTGTGAGGCCAGTCCATCAAATCAAATAACGTTCCGACCCACCCGGTTCGGGAGGGCGGGGCGTTACAATAATGTAGTCTTCTCATAATAAATTGTTAGATCACACCATAGGGCTTTCGTTCTTCTTCCCTCTAAAAGACCTCACACCATAACAATTAATATTTATTAGCTAAGGTGTACAATCAATGTATTTAAAAATTAATATTTATTTATCTAAAATAATCGATGCATAGTAAGTTTCATCAAATTTTAAATGAAACCAACAACAAATTTAGGTAATTAAATTTTATGGATACATTTCTTAAATTGGGTTAAACTTAACTGATATATTATATAGTTAACAATACATTGTAATTACATTCTTTAATTTATTCAATTATCCCATTTGAGATGTTAACCACTACCTCCAATCTATTTACGAGATCTATTGTAATGTTTTTCTAACATATAGAGCTAAATTTTTAGCCTCAATTACTCTTCAATTAGATTTAAAAAGATATCAAAATTATTATTACGCAAGTACTTTAAAAGATTGTTCCAATTATAGAACTTTTGTATATTTTAGAATAAGTATTAATTAGTAATTGATTACCAAGATTCAATTTCAAAAAAAATGCAAACAATAATTATAATGAATTGAAGGGATCACAAACTATTTTTTTTTTTTTTTTTGATAATTAGCGATGAATTGTGATTACAATGATATTACAAACATGAATACAGAAATTGCTAACTAATAGAAAGTTAGAGTATAATATGAGACAAATATGTCTCCAACAAGGTTCGAACCCATGACCTCTTACATGAAAGGTTGGGCCGGATGCCACTAGGCTATTGAGCCATCGGCAAGGGATCACAAACTATTGAAATTCAAATAATTTATTCATATTACAAAGACAATACACATAATATTGAACTACTCCATTATATAATATATCATTATTAATGCATTTTTTATTAAATATATCAATATTATACATGCAATTATTTTATTCGATCATTAATCAACATTTATGGTATATACATAATGTGACTCAAATTTTATACTAAAATAGTTCAAAATAACAATTGCTTTCCCATATGTACTCTTGTCCGACCTCCATTCCATTACCTCCAAATAAATTCCTTCATACCCAACGCACCTAAAATGTTTATCAACAAAAAGGGAGAAAATACTAATGATGCACGTCTAAAATAATGAATCGACTTGAGCTATGATGTAACAAGTTAAACCCTTTTATTCGGAAGGTTCAATAAAATACTAGCTACAACTCCTTACGTTGATTTTATGGTAATTTTTTTATTCAAATGAAATAAATTTTATATGTTTCAATTGATTGTTGATATATCTAAATGTCTAATTGTAATTAGGATGAGCGAGGTCTTTCCAAAAAAGAAAATGAAGAGGGGAAGAGATGAAGCAGAATAGTGGGGTGGATTTAGGGGCGAAACAAGGATTTAAAATAATAAAGTAAGGGGGCAAAGTTTTAAAAAGTAACAAAAGAAGCTAAAATTTAAGGCTATACAAAGACCTAGAGTGGAATTGAACCTATGCCAACCTTAATGCAAACATAGACTTTAACCAATTGAGATGGCATTTTACTTGATTTCTTTAGTATCTATACATTATTTGTCCTAATATCCAAGGGCCTTGGGGTCCGGGGCGGGGTGGTGGTTCGGAATATATAGTATGAGGGTCAAAAATATCATTGTTTGTTTTGGTGTTATTTTGCAGAGTTTTGGTGGAAAAAATAGACGAAAGTAGTTGAATGAGTCAATTTATGAATTTCAGTGATCGATTTAGGTAAAAAGTGACAATGAGTGATCGAAGTGCTAAATGAATGAAACGTAAGTAAAGTTCTACTCCGTTTATCCTAAACGAAATCATGTTATCATTATGGTAATAATTTGGAGTGATTTCATTGTTACGGGCCGAGTCATGCAAGAAACAAAGCAGAGCTTACAATTTTTAAAATGTTAACGTTACCTTTAAAGTTTTGAAATATAATGCATTTATTTCATATATCCGTTTTTAAATATTTTATAAATATATATTAGTTGCCCTTGCCCCACTCATTTATATTTTCTCTTTCTAATTGAATAAGTATAAGATATTTGTATTTATTTCATTCATCCTATCATTAATATAATTAGTTACATAAGATTTTCCGGTCGCTGATGACGTCGCCTTCATTCATTTGTAACCTGTAATGAAATTTTGGTTTAATTTGTCTTGTAAATGTCAAAATGTTTATTAAGAATACATCTTCAAGTCAGTTCTTTAAAATATACTAAATTAAATTAATAAATATTTATGATATAATAGTCAAGTTACTTTTTTAAAATTAATTTAAATAATTTAATTTTAAATATTTAATAACTCCCTATTTTAGTCGGATCAACCTCGACGGTCTAAACATGCCAATCATGAAAGGAGGACTATATTGTCATTATGTCATCATTTTGAGAGTGACCACATTGTCTCCACATATCAATGTCATTGAGCATGCATTTTTGGAAAAAAAAAAACACTCGAATTGAGAGTAATTTGAGGATTATTTTCATTTAATATGAAATATTTGATAGATGTAACTAGTGCTGTTAAATGATCGGGTAATTCGGAACCCGCTCGTAACCCGACTCGAAAAATTCAGGTCCGTTACCCGCTCGTATCTTTATCGAGCAATAGTCGAGTAATTTTTTTTACTCGATACCCGATTTGGAAAACCCGGGGCCGCTCGATAACCCGCTCGTTTATATTTTATGTTTTATATTTATATAATATGTATGTTAAGAGTTTAACCATACTTAATTTCATTGACAAATATAAGACTAGTATTAAAAAGAATTTCCAAATTTGCATTTCGACAATTAAATCTTGTTGTAGATAACCTAAAATATTTCTTTTTAAATAGAAATTTGGGGGTAACACGGCACCCGCTCGTCACCCGGCTCGATACCCGCTCGTGTACTTATCGAGCGATACGAGGGTAATAGCTTTGTTACCCGGCTCGTTACTACCAGGTAATTACCTGGCTCGGTAAAATTGAAAACCAGCCGCGTAACCCGTTACCCGCTCGAACCCGGCTCGTTTTGCAGCACTAGATGTAACCTTGTTGTTATAGCTAACAAATACAGTACAAATGTTCCCAACTAAAGGACGGTTAAAAAAATATAAGATGTCACTAAAATACTGAGCCATTAAATTTGGTTTAGGTGCTTAATTATTTGTTTAAGCACAATGTCAATGCAAGTGTGATCCTTAGAGGGCGGGGGGTGAATAAGGATCTCTCACTTTTTTTATACTTTTTTGATTTATTAGTCAAATATAATAAAAACGAATTCTCACTATATTAATATAATTGATGACAATTAAAGCGGAAATTAATATAGCGATAAAATTGAACGATATAGATTTAATAATATAAGTGCGATAATGAAAAGACAAGAGATAGAATGACTCAGCGGTTTTAACGAGCTTCGGTTCCCCTACTGCTCGACCCGCGGCTTTCCAACCTTAGGATTTTGGTAATGAATCCACTATAATGAAGAAGACTTCAAGTTTCCGTACAAGCAAGCAACTTCAAAATAAGATCCACGATCTTCAAGCTAATCCTAACTAGAAACCCAAAATCAAGTTTCAGGATTTGAAACCTAATAACCCTATTAGGTACCCAAGAATAGTCTAAGGATTTCGATGAAAACTAGAACAATAACCTAGATTACAACACACAATGAATCCTATTCGATCTCTCTCAACAAATTGAACTATAGTGCTAGAAGAGATGGATTTTTCTATGAAAAACTCTTGAAAAAGGTTTAGGTTGATGTGTTGTTTGAATAAGAAAAGTGTGGCTTTTATAGAAGGTCAAATATTCTAGGATCGGACCTTGGTCGTTACTTAGTGAAATCCCGTAAAGTTCCGATGCCATCAAACGGTCATATTATTTCGTCATCGGACCTTGAGTCGGTACTTGAAGAAGTCCCGATCAAGTTCCGAAATCAGCTACGAGATTGATCAGGGCTTGAGTCGGTACTTCCCAAGTTCTGACCAAGCCCCGAAATCAGCTACGAGGCTGGTCAGAGTTTGAGTCGGGACTTACCAAGTTCCGACCAAACTCTATTGACGTTTTTCAAATCCAAATTTAAATTGTAAGTTGTGTTTGGTATAGGACTTAAACACAACTCGACCTCTTTATATCACAAAGATATATCATTCGATTTCATGGTTTATTTCTTATTTCCAAACACAAAAAGCATTTTTTTTCACAAAATCACACCTTTCATTTTTATATTTAAAACAATCATATTTTAATAGGTAAAATCATTTTGAAAATTTTAGCACTAAGAATTCAATGAACCGAGAAAGACCGATTGAATTCTTACATTGACGCAAAAGCTAAAATACAACTTATAAGTTTCCAAGATCCGCCTTTGCATCTGATAAACATCGTTCTTGATATACCTCTGATAGACTGAATAGACGACAAACAATATTAGTGTTCACTTGTAATTTGTTATCATCAAAATAAAAGAGGATGTCGATTTGTCAATCAACAAACTCCCCCTATTTGGTTATAACAAATTACCTAAGGAGATAACCAAACAACGTCCCCTCAGCATAAAAAGAACTATACCACATAAAAGCATCCAGACACCAATAACATCCATAAGTCACAAAGGAAACATCAAATAACATAGTGGAATAGTTCAACAAAAAAAGCAATAGAAGAACATAAAAGAACATAAAATCATATCATCAATCAATGAAAGCGCATTCTCCCCCTTTGTTATCAATAAAAAAGGAGATCTCCCGGGAACACTCCTCAACCTTCAGAAGGTGGTGGCATCTCTAGATGGCTAAGATCCTCGTCAGTCGCCCCATGCTTCTTACTCCAACATGTGAGGAAACGAACTATGTTTCCATAACAAGTCATCTGCTCACGTCTCATCTCGTGCTGAGTACAATGAATGACAACTTCTTCTCTCTGAATAAACACGTTTATGTATTTACGACATGAACGAAGCCGATGCATATCTAAATTTGTAATCAGGGCTAAAATTCTATAATTCAGTGATCCACTACTACTACATTTTTTACATAATGAAATGTTCAAGAAATATCTCATGCAACACCTTCCTCGTCACTGTTGCAAAAGATATAGCTAATGCAACGTCATTCTTATGACCGTTGCGACAGACATTCTAATACTGCGGCTCATGTGAAGCCGACAAGGTGTTGCGTTAGATTTAACTAATGCAACGATTATATGAAACTGTTGCATTAGATCAATGCATTTTAAAATTGGCGCAAAGAATTACCTCTTAATTTTTTTATTATCCTCCATGTCGATTAATTTTGGGGCAAAAAATTCCCTCTTACTCATTATTATTATTATTATTGTGATCTTCATTATTATCATAATCATCACCATTATTATTTATTATTATTATTATTATTATTATTATTATTATCATTATTATCACTATTATTATTATTATTGTTATTATTATTATGACTACTATTTTGACTATTATTGTTGTGATCAATATTATTTTTCTCATTGTTATTTATTATTATTTTAACTATTATTATTATTGTTATTATTATTACTATTATTCAAATTATTATTCTTACTATTTTCATTATTATTATTGTTTAATAATATCTTCATATCATATATTACTATTGTTCTTATTTATTATATTCTTATTCATATTATAATAATAATAATTATTATTATTATGGTTACTAATATATGTTTACTCTTATTACTATTACTACGTACTATTGTTATTTTCTTTATTATTATTATTATTATTATTATTATTATTATTGTTGTTGTTGTTGTTGTTGTTGTTGTGGTGGTTATTGTTGTTGTTGTTGTTGTTGTTGTTGTTGTTGTTGTTGTTATTGTTACTGTTCTTAATATCCCTATTATTATTAGTTATTATTACTATAATTTTTTAATCATATTAATTATATTTAAACTTTTTACAGTTCAACTAATAGTATTTATAATTTATTTATCTCGTATAATATTATTTGTTTTACATATTTCTTATGTATAAATGAAGTAAAGTAGGGGCAAAGTTTTTCATATAACTCGATTTCAGTGTTTTTCCTTCAACTGTTATCAATGATTTAAATATTTTCAGTATTTAAATTCACTTATAATTCTGTTTGAGACATTCAGTGTTCAACCACTTATAATCAGACTTCATATTCAATTTTCATATTTAACAAACATGCCCTACGTTAACTTAAGATCTTAGACTAACTAAACTAATAATGCAAAAGTAACGGGTTTACTACTGAGAAAATGATAGCTCAGACACAGGGCTGCGTAAATTTGTTTTTCTTTTTCAGAAAGAAATTATATTGCTGAAAACATATTACAAAATTTGAGGGGCATTCCCCATAACGAAACACCTATACAAGTAATCTATTGAAAACCCCATTGAATGCATATAAGCCAATTGCTTTTGTTTCGAGGGGCTTTCAAACTACTTACTCTAGCTTTTATAGTACAAATACAATCATGTACAATTTGATTAATACTTCTACTAGTATCATTGATAATACTGTTGTTCCTTTCTCACCAAATCTCATGCGCAACACAAACATAGCTTTCTTAACTTGTTTTGGAAAAAATTACTCCTGTGACAATCCACAACAATCTGCAACTCTTCTTGCCACTTCCCTGAAGGTCTGTAATCTTTATTGCACAACAATAATTTCCTCCAAATAGGCCATTAAAAGTACAATCAAAGAACAAGTGATTGATGCACTCATCTACACCACAGAAAACACATGCCTTTTCTACATATATCCCCCCATCGAACTAGCCTATCTTTTGTAAGGAGTTTCTTGTGACAAAGAACCCAAACAAGAAAACCATGCCTTGGTATGTGCCCTTGAAACCAAAGTAATTTTACCCATGGAGGGCTCTGTTGCCGCAGGGTATATCGTCTTCCAACCAGTTGTGGCTTTTACCTCAACTCCGAAACCTCTCCAAACTGTTCGATCATCAATAGCCCCTCGTAATTGTGGTATCCCGTCTATGACCAGCTGAATTTCAGAAGTTAACAGTCTCCTCCTTGGCCAGATCCCTGGACTAGTTCCAAGAATCATGCATTAAATTAGTGTTTCTCCCATTGCGTATAGCCTTATGCACATACTGTCGCAACATCGCCCTGTAATGCAACAAACTCCGCTATACCCAACTATTTAGGCTCCTGCATTTGACATTCCAAACACTCACACTTCAAGCGATATGTGGCTATCCATTTAACCCATAAGGACTCCTTATTATTGGAAATGTTCCACAAATATTGCACCATACACGAGATATTCCAGGCCCGCAGGTCTTTTGCTCTTAAAGCCCCCTCTTTCTGTGTCAAGGCAATCTGTTTCCAACAGACTTTCGACAAGAATTTCCCCTCCACTTCTCCTTTCCACAAGAAACATCGCACCATAGCATTAATCTTTTTGATTACAGCAGCAGGAAGATAAATACATTGACACCAATAGTTTTCTTTCCCAAAAACAACAGTGCTTATAAGACATCTGAATTCCAACAGTGCTTTTTTGATTCTCCCCACGCATCCAACTTGCTCTGAATTCCATCCACTAGTAACCTGCAATCCCCGTAAGACATCTGCTTTGAGGTGAGGGGGATGCCCAAATATTTAACAGGTGGTGTGCCCATAGACATCCCCATAGTCTCCTTGCCATTTGAATATCAAGACCAGCTACGTATATTGTACTTTTTTCCATATTCGGCTTCAAACCAGAAAGATTACCAAAGTCTGTGAGGGCAACATTGACAAGTTCACAAATGCCACATTCCCACCACACACAATAAACATGTCATCTGCAAAGCACACGTTCGTGATGTCGAGATCCTTACAGTTTGGGTGAAATAGAAAATCAAAATTTGAATATAAGATGCTAATAGCTCATTGAAAACATCCATAATCACTATGAAAATGTATGGCGACAAAGGATCTCCATGATATTTTAAAATATTATACTCCCTCCATTTCTATGCAATTGACGTATGAGTGTAAGCACATGAATTAAGAAATGAACAAATGACTCTTATGCCTTATGAATCAAATAATGACAAAAGCTTTTCTAAACAAATCGTACAAGCTTCACCTTTCTCATCAACTTGTGGTTTCTTAACAGATAGTACTCCTATGAGCTTCTACCTTTCTCATCATCAAATTAGTTTGCTAAATAATTTTGAAGCCAAATTAGTAAAATTATTTATTAGAAAAATTGAATACCACCATTGTAGATTTGAAGTTCGGAAAACATATTTCAGAATTAAAACGATTCAAACATGAATCTCGACGACATTGATCTTAATATTCCATACGTGAGTGATGAAAATACAATTCGAATGGATCCATATGATAAAGTTGGTGGACAATATCAAGTTGATGACAACCTTTCTAAGAGTGAAGATCGCAATATTCAAGTTGATCTTGAACAACTCCTTGAAGAAGAAGATGAAGATGAATTGAGTGAAGTTGATTATAATGATGAAGAACATATGATGAAGACAGTTTTGGAAATAGTGATTGAATACAAAATCTGTAAGCTTCTATTTTAAGTGTGGTCCCACATTGCTCAACTGGATGTGAATCGCCCACTTCACAACAATGTGTTGTGAAGCATGAGTAATGTTGTTACTAATATTATGCCAAAGCCTCCACGCCTGCTGTCACCTTGACACTTCTTGATAAATAAATAATACATTAGTACGGGAGTGGGGCCTTGGAGGTCTGGTCTGATTTCGGACTACCTTTTCGGCATAGCAAGCAGAGGTTAAAACGTCAGACACGTTAAGAAGCCAAAAGCCACACTTTAAATGTCTGAAAAAGTCACACTAGTTATAATTATCATTATTGAGCAGTAATGAGAAGGCTGCTAACTTGGCTGAACTCACACTATAAGTACAACATCTTCCTCATCTATTCAGCACAACAACAAAATCCGAAATACAATTCAACAAATAGTTCTTTTGGTGATAGCTTCATACTCGTCCGCAATTCGCGTGTAGAATTTCCAGTGCTTGCGAAAGCTCTACTTGCTGACCATCTTATCTTGGGAATCGGACACCTTGAAGTTTTCTAAGCACCTAAGGGAAGAGGGCGAATTCGGTTTAAGGATATTGTGTTTATCATAAGATTTGGTCTAGATTATAATTTAGTCTACTTGTATGTTTCGTCTGTCTAATTTTATTTGTAAAGTTATCTACTACTCCTATATTTTAAATGTAAGCTACTTACAGATAGAACCTAGAAATTAAAACAATTTGATGCATTAGGTACACATGATGAAGTTGATTATGATTCTTTTTACAGAAAGTTTTGCATATTGCAGTTGAAGATATACAATTATTCATTTATTGATATGAATTATTTATTTGAAATTTGTCTATTATACTACACATGTAAACAATGTTGTCAAAGTTCATGTTTCTAACAATCTATATAAGCTAATCTTATTTCATTTGTTAAAAATAGGCAATAACGATGGGGTGGAAGTGAGCAAGACAAAGAAGTGGTTGACGAAGGCTGAATGGAATGTGGTTTATTGTTCCTTATCAAGGATAAGCACAAACGGAAAATTAAGAAAGGATGCTACTACTTTAATTGCAAATAGACTTAATCTAAAAATTCGAAAAGTGCAACGGATGTGGAAAAAAGGAAAGAGATACTTGTCGATGAAGTTCAATAAAATAAAATTCTAATCGGAAGAAAATGGTCCGCATATGTCGTATTCTTCAAATTCCATTGAATCAACAGATAACTTTGGACTCTCTTACAAATGCGTTAGGTGTTAGTTCTTCAACAATGTTCTAACGTTTCAAGGAAAGACTATTTCGCCGCCACTCAAATGCATTCAAGCCATTTCTTAACTCTCATGATTTAAATATTCTTGAGCTCGACTTTTTTAGGAAGATTTGGAATATTTTCATTTGTTGAAATGCAGACAGCACAAAGACGAAGTTTTAACAGAGTGGTTGGGACTATGGAGCTAAAACTGATCACTTCAATTACTAGAGAGATCGTAAGGTTTATCTTAATACATGAAGTAATACCTTCAATATACTAAATTGGCCATCATCTTGTCCGGGGGAACTATATACATTCAATAAGATAATGCTAGAATTCTTGTTGATCTTATGAATCAAGATTTTCTAACAACAGCCTCGTTAAGTGGCTACGATATCATATTGGTATGTCTACCACTCAACTCTCCTGATTTAAATATTCTTGAGCTTGGCTTTTTGAGAACGATACATGCATTACAAAGGAAAGCTTGTGCGAGAACATTTGAGCAGCTTCGCTTTGCTGTTTAGGAAGCCTTTGCCGACTATTCTTCAAGTAAATTAAATTTTGTGTTTTGGACCTTCAAACGTCATAAGATCGACTACAGTGGCAACAAAGACATCCTCCTAAGATCGACTATTATTAGATCAGTTGTCTCAACAGTAAAACAAAGAACATAAGTAAACAGAACACACCAAACTTGGTAACCCAGTTCAGTGCAACGTGCACTTACGTCTGGGGGGCAGCCAACCCAAGGGAAATCCACTATATAAAAGTTTTACAAGATGAGTCTGATGCGTATGTCCTCATACATTAATGCCCTAATCTAGACTTCTTCTAGTGATCCCTAATCTGTATCTCCCGATACTCTAAAGCAACATCATCCCCATGTTGGGTCTTGAGGAAAATATATGAATGTAGTGAACAAACCTCACTGTTGATATACTATGAACAATATATCAACTGTACATTCATTTAGGAGTTCGGCTGGACTCCTAACACACTAGACACCCTAGCCTAATAAAAACTAAAACACTTCTTAAGCTTTTATGCTCTCTGAATAAAAATGTGTCTTTAATAAAAAATATATCTTCCCGATATCTTCTTCCATTGAATGCACCGCCTCCACTCTTTAATGATATGGAGATTCTGCCCTAGGAAATCTTACCTTGTGTTGATTGATTGCATCCGAATTAATTCACCTTAACTAAGTCGTCTTCTTGGTCGCCAAGTACATAACTTGTTTCCTTAATCAACCGAACACTTCCTAATCCATTTAGGTAATAAAATCTTGATTCTTGATCCTTCTATTCTGCTCAGCCTACTTTACGGATTAGAATTCCAATGGTCTTTGACACTTGTGTGTTGATCTTTTATGCTTTAATACATTCCTGGATTCCCATTTCTATTATAACAGTGCGTTATAACAGTTGGCTTCTTTGAAAAAGTTGACCAACTCTCTTGCACCAACAAACTCCCTCTTTGGGTAAGTTTTTCATGACAAATACTCAAGGTGCGTGCAGCAAAACAATCCAAGTGTCTAAGACATGCATGGTCTATTTACCACATGTCAATCTAATGGTCAGACGCAGTGGACATAAAATAAATAGGTCTAAATACCTAGATATCAGTTCAACTGTCGAATGCAGTGAACACAGGCAAGTACCTATTAAACATCCCTATTAAATGGACTTGTCCAAAACACCTATTAAAGTCTATTAAAAGTGCTTACAACCATATTAAATAAATCACTGAAATTAAATTGTTCAACATATTAAAAACTAGTAAAAGATAGATAACATGACATTGTTTGATAGCAACACACCACCACAACACATTCACTCCCCCAATTTGGCATACAAACATAACCAAAGCCATTGGGGCTCCAGCATCAATCACTCCCCTGAAGCATCATCACTGGTAGTACCTGCCTCCTCTGCAGTCTGCAGCATAATGGAAAGATCTGGCTTGGTCATCACCCCTGAGCCATCTGATTCTTTGAAAAGATTTGGCCACTGTTGCAGCAAAATGGAGCATATCATGACGGGGAAGCCAACAAACTTGGTTGTAGCATAAGAGCTAGTATGGCTTATAATCTGGTTAAACACTAGCTCTCCAATGTTCAGTACTTTGTATGTGCCCAGGATATAGATAGCTTTTGCATGAGTTTCACTGACATTAGTGTTGTTTGAGGAAAGCAGGATAATCTAATTTTGTGCATGACAACATATTTCAAGATGAAGCTTGAAGCTGTTGTCCTTTCTCTGGCCATTTCTTCAGACTTCCTGCTGTTAACTCACTCACAATGTTATTCAATCTGAGTGTCTCCCATGTATTCCCTTCATTCTTCCTCTTGAAGTGTCTGTTGATGGTCAAGGGACTAAACTTAACCACTCTCCCCCTAACTTTAACCTTGTGATACATAGAGTGGCTGGGATCATTAATGTCCTCAGTCAGGCTGTTGATGAATTCCTTTACAAGCTGTTCCCAAAATTTGCTGGGCTCTATGATCAGTCCCAATAAATTATACTCAGCTAGTATATCCATATAAGTCTGAGTTTTCTAAGTGATCTCTGAGTGGTGTTTCCCTGGAACCAAGTTTCTTTCGACCACAATTTTCACTTGCTATCTGTTCCTCAGTTTCAAACACCAGTCCTTCCAATGGTACCTCAACAGCCTCTGACACTCGTCGGTTACCAATCCTAGTTCGAGTGTCATTCATCTTCAATTTTCCTTTCCCTTTCTTACCTGGCTTTTCTTCTCCAGTGTTAGTGTCCATAAGGAACCTATTGGGCGTCCTTTTCTTTGGACTGCTAGGTTCAGATATGTGGATCCCTTTAGCCTTCTTGTGGTTGTCTTTCTCAACATCACTACTCACTTTCCTTTTCTCCCCCTTAAGAGAAGTTTCTACCTTTTTCATTTTTTCGTCAAACTTGTTTTTCCTCTTCTCAATCTCCTCAATCGTTTTTCTCATTTATTCACTTTCACAAAAATCAGACACTTTCGTGTGTAATTCTGCCATCTTGGCCCTTGTTCGTGGTCTACTCACCCCAGTGGTAGAGCCAACAATCTGAACATCATCCTCAGAGATAATTTCGACATCACTTCTTTTTCTATCATGAATCCTAGCAGGTTTACCTCCTTTTTCTCAAAACTTTCTTTTTATTAATAGGAGTATTAGGCTTACTTTTAAGTGAGTCCATAAACTGTATAAGATTCTCTTCATCCGAATCAAACTTAGGATTACTAGGGTTCATCACATTTCCACTAGCAGTTGGGATTTCGGAAAATTGAGGAGTTGGGTTATCGACGTTACCCGTGTCTATCCATGAAAGAAGGAGGACTTGTCCAGGTTGGATTGAAGTGGTCTCGTCTGATTCCGGGACGTCTACAGGCACAATATCCGCTGGAAGAACCGTCTGAAGTGGCATAGGCACTTTTGTGTTCTCGTTTCTTCGTGCTTCGTTTCTGGAGGTGGAATTCTTGCTTGATTTCGCCATTTGAATTTGATTGAAAGAGGAGAAGCAGTTGAAGCGTTTGAGTTGTGTTTGCAAGAGTGGGAAAACAATAGGAGGTTTTTTATTAAATGAATCAAAATAAGCATTTTTCACGTTGGCCTAAAAAGCTGCATCTAATGGTGTCATGCCTGCCAAAAATAACTGCATGTTTCCAACACGCAACTGTTGAGTTACTCAAGGTCCAACTGGTTTGACATTTGGTATTTTGAATCATTAATTTTCTCAAGCAAATGTACTCCCTAATACTTATGCTCCTTTGTCTTTTTGATATTCCATTTTAGACACCATCTGATTCCTTTGCTCCAATACATAAAAAATTTACATATCTCCTTTTTGGATTCTGTTCCTACAAAAAGTATCGATGATGGTTGACATACTTCCTAGAGTCCTGACCTTGATGCTTCATGATTCTTGAATATGACTCTTTTACACTATAATGTTGGGTTATCCTCTAATCAGATGTATTTCTCCTTCTTTGAGATTTATTCCACCTTCTTGGAATGTTTGAGGACCATGTTTCTTCTTTGACCATATATTTAGATGATCATGTTTCTTCTTTGACCATATGTTTAGATGAATATTGTGGTCTATCCCAACTAACGTTGTCATCCACACTTTCATCATCCATGCAACATGTTGGAGGTGGCCAAATATAGCAATCATCATTCGATCTTCTTCCTTCCATAACACAATGTTTTTCAGAATTTGTGACTAGGCATTTGTTTTTAGAGAATTCAACATTCATTCCTATATCACAAAGTTGGCTGATGCTAATGAGATTTGCTGAGAGTCCTAAGACAAGCAAAACATTCTCCAATCTGGGAAGTACTAACACATTTAAAGTTCCTTGTCCTACAACTACTCCGAGCACCAAACCTTACTTATTTCCCAATGGTGTCCCTGATGTCAATAAGATGACTTGGATTACCTGTCATGTGTTTGGAGCACCCACTATCGAAATACCATCGTTCTATCGTAAGCTCCCTAGGAAGTGTTACAGCCACATGTCCTACCACTCGGTTTTTTGGAACCCAGATAATTTTCCTTGGATGGGTTACGATCGTTTAATTTTCTTTTTGGCTTTTTGGAACCCACTTAGGTTCGGTCATGTATCCATTCCTACCCTTTCCATAGATGTGATAAAAATAGGGAGCAATATGTCATTTCTTTCCACAATTGCAACAACTCCATTTCCATTTTTTCTTGAATGCAGCCTGTTTATTCCGATCTTGATAGATGTTGTGGGAGGTACAAATTTGTTCTTCTTCTTCTTCATTAAAACCAATCCCTGTGGTGTCTTTGGGGTGTTTACCTATCAGAAGGATTTCGTCTTATACATTTGTACTTGAGTTTAGCATTTTTATTCCTTTTTTCATAGAATAGATTTTTCTTTCTAGTTACCCTATTTTTGACAGATTTTTTTCTTTGTCCAAGATCAAAGTAGCTTTTTCAGTTTGAAGTTTAACAACTTCCTTCTTTACCTTTACATATTCCTTTGTAAGACTTTCCCAGTTTAGGCACAAGGTCTCGTTTTCTTTGGCTAAGTCATCATTTGTCATACTAAATTCATCATCTGATATATTGTCATCACAGTTGACATCTCCAGAAGTTATGAATGTCAAACACAGAATCCTTTGTTTTTTCTTCTTCCTTCTAGTACTATCATTCTGTATCTCGTGAATCTTAAGGCTGGCCATTAGTGTGTCAATATTGATTCGATCTTCCTTTTTTATAGTCCGCATCTTAGACTCGAATCTGGGCAAAAGTGTAATACTGAATTTATTAACTTGCTCCATATCACTACACATCTTCCTGTAACGCATCCTCTTGTTCACAACACTTCTGAATCTCTAACAGTATTCTTCAATGTCTTTGTAGAGTATATATGTACTCAAATATGTTGTTATAGAGTACATAACATATTTGAGTACATATGTACTTTAAAGAAACATATTTGAGTTCATATGTACTCTATAGTAACATATTTGAGTATAAATAAACTCTAAAATTAATAAGAATATTTATATATTATATCAAAGTAAATATGTACTCTACATAAACATATTTGAGTACATATTTACTCTATAAAAATATATTTAAGTACATATGTACTCTACAAAAACATATTTGAGTATAAATAAACTCTAAAATTGATAAGAATATATATATATATATATATTTATATTCAGAGTACATATTTACTCAAATATATTTTTGTAGAGTATATATAAATTCTAAATACAATGTACATTATTGAACACAAAGTTCAAAGTACCCATGTACTCCAAATTTATTAGATTTGAGTACACATGTATTATGAATATAAATATAAATATTCTCGTCAACTTTAAAGTTTATTTGTACTTAAATATGTTTCTCTTAAAAACATATGTACTCAAATATATTTCTCTTAAAAACATATGTATTCAAATATGTTTTTATAAAGTACATATGTACTCAAATATGTTTTTGTAGAGTATACAAGTACTTTGAATATAAATATTCACATTATCAAACACATAGTACTTTCGTACTCAAATACATGTATCTTGAGTACATATGTACTATGTGTTTGATAATGTGAATATTTATATTCAAAGTACTTGTATACTCTACAAAAACATATTTGAGTACATGGCATGTTGGCATATAAGGAAGTTGGCACCATATCCACGCCCAGCCAACCCAAGGGAAATCCACTATATAAAAGTTTTACAATATGGCTCTTATGCGTATGTCCCCATACATTAATGCCCTAATCTAGACTTCTTCTAGTGATCCCTAATCTGTATCTCCCGATACTCTAAAGCAACATCATCCTGATGGTGGGTCTTGAGGAAAATATATGAAAGTAGTGAGGTTACTGTTGATATACTATGGACAATATATCAACTGTACATGCAGTTAGAATTTCGGCTAGACTCCTAACACACTAGACACCCTAGCCTAATAAAAACTAAAACACTTCTTAAGCTTTTACGCTCTCTGAATAAAAATGTGTCTTGAATAAAAGATGTATCTTCTTGTGTAGCTCTGTGTCTCTATTTATAGATGCTAGGATGTGGGCTTTTGGTCGAGAAGAATCTCCCGATATCTTCCTCCATTGAATGCACCGCCTCCGCTCTTTAATGATATGGAGATTCTGCCCTAGCAAATCTTTCCTTGTGTTGATTGATTGCATCCGAATTAATTCACCTTAACTAATTCGTCTTTCTTGGTCGCCAAGTACATAACTTGTTTCCTTAATCAACCGAACACTTCCTAATCCATTTAGGTAATAAAATCTTGATTCTTGATCCTTCTATTCTGCTCACCCGACTTTACGAATTAGAACTCCAATGGTCTTTGACACTTGTGTGTTAATCTTTCCAGAATTTTGCACACATGTCCACTACCCAGATTAGAATATACTCCCATATGCAGAGTCTTGGGATGGAAAACGAAATGAAATCCCTCTATTCGGAATCTGGTCTTCTTTTTGGCTATTCCAAGCCTAATTTTGCACGGACTAAGGCTAAAGTGGACATCTTGAATAGGTGTATTTGAATTGTACTTGTTATAGCGAAGAAAATTATCCAGGATTGTCTGAGTATGATGAGGAGATACTGCCTCGTGGTGGTTCAGTGGATGAATACGAATACGAGAGGAAGAAGAAGCACAAAAACAAGATTACTCAGAAGAGCACCCCCTTTTTCTATCTTCCACAATCATCACTCAAAATTAGTCCGCGCAACATTTATAGATTTATAGGTAAGGAAATATTGGGCACCAGCTCTGAGCAGAGACCCCGCATGTTATCTTTGGGTTCACTTTTTTATTTCTTTTTTTTGTTGTTTTCGGTTCCGGGTATCTTGAGCGTGTTGAATTTGCCCATCTCTTTATGTTTTCTCCTTCGGAACCACTTGTACTCTTGTAAATATTTATTTAACACGCAACTCTTGTCCTTCCTGGGCAAAGTTTTAACTAAAACAAAAAATTTAACACTTGTAAATACTTATTTAACCACAATCATCACCATGTAAGCAACACAGAAAAAAAACGCCATTTAAGTTCACTTAGACGGCGTTCCCGTATAATGCCGTCTAAATGACCCTTAGACAGCGCTTCACTGAGCGCAGTCTAAGTCAGTACCTTAGACGGCGCCTCAAATGAGCGCCAACAAAGTCCAATTGCAAAAGCCCAACTCAAATACACAATACTCTAGACTTACCTATACTTCCCCCAAATCAATTAATTCAACCGTAACTAAAAAGCCCTTAAATCCCCAACAAGTCCGACCACCGCCCATCATCAAAGGGCTGACCACCACTTCCAATCGGCATCAATCATCTTCCGTCGGTCCCCTTCCCCTATCGTCCTCATCGTCTTCGTCACATCCTCAAAGCTCCGACCACCAACCCGTTGTCAATCAGGTAACTCTCTCATTATCTTGTGCTTCAAAGAATGGTTATTGTAAGTTTCGCATTCATGTTTATTTTCAATATGCTAATTATATGAAGAAAGAAGGATAGGGAACTAAATGAGTTTTTTGGGGAAAATAAATAGTAAATGTTTATTTTTGAATTGCATTGATAATTGGAAATATAAGGATTGGATAATATGTTTGAATTGACTTTGATAATTGAATTTAAACAATAACTTGGTGACACTATCAGGGACTATTTATGCAATTCGCTCACGCTACAAAGAGAAAAGATGCAGTAAAGTGGAGCAATACCAATCACACTCCTTTTACTTAAGATACACACCAAAATTGAAAAAAGAGAAAGTTCATGGAAGGAATATTAAAAATAGTATTTCTTTGGATGAGGCTAAGCTATATTATCACTTTCTTTTTTCAGTAACTCATCATGATGTGAGTTTCGAATTCAGAATATTCTGGTCACTAGCAAGAATCTTCTTCACACTACTATTCGATTGAATCTTATATTATCACAATTATTGAGGCGTAGCGGCTTTCATTTGCCATACATTTACAGAGGCATCAACAGTCGCATGAGAGGCATTGCTGAACAAAAATAGCTTTGCATTATCATAAATAGCTTTTGTAGGGTATACTCTTGACGTTATACATGACCTTCCTTGTTGAGCAAAGGCTTCTACTATTGAATGATCAACCTGCACATAAACGTTGACTATCAATCTTCGTAGGACCATAACTTTCTATAATTATGAAATATTTATGTTTTATAAAATAAAATAAAATTCACAGACTCTTTCTAATGTTATATGTTTATTTTAGATAAGTCAAAGTTAATATATGTATTCACTATGAGACTTTATTAAAACTAAATTTTTTTACACAATCATTATTTGTACACTACAATAGTCTTAATTTAATCTAAATTGGGAGAACAATTGTATTATATATAGGAATATTGGTAAATATTCCATAATATATCATAGATAATTATGTTTTTAAGTTAGTTATTAAAGTTGGACGAATGACAATTAAATATCATGCAATGGTTATCTTAGATGTACTTGTAGGATATTACCCAAAAAAACTTATTACAATCATCAAACATCAATACAATTCGTAAACTCGTAAATTCAAGGAAGAGACGACTAGCATCAAACTAGTGAGAGTAACCATCTCTCTAACCACTATTCTTGCTAGTAAGAGGGCTCGAACCCGAGACCTCCGCTAGAGGTATCAGCATGCTTGCCCCTGGGGCAAGATGTCTTGACTACCGGGGTGATCTAGATATGTTGAAATGAGTTATTTAAATTTGATAGTGAATGGTTCGGTTCAACCTTGTTGGGCACCCGTTTGGATCTATACAAAATTTTCAATGTATTGTTTTTTACCTTCCGGCCCATGTTTAAATTTGAATGGTCTTGTTTTATATAATTGTTTTCCAGTATTAATCTATGGAAGTTTAATGAACTTGTAATAAAATTAATTATGCAATTTGCATCACATTCATTATGCACTTATCATATTATACCAATAACGAACATAATTAATCTATGATATATGCTTGTAGTTCCTATATTATTAGTTTTAAAGATATATACATATTCGTGTCATATTATATCAATAACGAATACAATTAAGTCTTTTGAAAAACTATTGTTTATTGAAACTAATTTCTTTTCAAGTAGTATAGTCATTGGTTTTAGTTTGGATTTTAGTTCTATCATACCCCAAATATATATCGGTTTGATTATCTTAATGGTCGAACATAAATTTGTTCGGTTCCAATTTTTTTTTTTTTTTTTCTATTTTGTGCAGACCTATATTCATAATATGGAGTGTTGTTTTTACGATATTATTATTTAATGTTATAATAATAATATTTTTAACGAATTGAAAAAAATTCACGTACCAAAATCCTCATGGTTAATTTTTCTCCTTGAAGGACAGGTACTGTGGATCCGTATATGTCCTTGTTGACATCATGTGCCATTGACGAGCTATAAAGAAACATTACAATTCTTGCATTTATTAGATATATGAGAAATTCAAGAACGATCAATTATATAAAAACATCGATATATAAGGCGTGTAAATTTTTACGATATCAACACACATTTCATGAGTTCAATATTTTCAGTGTAAAAAAAGTATTAAATAGACCAAAATATAACGGGTGCAAATTTTCATGATATCAACACATGTATTATGTGTTCAGTATATTCAATGTAGAAATAGTACCAAATACACCAAAATATAAGGCATGCAAATTTTCACAGCATCAAGCCGTGTTTCATGTTTCATGCGTTCAGTATTTTCAGTGTAAAAATAGTACCAAATACACCCAATATATAAGGCGTGCAAATTTTCATGGCATCAATGCACCTTTCATGTGTTCACTTTAAAACCAATTGGTAATAGAGGGAGTAGCGCAAGATCTTATATATTGACCCAGAAGGACATTGAATTTCTGATGTGGGATGTGGGTCTTAACACTGAGTCCGGTTTCGGTGCATCAATAATTTGGTGCATCAGATACCCATTTAAAGGTTTTACGTGAGTACTGTACCCACTTGAAACTTCATCATTGGTACTTGTACCCAAATTGTACTATAACAATGGTACAATACCACATATTTATATTATGGATTGATAAATTTGTGGTATTGTACCATTGTTATAATACAATTTGGGTACAAGTACCAATGATGAAGTTTCAAGTGGGTACAGTACCCACGTGAAACCTTTAAATGGGTACTTGATGCACCTGATGCATGGAAGTATTGATGCACCCAATCTTTTCACCTTAACACTCCCCTCACGTATAACCCAATCGTCAGCGGAATTTTCCTCGCCAGAATTATTTACCGGAAAAATATCGGTGGGTTACATGTGCCTCATTAACTCGTGTTGACTCATAACAATATCAGTGTGAAAACAATACCAGATACACCAAAATATAAGGTATGCAAATTTCCACGGCATCAACGCACGTTTCATGCTTCAACATTTTATTCAAAATGTGGTGGTACACGGTGCACTTTCGTTCGTGGGATCGGTGCACCGTGTACCATCACGTGGTGGAAATTGATTTTATTCAAAATGTAGGAGCAGTAAGAAATTTTAGTTACCTCAATTGATCTGTACAAAAATGAGTTGTAAATTTTCCATTTGAGCCTTTTGTGATGTAAAAATAAATGGGAGTTTTCTCAGAGAGATCTTTGGTTGAAAGAACTGATATACCAAATGGTCCAAAAGCACCCCGTTGGGCAGCTCCACCACTTGAAGGGCAACTATATGTTTCATCACTTATGTCAACTCGTTCAAGGGCATGTTTGTCTATTGTGAATTCAGCCTCAATATCCAACTGTGTGCATATATAATAAATAAAAGGTAATGACATAGATATCATTATGTTCGTCTCATTTCATCAATCAATCACTTTAATTCACAATTCCAGTCTAATATTGTGTTTTAAAAATGAGTAAACTACCGAAAAGGTACCAGAATTTGGATTCGAGTTTGCCATTTGGTCCTCTAAAGTTGAATAGTTGATTACTCATCGAAATTGTCTAAAAGTTGCAATTTAGTTCAAAAAACTAAGGAAGCCGTTAAACTTTAGCGAAACCTTTAATAGAAGCTAATTGCACAAGTACCGTTAAGTTTAACGGCTCCGTTAGTTTTGGACTAAATTACAACTTTTGTCCAATTAGTTTTGGATAATAAATTGCAATTATTGAACTTTTGAAGACTAAATGGCAACCTTAACCCACTTTCGGAGACCATATCAACAATTTCCTCTTTAAAAGATCAATCATGTGTGTTTTCCATCCAATAATCAGTTTGCTCAACCGTTAATCAACTCATGTGAGCATGTAATATTTTAGAGGGATATTTTAGTTATGTCCAATCCAATATTGGAAAAAAATTTTACACTACTAAAAATAAAAGGTGCCTGATATCTTATACCAAAGAAAAAACAAAAATTATAAAATTAAGCCAACTAACAAACTTCTTAGAGGGTTATTTTATTTAATCCCTAAAAATTTACATATGCAACTCTTGTAAGTTGATTGAGTATTCATCAAACTCAATAATGGGATGAATATATATTTAAGTACATTGTCTTTAAACATGAGTGATTATGTGTGATACATTAAAATAAAAAGTGTGGTGGATTTATACAAATTAGAGGAAATTGTTGATTTGGTCTCAGTAAATGAGTCATTGTTTCATTTTGGTCTTCGTAAGTGACACAGATACGTAAATGGTCCTTATAAGTGGTAGCAGGTGCGCATTTGGTCCCTTATTTAACACCTATGTTGATTTGGGAGGTTTAGCGATTTTGAGACAGTTTGGGGGTGGTTATGCAATTTTAAGACTTTGCTTGATCCCATAACTCTTTTTTCCCATTTTTTTATATATTTTTATTTATTTATTTAGATTTCTTTTCGATTTCTTTTCTATTTTCTTTAGATTTTTTTTTTCAATTTTTCCCAATAAAAAGGGTTCGATTTTGATAGCTGTTTTAGATAAAAATTTAGTTTTGGCAAAACTGTTCAATTTTGATATGTCTTTGCCAAAAAGATTTCGTAGTTTGCCAAAATGTATGATTTTCGTAGTTTTTTTAAAAAACGCTTGGATTTTGGTAGTGTTTTCGCAAAAACATTAGATTTTGATCATTGTTTTGACAAAATGGTTTGATTTTGGTAGCTATTAAGGCTAAAAGTTCCGATTTTGGCAAAAAAAAAAGGTTTCGATTTTGATAGTTTTGGTAAAAGTGTTTGATTTTGTTAGTTTTTACTTAGATAGAACTTTGTGCCAAAATCGCAAGTTTTGGCCAAAACAGCTACCAAAATCAGACTTTTTTGCCAAAGCGATTATCAAAATCGAACTTCTTTTCGCCAAAACCGGAACTTTTTGCAAAACCAACTACCAAAACCGAATCTTTTGCCAAAACAATTATCAAAATCGGATCTTTTTGCGAAAAACTATCAAAATCGAATACTTTTCCAAAACAACAATCAAAATCGAACCGTTTATTCAAAAAACAACAAAAACCGAACATATTTGGCAAACTAATAAGATTTTTTTTGGCAAACAGTTACCAAAATCGAATTTTTTTGCCTTTCAAACTATTAAAACCAAACTTTTTATTGCCAAAATCAAAACTTTTAGTTAAAACAACTACCAAAATCGAACTCTTTTTAATAAGAAAAAAATTCGAAAACAATATCTAGAAAACAAATGGAAAAAGAAAATCTAAAAAATAAATCGAAAAAAAGAGGTAAGGAATCAAGCAAAATCTTAAAATTTCCTAACCCCCCCCCCCCCATTGTCTCAAAATTACAAAAACAAAAAAAAACCCCAAAATTGATATAGGTGGTAAATTAGGGACCAGATACACACGTGCTAGTCACTTACAGAGACTATTCGCACATTTGTGTTAGTTACTAATCAAAATTACAAAAGGAAAACCCCAAAATATGTGCATTATATTTTGATAAAAAATTACCTGGGAGGCCAAGCTGACAGAAAGAGGCACAACATCACCTGGTCTCAAGGAAATGTTATATTCCTTTTTTTGCCTCCTCAAGTTGTTTACTTCCTTAACTGGCCATTGCACTAAGTTGCTTCCAGTTTCCTTGTCTAGCAATACTGTCCTTGGAACGTTCTATATCATCAAATAACCATTTCGGTAAAAAAAATTCAAGAGTTACATACTTGACCATTATATTCGTCCAAAGTCTATCTAATTGCTAAAATTATTCCTGATAATATATACAAATTGCACTTTAGTTTCTAAAAATATTAGATCTGTGTAAATGGTCCCTGACATTGGTCGAAACGGTGCATTTTAGTTCCTCTTTTGAGGGAGACGCTAAATTTTGACGGATAGAGGAACTAAGTACACCATTTCGACCAATATTATGGACTAAAGTGTACTCTTTCAAGAAATAATTAGGTTTTGAAAATTCTATTTTGGTCCTACTTTCATCAATATTTAACATCTCCATACTGCACCTTTTATGCCAATATCAGATACCATTTGCGCACACCATACATTTACTGGGACTAAAGTGCAGCTTACACATATTATCTAGCACCATTTTGGAAATTTTCTTATATTTGTCATACATTTCAAGTACACATATTATGTAGGACCATTTTGGAAATTTTTTCATATTTGAAAAATTAGTAGGGGCTAAAAGTTCTCCATACAAATTGTATACTTGCGAGGTTTATTTATAACTTACCATGAGCGATGCCCATCCCTTCAGCATGTCGGTGGGTTCACTATCAGTTTCTATGATCCAACCCCAGAGGATCCTCCTTTTCTTTGATTGATCATAGAATGTCTTGGACGCATAGAAAAGTCCATAATCATATCTCAACCCGATACCACAATCGATGCTTGGATCGTCAGGGATCCAAGTATTAGTAGCATCATCATACTTGCCAATGGCATAAGTGTCGATTCTCGTATCATCAAGACTAGACTTTAGAACAAATTTGGTTCCAGGAGCATTGTGAGATGTATCTAACCCGATTTCTTTGGAAACCGGGTAAAAATCCACGCACTCCCACATTCCAGTATTTGGTACTGCGTGGAGCAATTCGCTTTTTAGCTCATACTTGACAAAATCCATCGTATCATAGATCAATGCTACGCCAGATCTATTCAACTTGGAACCAATGGCTATTCGCCATTTTCCTTCTGATGTGACCCACGCAGTTGTTGGGTCACGGAAATCCCTGTCATCGATACCTTGTGGTGGGAGGAGAACCGGGTTAGCAGGGTGCTTCACCCATCTAACAAGTAGGGGATCCGATGGATCAGCTGGATATGCTACATTTTGCACCTGAACCATTTTATCGGTTGCTCCGGTGTAAAGCATGATAAGTTTACCGTCTTGATCAATGGTGGCGGAACCGGTCCAGACGCCGTTGACGTCATACCATTGGTCACCTATTAGGGCAACTGGTAAGTGGTGCCAATGGATCAAGTCTTTGGAGACTGCATGACCCCACACTATGTTGCCCCATACAGGACCCATGGGGTTGTATTGATAGAATATGTGATAGTAACCATTATAGTATACGGGACCTGCATCGTTACTCAACATTAGATTGTACCTATGTTACTATGGCATAGAATAACAGTGGCGGATCTGTTCAAGTTTATAGGCTTGTTTACTAAAATATGTAATTTTTTTTGGAAAGAAAACTTATATTAATGTAAAAGTTATCATTAAAATTTATATTTGAATGTTTTTAAGTATTTTGAACATACACTTTGAAAAATATGCCGAATTTAAATAAATATTTTAATTCTTCTAGATCCGCCACCTGCTAGAATTCACGAAAGCTCAAATGAGAAATAAGAAAATGAGAGATTACCATTTGGGTCTGCATCATAACCATCAAACAAAATCCATCCCATCAGGAAGAGCAAAATCATGACACAACAAAACTAAGTGTTAACAAAAGAAGTTGCAAACAACGATATCATAGGCTACAACATGACAGGGCATTTTATTGCCACTACTTCAATTTTCGAAGCACGTATTTTTGACGTTTTTAATCTCACCAAACGCATAAAATCATCATTGAATTGCATGTTAAATGTGCCCTCCATGCATTCGTTTGTTAGTATGTTTTCAGTTGTTGCAAACGAACACATCCAACACATGAAATCATCATTCAATCTACCAACAAACGCATGGAATCATCATTCAACTACCAAACCAACACAGGAAATCATCATCCGACCTATCAACCAATACATTCTTCATGCGCCCAGTGAGGACAAAACGGTCAAAAAATTTATGCCGAGGAAATTGTGGCAGTGGAAATACATATTCCCCTACATGAAGGGTCTTAAATATATATTGTCTTCAATATCACTCGATTGGAAATATATTTTTATTATATTTTGTGTTTATCAATTTCATAAAATCATAACAAAAACATACCATTCAACCAATTGTCCATTGGTTGAAAGTGGAAGGCAGTCCTTTGCCAATCTAACATTTTCTTGGTCCAAATGCATGATGAAACACCCAACAATCTAACGTTGGATTTGGGTGAGACACCTTGAGATACTCCTCTGGCATTCTTCATGGGATTATTCATATAATCCGCTATCAACATTTTCTTGGTCGATGACGCGCAAAGGGGTATATCATCGTTACTAACGGGCGTGTCCGAGAAAATCATTAACCCCATAACTAAACAAATGGAAAATATCCCAATTATCACAAGAATGATGTAGGTTAGCCCTGGGGAGCTACTACTATTTACCCTATTATTTTTTACACCCCCCTCACCAAGTAGAGGAGAATATGAAGATGGATTTGTCTTAGATTGTTCCATTATCATTCATGGATTGAGCAAAGAGGTAACAAATGAGATAATGTTTGTATATAATGTTGGATTCTTTTTCTTGATCAAAATTTAATGTGTAGAAGTAGAGAAAGAAGCATAAAAGACAATAAATAGCCAATTATTTTCCTATATTTTAGTTCTTTTCAATAGTAGAATTAGACAATTGTATGTGCCATATGTACGCATATGAACATAGCAGTAGTTGATTTTTTTTTTGAATCGGTTAAGAACTTTTTGTACTATGATTTCTCTTAATTTATAAATTACACAATTAATTTTTAAATTTTGTATAAATTATGAGTAAATTGTTGAAATGGTCCCAAAAAGTGGATCGAGATTGGTATTTGATCCTCGAAAGTTCAATAATGGCAAGTTAGTCCTTGACATTGGACAAAATTAAGTTGCAATCTGGTCCTAAAATTAATGGAACCGTTAAAATTTAGTGAAACATTTAATAGAAGCCAATTGCACAAATACCGTTATGTTTTGCGGATCCGTTAATATTTGGACTAAACTGTAACTTTTGTCAAATTCCAGAGACTAAATTGCAAATGTTGAACTATCGAGGACCAGATGACAACCTTGACTCACTTAATAGACCCACATATATCGTTCTATATTTTATATGTGTTGCACTTGATAGCTATATATTTATATTAATAATTTGTTCGTTAATAAGTTTTTAATGCAGGATCCTACAAATATTTTTTTGTCCTCAAAGGAATTTGTAATTAAAATTTGATTTGTTCAATATTATTTATGAATGAGAGTTTTCCAAATGTTTATTGCATTTAGTAGTAACTAGTAATTTTCAACCTGCATTCCATATGAAAACTTTGTTTCTATAATATTTATTTGAATTTTTATATTCTTTTCTTGATATTTGGAACTAATTTTTATTTACTTATATTTGGTTCAAATACATGACTTTTGTGAGTTTAGTTTTGTGAAGGGGTCACAAGAGGAAGTTTAACCTTTAAGTTTTCAATAATTTTTTTCAAATTAAAAGTATCTATATTGAGTTTTTTCTATATTTCTTTTTTTCCCGGGTCATAGTCATAGAGTAATTTCAATGCTTGTGTTAGATTATAGATTGAGTTTTTTTTTCAATCAAAATATAACTTCTTAACATTTACATAATATTAGTTAGTTTCACAATGATGATTCTCATTCTAACCAATGTATCATGATCATGAAAATATTACAATTAATATTTGATAAAATTTTGATTTTGATCATACACATATTAAGTTATTTTGAAGTTAGACACCAAATTGTCACACATTGGTGTGTTGATCGGTAGTCATTGACGACTCTCTTAATTTAGGGACCAAATTGTCATCTTCCTAATAGTTACTAAATCTATATTGTTACACTTACTCGGGTCATTTCGACAATCTCCTAAATTAGACAACACAAAACACATGAAACAACCCATTCCAATTTTAATTGTATTTTAGAGCAAATGACTTTATTGATCACTCACATTTATTAAAAAAACACTAGTCGATCACCCTAGTATGACTTTGTATATTGTCGATCACTCATGTTGGGTATTATGTCTACTTTGGGTCACTCACCCATTTTTTAAGTACAATTTTTTATTTTTCAAAATTTTTAACATTTTGGTAAAAATACTTTAGTTACTTACCACTACTGTTAGACCTTTATTATCTCTACTAGTAGTATTCCCATGTTCAAAAAGAAACTATACTCCTTCAAACAAGATGAACCAAATTGTTGGTAACACAATCATGTTTTTGTTACCATGATTTCCTTGTCATTTTCATGTTTTTGTTAACATAACTTTCCAACTTATCTTTTTAATATTTTTTGTTTGAAATATGTATCACATATACGGTAAAACTTCTATAAATGAATAATGTTGGGACCGGTCAAATTTATTAATTCAGAGAGTTATTAACTTATAAGAGTTTTTGCATGAGATGAAGAGTTTTTGCATAAATGTATGTAGAGTTTAATGACATGAAGAGTTTAATGATATTACTACTATCATTGAGAACCTGTTACCCGAAAGGAAGCACTTTTGGCGTCTAGAACTCTTCACAAATACGAACTTAATAAAACGAACATCGAAAGCGGATTGACTATTACGAATTGAATTGTGAATATTGGAACTTTAACTACAGGTTTATGTCAGGTTTATATCAGGTTAAACCTGTAATAAAGTCCCAATATTCATAATTCAGTTTGTAATAGTCAATCCACTTTCGATGTTCGTTCGATTAAGTTCGTATTTGGTATTCGTACTGAATATCCAATTCGATTTTTATGGGATGCGATTTGCTTCGCTTTTCTTGGTCACAACTTTACAATAAAAATAAAAATTAATACAGCTAAAAAATCAACTTAAAATAAACCAAAAAATTACAAACAATAATTTCAATAATATTTTTTAACTATATCTAAATACAATTAAGATAACAAACATCAAAAATCAAAAACAAAATTGTTAGAATCATTTAATAGAAAAACAAGAAAATACCCAAAACAAAAAAAAACAAAACCATTTACATAATTAAAATTAAACCCCAACCCCTTCTTCACACCCCACCCCCACCCCAACAGAAATGCAACACATGATGAACAAACAGAAAATTTACAAGAAGAAGACTAGTTTGATCTTCCAATCAAAGCCGAAAGCAGACGAATAATAAAACAACTCCTGTACAACCTTATTATTCCTACATTATACAACCTTATCTTAAATACAATTAGGAACACAAGAAGAATTTGATTTTCTGCTCAATTTCAAAAGAATTAGAAATCTGCTCAGCTGATGAAAGTCTTTTTCCAGAGCCAAATTCTTCCTTTGTACCATTCTCTATACTCCACAACCTCAAAACTCTATCTTTGAAGGTTTGAATCAATGGCTATTCACTCTTCAAATGGCTTCTCTAGTGGCGGAAGCAGTCGGAGCAGCAGTATCCGCAGCCACGATCCTCCACCCCGGAAATGGTGGTGGATCTTCAAAATCCACCCTAATTTACAAACCAAGAACACCCAACAATTTCAATTCACATCAAATTCCAAAATCGAAGATGAAAATTTCAAGAATCAAGAAACAGAACATGCATAGTTGTAGTAAGAAGTCAACCATGCAAGTCTTTTCAGACCATGTTTAATGAAAACCCCAAAATTTGTTTCCAGACGAGTAAAAGTTTCGGTAGTAATTATTTGAAAAATTCTACCAAAACTCCCAAATCAGCCTCCCTATTCGAACAGATCTAAGTTTTGAGGATGGATGTGGCTTTGGTTCCCTTGAAGAACTGATCATATGACGGTAGAATTATAGGAATCTTACTAAATGAGGAATGAAGACCAACCTCCTGAGGACGAGGTGGTTGTTCCTCATCGGCCATAGCCCATAGGCCGGATCAAGCACTAAGAACGCTAGCAAGGTTTTGAGAGAGAGAAGCTCTGGTTTGTTCTTTTCAGGAAGATAACTTGGGATCAAAATGAAGAAAATTACTTTTACCTATAATTTTTTATTATTTATATTTTAGGCCCTAAGTTATAAAAAAATTCGATTTTGCCCCCAAAATCACTATTCACGCTAAAGTAATGTAACGGAAAGGGGTCTAAATTGTACCATTTGACACACTTTCAGGGACCATTTCTGCAACAGTGCCACTTTCGGGAACCAAAGTGCACCAGACCCCACTTACTTGAACCATTTCAGCAATTAAGTCGTAGAAAAAATAAATAAAAAATCACCTAAAAATGATTTGAAATATAGATAAAGTTACATTAAGAAAATATCATCTATCTAATAGTACGTGCCCTACGAAGCTTTCTTTGTATCATTTTTACTCCTAAAATAGCCAACATGTAAACAAATCATCCTAAGAAAACGACAAAAGGATAATATCAAGATATATATTCCCTCCGTCCCATTATCTAAGAGTTATATACCAAAAATAGAAATCTCAACTTAAGTATTCACTTTACCTAATTAAGTAAGAAAAGTTGGAGAGAAAATTAAATTTGTGAAAAAAATTAAATTTTCCTTAAACTTTGTGTAAAAGTAAATAATTATTAGATGAAGGAATGAAGAAAATATAATTCTTTAGTGTTGGTATGATGTTAAATTAGATCAATAGATATAGAAACAAAAACTTTATTATTATTTGTGTGACATGCTCTTATGCTGCTAGTCACTAAGGAAAAAAGTTGCATAGCAACCGTAACGGTCAGGGGACTTGAGGGTACCATTAACCACTTCCACACCAAATTCTGCCTCAGAACACTCGAACTCATACGGCGCAATAGATGCAAGACATGATGCTACTCACCCCAAATTTTTTACCACTAGACACGTGCCCCGGTGGCTCCTAATCACTATTCATATATTTGGCAAACATCAATCGACGGGACAAAAGAAAAGAGTACAAAACAATGCTTGAGCACCATTAATACCAAAACTGAAAAGAATCATAGAAATATAATCATTCCCGCGACACATTTACAGAAGTCTACAGATCAATAACTCCCTCGCTAAACGAAAAAGTCCCCGTGTTTCTGTCACATCCAGGGATCTAAAAATCTTGTTAAAATACCTCCACGAAACGGAGCTTGCATATACGAACATTATAAATCAGTTCGCTTCAATAAAATTTAACCTAGGAAAGACGAAATAAACAAAAAGTACATGGCCCAGAAAGCAAGTGTATTCTAATTGCAAACTAGGTAAGGAATCCCAACTGATAGTTGATGCACACCTGTTGCCTTTTGCGCAAGAAAATAGCAAGGGGCTCTCCTGCTGCTCTGATTCATAATATAGAAATCTTGATTATATTGCACTATGAAATCCTTTTGCTAGTCGCTCCAATGCTTGAATAATTTTCATTCTCCTTGTAGATAAAATAGCTGTCGAATGTTTCCGGAGGCTGCAACAAGTTACGATTAGCACAGATTATAGAAGCAAAACTATGCATGTATGTTTCCGGAGGCTGTAACAAATTATGGGTATAACAGATTATAGAAGCAAAACTATGCAATCAACTGCGTAACACCAAATATCACAAAAAGTTTACAGAAAGGGCACCCTAAGAAAATCCATCAAGGACGGAAGCAGCATTTGTATGTGCTCCATTTGCTCAAGTATGTACTATTTTGTTTAAAAGATGAATCTCTCCGCCTTCCAAAGAAAAAGAATCACCCAGATAAACTAGTCTTAGGGTGCGCATTGCATGTCAGCTTGTTTCATGAAGAGTTAGCAATAGAGATAGACATGTTTAAGTTAAAAAGGTAAAAACTTGAATGCTAAGTTTAGCTTAGTTTGATAGAATAAAATTTCTTTTTCAGGACCTGGTTGAAGAACAAAAGAGATATTGAACTGCACTAAGGAACAGTTATTTTGGCTTCTGATCCTTGTACAGATAATGTGAAATTGAAAATCGTAGGCTCCATAGATTTCATGAATAATACCAATCAGGGACATAACAACATACTATTAATAACTTGAGCGGAATGAACTAAAAAATATAATCCTCCAATATTGTTACTATTGGAAGACAACAATTAACAGCTAAAAGAGTAAACCCTTAAACTAAGAGATATATAATTACCATATAACCAATCTTTAAAGCACATGTGAAGAGCATTTGCTAATTCACGTTTTCGACTATCCTCAAGTTCACACTCCCTTAGAATTTGCTTGACCTCCTCCAAGTTCTTCCACTGAAAGAAATGGCACGTGTATGAGTTGTCAAAAATGGTGTGTGATTCATCATGGAATTGGAATTGGAGGAAAACTCATTACAACTTTCGAACACTTGTAATTGAATTTTGGCTAAATTTCACATAGGCAGCTCAACCATCGTAATTTTTTAAAATTGGTACCTAAAGCTTTCAACCTTTCAAATAGAGGCACCTGAGGCCACTTTGGAGGTAAACCTAAGGGTTCAGAAACATACAAAATAAGCGCTCAAATGATTTATTTTATTTTTAGGGACCAAAAATGAATTTCAAAAGGTTCATCACCATCCTTCAAAAATTGTATCGAGTTTTCCTCCAACTGCATGGGTGAAGCAGAACAAACACACCCTCGTTATTAATGAACTACAAAATCATCCAGTAATTTTTACGTACATTTCTCTTCTGAGACGCCATGTAAGACTCCGGTAGAGGGAACGGATTTTCTTTTGTGGAACCAGGGTGTTCAGTGTCATTTGGAATCTGAGAACAGAGAGAACTTCTATATTAATAGGCATATGTGACCAGAATGATGATAAGAGATAAGACAGCAATAATTGACCATAAATCCCACTGGAAAAACCTATTACTTCATTGTGTTATCTCCAAGTCACTCCACTAAAAAGATACTCCGTACATACCAGGAAATTAGTGAACTGATCAGGATCTATTCTGGAGGCACACTCGGTTAAGATATCGGAAACACCAGCAGGATGAGATAGTGAATCATGCAGGTCAACCACTCCAAGTGCAATTGGTTCATCCCATTTATTGATATTAGGATCTACTCCTACTTGTTTCAAGTGATCCCCCAGTAGCGTGTAAAATGTATTGTAGGGAGCAACCTGGGATGTTATCAACTAGGCAATGAGAAGTAAATAAAATAGCCCAGTAGCTAGTTGGGAATTTTGCATATAATACAGAATAGCCAACAATTTATTTGGTTTAACTCACAGATATTACATCATTTTTAACCTCACACCAAACGGAGGGCCACAATGTGAGCAGTTTCAGATAGCAAATGCAGTATATAAGTGAATTATCATTTTCTTTTAGTACGACTTAAGAGATAAAGCACTTAACGCAAAGTTCATCATGTAGTATAAAGTGAAGTATCAAACTAGTTTTCATATATTCTCGTGTTCAAATCCATCTTTACGAGTTCACTGCAATTTTTTTATCATTAAAAAATCAAGAATATGCAGAAGGTATTACAGTGATTGCGACACAGGTGCAAAATTCCAGTAATTACGTACTTAGATAACAAGAATAATGAGCTAATTCCAGTAATTACATACATAGAAAACAAGAATAATGAGCTCATCTATTCTGTCATATGGAGATGGCTGTTTTACTCTTATTGTGCCAGGCTTTGCAACATCAAGTAATAGCAATATGATGCATGAGAGCTATAATATACAAGATGTAACAAAACACAGAAAATACATGGTGCAGGAAATAGAGGGATAAATACCAGGAGTAACACAGAAAATCACATGCTTATGCACAAAGATGCGAGAAACAAAAGAAAATGGAAATAATCAACAAACCTGAAAAGTTATTATTAAGACTAGGATTTAAATATATAAAGAAGGCTGTTCATAGTGGATTCAGCACTAAGAATTCAGAGCTTTAAATGAGCAGAAAGAGCAATGCAACTGAACATGATTGTACCAGTCAGAAAATATGAAGAACGGCCCAAAGAAATTTTTTGCAGAATGACAACCAAACGTATCCACTATAACAAATTATAGCAAGATACACGGAAACAAAGAACTTACTGAACATTAAGATATTTGTCTAAGGAAGTTACAGACAATACTACTTTGAGCTGAAGTTTAGAAAAAACAACAGCTGTTTCAAGTTGGTATACTCTAACAAACTGCACTTCTACTTTCCATATTTTTCGTAAGTTTGAATAACATGAAGGTGAACTAAATCAAGTGTGCTTGAAGCAAAAGTATTTCTCATGCAACAACACTGTCCTTTGGCATTGATCCAATCACCAGAACATAGAGAAATTTACTAACAAGAGATACTGACTTGTTTCTTGAAGTGCAGAATCAAGGTATTTTACACAAATCATGGCAACAGTTGCAAAATTACCCAACCTTCAATGCGTTATTAATAATGATAATATGCTGACAAAAATACCCAGTCCGCTTTAGCTAAGAATGAGAAAAGGAAGTCTCAAGGACAGTTGGAGGCAGCATGAACAGTTTACCTGTAACTTATGGTTATCTCCAACGATAAGAGGCTGCTGGTTTACCCCCAAAAAGAAGACACACTCACGACAATTAGCTATAGTTATTCGTTTTGCTGCTACAATTACATGAACACGTTCACAATGTTCAATTCTCACCGCCTGTAGCAAAGGAAATAGGAGTGGAAAGTTGTTAATAGATTTAAAGTGGTAGTATGATGATTAACTTGCACCATTAGTAACCACAAATATCTATACGTTAATACTTAAATACCCAGAAGGTGATTAGCTACATTTTGGTACATCATTTAGTACAAATGTTATGACTTCAGTATCCAAGTTTTATCTTTACTATAAAAAAATCAAAAAGATTTTATGACATTATACTATGAAAAAGATGGGGAAGAAAATACATGTCCTATTTGATTATAGGCAATACATGGGGACTAAAGGTCGTAACAATATGTATTATAGAAACTAAACAACTGTTGGGTACCAATCGCCTAGTTTCTCAAATTTAGTGGGTAAAAATGTGCAATTTACTTACAGTATGACATCCAAACTTGGGTAAAGGCCAAAAGGAAATTAATAACTGGAGTAGAAAGATTGTAAATTGCAAATGCACTACTTTAAAACCACATAAAAACATATGAACGCATTTCACATGTGTTTCTTTATTACAGATGAGCTAAAAATTTACTCAAATAGAAGAGCAACGAGTCTAACATTTTTAATGAACAGATACCCACAATGCATGGTGTAAAGAGGTGCAACAGGAGGCATATAAAGGAGGCAAAGACTCATATCATGAGAAAGTGAGCCAAAATGGTAAGAGTATTCATAACATCAGTACAAAATCTACAAGATGCTAATACAAAATATTATTCTTCCTGGACTTATCCCATTTTTGCCTTTGATCTCAGCAAACAAAAGATATAAACAAAAATGGTCTCTTAAACAAAAGAAATGGAAAAACAAAAAATATCAGTCTAAACCTTCAAAAGGTTAGGAGAATAACAGAAAGGACTATAATGGTCAAGATAATGGAATTATATAGTAGCAAGGTGTTAATCATTCAGCAATCAATAAATAAAAAATTAAATCTGTTTACAGTAGAAAAAGAATTATCATGTTAAATATAAGATTTATAAGTATCTTACTCAGGGTTTAAGACCTATTTCGATCTTTACAAAGAGCTTTTGTTCCTGGATCTAATTACCTTGCCAACAGGCCCGATGACAATCGTTGCATCCGAACACCCATAGATTGTCGCATACTTCAAAGGAGCTAAAATATAGATCACAGATTCGTGGCAATTCAAGATCTACAGAAAGTAAAAGAATAGTTTAAGCTCTTACGTTGACAAATTCAGCCTAAAAATTTAAAATAATTAACTTTTTCTCACTACCCATTTTATGGTAAATCAATGCGAGGAAACCTATACATACTTTCAAGGAGCAGCCTTTGATATCAGATGCTTGCTTTACATACGACGACTTAGAGATGCCATCAACAAAGGTTGACCCTCTCACACTCGTCAAGGCTTTTGTTGAATTCGCACCAGCATCAGCCATTGCAGAATCTGAATCAGACGCACTATTTGGTCCATTTTCCCTTGAAGAAGCTCTTTCAGTAACATGTTCTAAGGAAGAGGCTATATTCTGAAGCAGCCACTCGTGAACTTGAGCAGCAGGAACAGGAACAGCAGGCATATCAGGATCTGAATTGGCAAAATATGGAAAATTCTGGCTCAATGGCTTTCTCTCTAACCCCTTTTCACCGAAGTAGATCAAGAACGAAAGGTGTTCAAATTTGTCTATTGGCAAAACCTGTCATAAGCAGACAACAAGCAACAGTCATGATTGTAGGCAAATCCTCATGGTTATTAAAACTTAGAATAAAGCGATCATTTTTCTAGTTTCTTCTTATTTATGACTGGAAGGTCCTACCATGGCAACATGATAGAACAAGTGAAGGGAAAATCCACGATACTAATCACCACTCAGAGTGAAATTTTTGCTAAAGAATTAAATAGCTATTTCCAAAAATCTGCATCTTGCAAGGATGCTGGACAACCAACTATTTAACAAAATATTCAACTTTAGTGTCAAACTAAAACTGCAATTACTGGCCCAGACATCAGGTCCAATTTGTCAGCCCACATTTCACTTTGGGGAACAAAACATTCAATTCAGAAATTTACACACAGCGAATTTACTTAGAAGAGGACCCAAAGCTAACTATGGTATTTGTATCATCTTGCATGCCATTACTACGGAATTTAATACTCATTCCCTTCCAACTTCTAAGGGACAGTTGAACAATCATAAAATTGTAGCAATTTGACCTTTAGTTGGTTATCATTGTTTCTTTTTACTATATTTCATATTGTTGTGATACTTCTATTATTCAAGTATCACATATAAAATAATCTGGAAAATCGGATCCCATGATATTTTGGGGAGGGAGCATACATATCAACTTTTTTGTTAACCCTTCCAGCTCATGCTGATAATATATAATCAATCCTAAACATGACCACTTTGATGTCTATAATGGGTCTAAATCAGAATTAACAACTTCAGGTATAAAAAAACCACTGCACCAGCCTCGAGAGGAATTAGGCCTTCAACAAGAAAGAAATACTGAAGGTGAAACTGATTAAGTTTAAAGCACCAAAACAACAATGATCATTTACACACAAAAGGAGAGCAGATAAGTGCCACTTCAAAATATTGGTCTCAGTGGACAGCTTAACACACACTACTAGAAAATCTTGGATTCACCGACACTATCTGTTAGAAGCTAGATGACCAAGATAATCTTAGAAATGTACTCAACATTTTACAATTTTGAAAAAATCAATCTACCTGTTATCGACCAAAATAAACATTAAAGGGCAAAAGGCTATTATCACTCATGTTTCTGGTCGTTCACCACTCACTCTAGCACTCATGGATATAATGGTCACATTGACTCTCTAATCATTTAAAGTTGACCACTTTTATTGAATATAATGGTCTCATTGACTCTCTAATCATTTAAAGTTGACCACTTTTATTGAATACAATGGTCTCATCGACTCTGTAATCATTTAAAATTGACCACTTTCACTACAATTGTTAACTTCTCCATCAAGTCATGGCTAGTCAACGCACAATAATGATACTTCACTTTTCCATGGGTAAAATAGTCTTTTCAGCTCAAGAATCGAAAGCAAAAAGAATACCAAAAACCTTTTGCCCATCAATTTGCCACCACCACCCGTAGTACCCCACCCCCCATCTCCATAGTCCATATCCCAACCAAGCTCCCACCGACGCCATAAATCCCCCCACTCACTTACTCATGAATAGAATGGTCTCATTCTCTCTAATCATTCAAAGTGGATCACTTTCACTACAATTGCTAACTTTTCCGTCAAGTCGAGGTTAGTCAACGCTCAAGAATGATACTTCACTTTGCATGAGTAAAATAGTCTTTTCAGCTCAAGAATTAAAAAGCAAAAAGAAAACTAAAAACCTTTTGCCCATAAATTTCCCACCCCCATCTCCATGGTCCATATCCCACCCAAGAACCCACCTACCCTATAACCCACCCCACTTTAGTCCGTTTGGATTGGGATGAATCTAGGTGAATTTTATCATTCACCTTGTTTGGATCCAAAAAAAGAAAAATTTTAAGGTTAATGTAGGTGAATCTAGGTTAATGTAGGTTAACACATTCACCTCCATTTCCCCTCAAATCATTCACCCCCAAATCGGTGGGTAATGCTAGGTTAACGAATTAAAAGTTTTATTATTATTATATCAGACTAAAATAACCACCAATATAGTTTCCCTCCATCGATATTATTTTCCTCCAAAAAAAATACCCTCCTTCGTTATTTTCTTTCTTGTATTGAGAACAAGTCTCGAGGGGTTTTTCTTGTTATTTGTCGCCTATTTTCTTTCTTATAAAATGCCGCTGATTTTATTGTTTGCATTTGCGTACTTTTACTTGCTCTTTCGTTCTTGCTCGATAAGGTAATACAAAAAATCAGCTTTTTATTCTTTTCAATTTTAATTCGTGCGTATTAGTTTACTTGTTGGTCCATATAACTTTTGTTGATAGCAATAATGACTTGTTGCTAGTTCCATAATATATGTAATAAATTGTTAATATATGTAATAATTTGGAAAAACTTGTTAATTTTACGTTATTTATGTTTATGTTTATTCTGCTAAATACTATTTATATGTTTCTTATATTTTTATTGTTAAAAATATTTATGTTTTGCTAATGTTTTTATTCTAATAACATTTAATATGCAAACAAAAACAGAGTGTTTTGTGTGGAAATAAAAAGAAGGATATAAATGTCAGTTTAATAGTTTATAATTTTAGAATAAGGTTTTTTAAGTTATTAATTATATTGTTTCACCTAGTGAAGGGTAATGGTTATTCAAATAAGAATTATAATAGTTTCACCTGGATTCACCTACATTCCCCTAACCTAGGTTAATTTTAAATGTTTACCCTCACCTAGATTCACCCTAATCCAAACACTCCATAAATTTCCCTTTATTCTTTAAGATAAGAAGCTGCATGGTTCAAATAAAATTTCACAAATCATAGAATGCATACAAATAAATAACTTGGAATCTTTCCATTTAAACTTTGACCAATATTCTTCAAACCAATAACTTAGAATTTTTTATTTCCTTTCAAATCTGTTAGGTGCTTGTTTCAGGTCTGGGTTTATAACAATGGAAACCAAGATATTCTCTTACAATGTAAAGGCAAACAGTAGAACATACAGATATGGAACATAGCATCATCAGTTGAAGCATTGGAATTTTTTATTTTGACGTCCTTTTATTGTTTGTCTAAATAATGGAGATACAGAAATGAAAAGAGACTTTATCGGTTTAGTACTAAATGGAGAACAACTAAATTTAGATCTTAAATTTTGAAAGTATCGTTTTACTCTATATATAATATATACATATAATAGGAAGTTCCATGTCTGAGAAGGAAAGGATATCTTGGGAAGAAGATATGGGTGGCCAGTAGCTTTCACTGTAAATCTGTTCTAGTACTGTAAAGAAGCATGAATGGCATACCCGTTGGATCTTATTTCCCCGGAGTATATAATTCGAAACAATAGTCATGGAGTATGTTTTTTGGACCTATTTTGGTTATTAATAATTTTGACTCTAAAATAAAAACGTATGTACTCACATTTTGCACTCCCTCAAACTTTAATTAACGAGGAAGTATATATATACACAGTACACAGATACGAAAAGGTGCCCATATTTTTATGACTACTAGTTAGTAAAATACAAATAGATCACAAACCAGTGATTCTTCGGATTCGACTTCACCTTCCACTGGGTCTGCTAGAAGAGAGAGAATGTTTCCTAGATGCTTTTGCAAGTATGACAACTGATGTGCCTCTTCATCTGCTTGAGATGGAATAAACCTTCTGCTGTTACTCCTTACAAGCTGTCCCTTAACAAGAAACTTCCTAGTAAGATGACGAGAAAATAAAAGTATAGATAACATGTTTACATATTAACACCCCTGACCCCACCTAACTATCCTATGTTTGGCTCGAAAAAAGGGAAATTATTAACATCACTTCATTTTCCCTTTTAAATCATTATTACTAATTATGAATCATGATTCTGCAATGCATTAATAAGAACACCAGAAAAGAAGTATGTGCGTAGCTATTAAAGCATTTAGCTGGATCGTCAGATCCTAGATAACAGAATAAGTTATAAATAAAAGCTAGCACGAGGATTTAGTCATATCCTACTATGTGAGTAGCTATTAAAATAAGCAGCTGGATTGACCTAATTGAAAATATTCTTTCGAGAAAAAATTTCTATCTCACATTTCAGTAACCAGAATTGAGCTCCGTGAACATACCCAATTATGAAGGAATGGATTCATACTAAAACAAAACAACATTTCAAAGCTAGAGTAATACACTGAGAATAAATCAATTGACCACAAAATTAAGGCACTTGGAGCTCAAAACTTTTAATTCAACATACGGAAGTAATAACTCAACTACAAGTTAGTCCAAAAGAAATAAAACAAAATATAACAACTTCAACATATTGAAGCTACAATAATTCATTAAAACTAAATTAACCAACCAAAAAATCAACGCCATTGACATTTCGAAGCAACAAAATTCATCGAAAACAAATCAATCAAAGAAAAAATCAACATACCCAGCGCTCCTTATCATAATTGCACATACCAAATTAATACTCCCTCCGTTTCTTTTTATTTGATTGTTTGAGCATTTTTTCTATGTTTCTTTTTATTTGATTGTTTACAATTTCAATGCACTTTTTACAATCCCAATACACCTTTTTACAATTTCAATGCACCTTTTTACAATTCCAATACACATTTTTACAATCCCAATGTAATTTTTCACAATCTCTTAATAAAGTATTTTTTCCCCAAACAATCAAATAAAAAGAAACGGAGGGAGTATAAATTAAATCACACAATCAAAATTTTGTCCCAAAAACACAACTAAATAGTAACACAAAACCAATGCACAATTCATCGAAAATAAATGAAACACAAAATGCAACTGGAACTCCTTACTATAATTGAACATACCAAATCTATAATAACTAAATCACACGACACAACCACGATTTCGATGAAGATGAAAAATTAAGAACAAAAATAAACACCACCAACTTTCAAAGCAACAATGACTCATTGAAAATAAATTTATCAAACACAAAGTCAATGCTCAATTTTCAAAACTAACGAAATCAAACACATGATCAATGCTTAATTTGTCAAAGATAAATCAATCAACCACAAAATCAGTGCTCAATTCATCAAAATAAAATAATCAAACACAAACTCAAAGCTCAATTCATCAAGAATAAATCAATCAGCATTTCGTCCCAAAAAAAAAAGTAAAACAAAATATAACCTCATCAACATTTCTAAGCAACAACAATTCATCTGAAATAAATCAACGAATCCAAAAGTCAAGGCAACTGGAGCTCCTTACTATATACGAATAATAACTAAATCATACTTTGCTCTCAAATAAAAAACTAAAACAAAAATACATCACCATCAACATTTTTAAGCTAGAATAAACCAATGCATAATTCATTAAAAACAAATAAGGAAAAATTCAAAACTCAACCCACCTGGAGCGGCGAGAGCGCGGACAAACACCCGTCAAAAGCCGAAGTAGAGGGCCAAACATCGGCCACAGCAGCGGAGTCCTTATGTCCTCTGGGCAGCAGCCTCTTATAGCTCTGAACATACAAAAACACCACCAAATCCAACACACTCACCCCATCCCCCCTCTTCTCCCTATCCTCGTCGAGCACAGACGTCATTGTCTCAATCACGATCCGCGCTTGCTGGGTCGGGATCTGGAGGACTTCAGCGATGGCGTCCACGTCGACGTAGGAGGAGGAGGGAGAGAGGGAGAGGAGTTTCTGTTTGATTAGGGTTAGGGCTTGGGTGGGGTCGGAGAAGATGAGCTTGGGGATGGGGAGGAGCCCGTATTCGAAGGTCTCGCGGCGGGGGTGGATCTGACGTGGCGGTTGAGACGACGGAGGGGGTGGTGGGGCCTCATCTGATGACATGGCGGGAATTGGAATTATAAAATTAATTCAAAATTTGATTTTTGTGAAATGATTAATCGATTATGCAGAGAGATAGATAGATAGATTATAGTGAGCAATGGTGATTCACGATATATTTGGAAATTGGAAGAACACTAAACACACACCAGAAGAATAGTGTTTTTTTCATGAGTACGAAATGACTAGTTTACACCCAACTTAACTATTGTTCTTATTACACTTACAAATAGCGGGGTAAAAGAGTCATTTGACATTAAATTTTTACTATGCCGTTGTGTTTATACCCGATCAGGTTTCATATGTTGTGTTTGGATTGGAGTAAAACTATTATATATATTACCGTTTACCAGGTAAATTAATATAAATAATAACTTGAAAAATATTATTCAAAAATGATGAACGATTGGTCAATTAAGGATAAAATGTTGGAACCTCATGAGTAAGGATAAGGTAATGGAATTTATCGATAAATTTATAGACCTAGGTATGATAGGAGAATTTATAAAGGGAATAGAGATGATGGTAGAGATCATATTGAGAAACAGAAGAATTCCGTACGGGTACAACTCTTATTTGAACGAAGTTAAAAAAATGCGATCTTTGTTGTCTAATAAAACAAGCACTAATACCTTAATTAAATCTGACATTTACATTCTTTTCCCTATTTAAATACAAAGTTTGTTGTCTTTTCTTATAGTTACATATAAATAATCTATAGCAAAATAAACATAAACAATTGCAACAACAAAAAATATAAAAACATCTTAAACCAACAACCAAAAGACTATTCTTAAGTGCTAATAAAAACAAAACTTCACGTGCATGCCATGCATGATCGTTAAATCGTTCGGGTACGTCACGTGTGAAATTGTGAATCAACTGTATAAACGTCAACTGTTCAACCAGTTCAAATGTCCAGTGAGTCAAAATGACATGAGATGGAAAACTGGTAAAGCACACAAAATATGTTAATCCAGTTTAGTGTCAATGGAGTACCTACGTCTGGGGGCAACCTACCCAAAGGAAGAATTCACTATGAAAAGATATTACAAGGAGGGACTTATAATGCTCACAACGCCCTCGATAAGACTCTTCGACTACTATTGAATTCTTACATATGTCCTTATCATCCCAATAAGACTACTCTTCAGTGTATAATATAAATGACTCAGGGTTATTGACTCAGTGTGAATCAACAACCTCACAGACAATCTAGGAGTACTTAAGATTCTCCTAGAAGACAACTAGCATATACAAGAGATTGTTTTAAAGCTTATAAGAAAATGCGCTCTTTCACGGTTAGGTAAGTGCTTAAGGTAATCAAAGGTTGTTGCCTTAGTGTGGGAAGGAGAGAAAATACCCACTTCCCACATAAACTGAAAAAGCTACCTCTAGTCACACTATAACTAATGCAAGACTTTTGATCTTTGAATTTCGTTTCTGTTGAGTTCTTGTTTAACTATTTTCTACACCACTTGGAACTGTGAGTGATGTAGTTCTTCTGTAGTTGCTCTAAATCGTACAAACATAAAGATATTTTTCATAATCCCTGTCTCATTTGTTTCATGGTCAAGCACACTTTCTTCTACAACTCATTTCCACTCATAATGATGTTTTGTCTCATTGGCCCATAGTGTTAGTGCAGTGTGATTGTCAACATACATAAAAGAAGGAGAAAAATCATTGCTCCTAACTCATAGGTCTAAGTCTGACCATTCAAATTGATTGGTATCCAATTGCTTTGTTGACTTCTCCTTCATGAGTTTAGTTATCTTGAACGGCAAATGGCCAGAACCATCACCTATGTTTACCAAATGTTTCCTGTCCATCACCTATGTTTATAATCGTTCCTGTCCATCACCTATATTCTAAAATTTACCAGTTCATCACCCGATCTGTGAGTTCTCCGTTAAGTATGTCACGTGCATGTCATGTGACATATCATTAAGGGTATTATTGTCATTTCAGTTAGGTTATTTTGGGAAAAAAAGAAATGGAAAAAGAAATCATAATTCAAACACCCCCAAATATCAATTTTAAACCCTAGGTTTCAATTGAAACTTCATAATCAATAATTGGAAGCTCACACTCATAATTAAGGCAGCCGGATTTAATGGAGGGAAATGGACGAACCATATAGTGCAACTATTGTAGTCAATTGTGCGTGAAAAATACATCAAGTTGGAAGGACAATCTTGGTCGGATTTGGAGGAAGAGAACCAGAAATTGAAGAAGGTAATTGCCTTGGAAAGATTGTTGGATGAGGCTGAGCATAGAATTCATGAATTGGAGGAAGAGAACAAGAATTTGAAGGTGGAGGTGAAGAACACAATGATGCTTGCAAGGTGTTCGATAAAATTTCTCAAAGGCATAACTATACTTGTATGTTTAACTATAGGGATTCTTGTCTTTAGTGATACAAAAGGTGAACTGAATAACGTAGCTTTGGGACCTTGAAGTAGATTTAAGTTGCAGTTTATGATTGTATGGTGATGTTTTTGTATGATAGTTTATGATTGTATGATAGTTGATGAATTGAGACAACTTTATGTATGTTATGAATGAGCAAGAATAAGTAAATGTACAAGAGTAAGTCCGATAAAATCCACTTTCATTGATATTCAAAAGAGTGCAAAATTGTTGATCATGTTAGCAACATTTACAAAAGATTTCAGAGTGAATTGCCTTAGGCTGTTGTGACAGCAAGTTTGGCACAAAAAATAGAGGCAAATACATTGCCATACTAGTTAATTAACCTAATTATTTTCTATAATAATATGGAAATAGTTACAAAAGATCATACTACGAACTACTCATTCCGAGCTTTCTTCATAAGTTGTTGTTCTTTGTACTTGACCAATGATCGCTTCGCCCTCCTAGTCTCCCTTTGTATCACAGTAGGATCAAATGTAGGATCTTGGACAACCTTGATAATCTCCACATCACTCTCATGGTCTGAAGCTGGTCTTGGAGCCTTAAATCCCTTACCTCTCCCTCTCCCTCTTTGTACATCAAGCTTTTTTCCTCTATCTACATGCTCCTTTTTTATCCTTTGTGCAATTGATTTTCTAGACTCTCGTATTGGTTCAACAACAAGATGAGCAGGCTCCTCATTTGGTTCAGCAAGTGGTTCAACAAGTGGTGGTTCAGCAGCCTCCTCATTTGGTTCAACAATTGTTTCAACAACAGGATGTTTTGGCTGCCTTCTTTTCCTTGACTGTGTAGGCTGCAAGTATAAACACATAACTTAAGAATCAATTGATCACTTTGTAGAAGATAAAACACAGAACATATAGCATAAATAATACCTTTGCAGGCTGCTTTCCAACTGGTTTGGTTGGGCATTTTCTGATATTGTGACCAGCTTGTTTACAGTGGCTACAATGGCCTACAACCCATCTCTTTAACTTCGCAGTTTTAGTTTTGTTGGCCACTTCACTTTTGTCTCTTCTTCTAAGCTTTTTAGGCCTCCCAGCCAACTTAATGTGTGGGGGAGGTTGAAGATTCATCCCCACACTTGTATCCCAGAGGTGAGGGCCACTCATAGGGTTAAGCACATGAGAATATGTTGACAGAAAACTAGACTTGTAATAGCACTCATTAACATAGTTTGGCAGGGTTTTCTTTAGGTGAAACAAGCAAGGAATAGCATGTGAACAAGGAATACCACTTAATTGCCAATAGCCACAACTACAACTCATTTTACCTATGTCAACTGTGTATTGTTCACTATGAGCCTTAACCTCAAATCCATCTCTCCCATTCCATTTAATTGTATGGCCTACACAGTCTCTAACATGATCCTCAAGTATGTTTTGTATTTTAACACATAATGGACCACCCTTCTTAGACATAGCAACATGCCTTTGTTGTATTCTTTCCATTACTTTGGACCTTATCAGTTCTAGCATAGTGATCAAAGGCTTATCCCTAGCTTCTAATAGGAAGGAATTGAAAGACTCACTACCATTATTACATAATGTGTCACTATACACATTTAATAGGAAGAATGCTTTACACCATCTAGGAGGGTTACCTGCATGTTGTACCACCCAACCATGAGCAATTTCATTAAAATCTTTAACTTTTTTCATAGCCCTCTTAAAATCAGCCTTGTTTGAACTTTTTGCAATTTCCCACAGCCTGTCTCTCAAATAATTACCCCCACCATGTGTTTTCTTCAAATTCACTTAACACATTATCACATTCCTCATCACTACTACTCTCTATATAACCTGCTGCTTTTCTTTCTTTGAATTCAACTCCATATCTTGCATAAGAGCCCACCCTCCTAGACTTTGAAGAAGTTGCAGAACCTGTTACACTGCCTACTTTCTCACTATCCATATTACCCTGCTTATTTACTGCCTTCTTATTAAACTGTCTATTTTTTGCCTCCAATTCAAATTGCCTAGCCATTTCTGCTATTTCCTCAACCTCTTTATTGACTGTAGCTATGTTTTCAATGTCAATCTCCTTATCCAACTCCATATCAAACAGGTCTGCATCTCTAAAATATGCAGTGTCAGTTTCTACCTCATCATTTTGGTCCATATCTACCTCATCATTTTTCTTTCTAATATCAGTTTCTTTCATTAAAATGTTCCACAAATCAACATTATACTCCACATTGGTCAGCAGTGGCACAATATCAGTTGCAACCCTGTATTCATCCTCCCTCATTGGTTCAGCAACTACAAAATTATGGTAATCAAGCCTAGGAACTAAAGTCCTTAATGTACAACTTCTACCATATGATTTCACAACTTCAGGATCAGGATTGCAATCAATATAAACATCCATGAAGCTTTCTCTCATAACCTGGGTTATAAATTCACGTATATCATGCTTAGACATCAAAGGTTTCAACCATTTTAATCCCCTACCATCAACTTTATACATATACAGTACTTCACTACCTACAGGACATCCGGTACGCATTGCATATTCATCCACATCTCTCATATCAAAATCCTGAACATCCATCCAATCAAAATTTACAGACCTACCACCAACATAATCTAAAATAGGGCTTAGCTTAAAACTACCCCCCACATAAACTGTACTAGAGAAATATTCTTCATATACATCTGTAAAAAAAGAAGACATTGATTACATTGGCTATGTGTAATATGTAACAAAGAAGAAACATGTCAACAGTAAATTCGAACCACTAATTAAAAGCCCCAATTAAAAACCCTAATTAAAAGCCCCAATTGAAAACCCTAATTAAAAGCCCCAATTGAAAACCCTAATTATAAATCCCCAATTTGAAACCCTAATTAAAAATACCCAATTTAAAAATCACCCAGTGCAAGACCCAATAAAACCCTAATCGAATCCCTAATAAAAAATGTTTAAACAACAATCCCCATAAAGTTCCACAACTGAAAAGCCCCAATTTTTTATTTAAGCTTCGAAATCCAACATGCAAAAATATAAAATGCTTAAACAACAATCCCCATAAAAAAGTCTGCACAACATTGAACTAAAATATATTATTTTCGAATCACTCACCATAAAAATCCTTCAAATTCAGTTTGGGGGCCCGAAGCCGTTGATTTCCAACAACCCACGGCATTGCCTGCTACTATTGATTTCAAAGTTCAATTTTTGATGTTTGATGTTTGATTTCCAACAACCCACAGCTTTAACTTTTGATTTTCCAAGGTTTAGAGAAAAACCTATGCTCAATTTTTGATGTCTGATTTTGGCTAAGTGAGATACACGATTGGATTTGGTCAAACTTAAGACAATAATAACTACATGAAATTACTAAATTGCCCTTCCGTTTTTTGTTATTAAGGTCACGTGTTCTGCACATGTCTAACTTAACGGAGTTAGACGGAAAATGTAACGGCAAAACCAAGTGGGGTCAATTTTAGAACATAGGTGATGGACAGGAACGATTATAAACATAGGTGATGGACAGGAAACATTTGGTAAACATAGGTGATGGTTCTGGCCATTTGCCGTATCTTGAATATACTTATTAGATTCTGCTTGATATACCACAATGGTAAAGCAGTGTGATTGACTTTTTGCTTACTCAAGTTCTGCTTCCTCCACAGAGTTCGTGTGTTATTTTTCCCTCCAGATATTGATTTAGAGTTCTGCTTCCGCCTTCGATAATTCTTGTTGATCCGTTTTACCAGGTCCACATGACTCTAATAGCTCGTACCTACTCCATTGACATATAAAGCCATCTTTCATACCTTCATAAACACTTGGATAGACACTTTGATTGTCATTATTTCCTTCTTCGTAGACACTTGTTTTTGTATCTGCTGCTTGGACTCTTAGGCTCCTTGCAAGTTCATCTTCCACTATTTACATTTGTTGGTCAAGCTGTTGTGCATCCAAGTAAGTTTCACCCAACCTGTTGAAGGATTGCTCACTACATGAACTAGTAATAGTACTATAGTAAATCTCCTCCATGCTTCAACCAGTGTTTGAGTACTATTGATGTCAAAGTAACATACTTGACAAGTAAGTATCACCCAACCTGTTGAAGGATTGCTCACTACAGGAACTAGTAATAGTACTAGTAGATCTCCCCTTCCATGCTTCAACCAATGTCAAGATAACATACTAAGAAGTAATATTTTTCAGAGAAGTAAGAATAACTTGGCTGCGAATTTCTTCCTCTGGCAATCCACTTGTCTTATTATTTGCAGTCACAGTGTACACACTATTTCCTCTTCCATACAGTTTATAACAACGAGGTGTGATATCACTTTTCTTCCCACAGTAATGGCATATCTAGACCTTTTTATTTATCTTTTCTTCATGAGATGTAGTCATGTTGTTTTCAATTACAACATTGTTATTTCAAATGTGATAGCAACTGTTACTTAAATTCTTTGTTGAAGAATTTCATCAACGGTGGTTGACGCTGGATTTCTCAGTTCAATACCTCTTTCCAGATTATGAATATTTCCTTCCTGACTCCACACTTTCTCTTATAATTAAGGATTTTCCACCAAGAGACTTGCATTCGCGGATGAGTTTGTTTCTTTCCTTCTTGATTTCTACACAAATTTTGATTAGATCACTCCGACTTTTGTGCAAGAGTTCAAAACCTCGTCTACTCCGTAGTAACTACGAGATCACCCCAAGGACGCCTTCGGCATCCAGGGGTCAATAAGTGGAACGCATTATCTGTCCGTTCTCAGATTGGGCAAGTAAGGGTCGGAGAAGGGCAATCACTCATTCTTAAAACCAGTAGTCTTAAGACGTAAACGTCGGGCTAAAAGGGGGAGAAAGCCCTCCGTTCCTGGTTCTCTTGTAGCTGGATCCTCCGGAACCACAAGAATCCTTAGTTAGAATGGGATTCCAACTCAGCATCTTTTGAGTGAGATTTTGAGAGGAGTTTCTCTTTAGTGACCACAGTAAGATGAAAGTTGTAAGCTGTATCCGGGGAGGAGTTATACTCTATCGGTGGCCTCTATGGTAAAATAAGTCGGGGGACTGAGAAGCGGTGGTTTACCCTACAGCTCGGTGTCAGCGATTCAAGTCCGCTTATCTCCAACTCGTGAACTTAGCCGATACAAAGCTATATGATAGCACGCAACTTTCCAATTCGGTTGTTCGATCTATGATTTCTCATTCATGGACATTGATAAGATCAATATATTTAACAGCACCTTAGGATGACATAAGCTTGAGAAGGGCGAGGTTCAAACGAGAAAAGGCTTATGGTTAATACCTAAGCACCCAGAGACGAAGAAGGGCATAGTAATCGACGAAATGTTTCGGGGAGTTGAAAATAAGCTTAGATGTGGAGATTACCGAATAGGACAACCTTTCGAACTGCTACTGAATCCATGGGCAAGCAAGAGACGACCTGGCAGACTAAAACATCTTAGGCCAGAGGAAAAGAAAGCAAAAGCGATTCCCGTAGTAGATGCGAGCGAAATGGGAGCAGTATAAACCGTGAAATGGGAGCACCCTAAATTCGTGCCAGATGTCTCCTTCATTATCCTGGTAGAGTTCTACGAATGTGGTAGTGAAAGGCATCATATCTCTCAACTTCTCATTAGAAAGAGTTTTTAGATAGTTCCTAATATGCCTTCTAAAAATGAGCAGCACTCTGAATGACCACATCCTTCGTATAAGCTACCTTTATCTCTAAGATCAGGGGTAGATCTCTTCTTCTCGTATGTATTGTTAGTCCGTCTATTCAAACCACTTTGTGTATCATCGTATTCCCTAATACTTAAAGTATTTTTGTTGAACCCTCGCACTAGTGAACCCACTGTTTTAACAATAGTTCCAGACGTTTTGTTCGTTCCACCTCTAAACTGCAGGAGGCAAGCCTCGACTTCTTAGAGAACCGATTAGATCTTCTACCTTGAAGGTGGGAAGATTCACTGTTTCTTCTATGGCTCTTGCTTTACTGACATATTGAGAGGGAAGAGTATGGAGAACTTTTCGAATCACTATGGTCTTCTCCCAGCAGTGAACTCTCTCGTGCAATACTCTGGATGCGAATGTTGTAATCCTGAGTGCTTTCATCATTTCTCATCTCAATGTTCTTCAGAGGTCTGAGAGTTAGTTGAGTCGTGAGGTTTTGGCTTGATCGCATTATGGTTTTATCTAATATATAATTGTGATTTATCCTTATTATCTAAGAGATGATTCAATTGAGTTTGTTAGTCCAGTAAGTTGGCTGAAGTTTTATACGAGACTAACTGTTATACCTTCTGAGTTATAATAGTGAGCAGAAAATGAACATGGTAAGATCGAGTTCAGTGTTAAAATAAATGGTCTATTCAATCCACTCTTGCCTAATCGAAGTCGAGAATCAGAGAGTTGAAGGTGAGATATTTTATTACTTAGAGTGGAATTGGAAACAATCGGTTGAAAGAATACAAGATACAATATTGGAGCACAAGTAACCGGATGTGGTAACTTAGGTTACTTGAAGAGAGGTCAACCGATCAAGAAAGGAAAAGATTACAAAGGGCTGATTCCCTTATTACCCAAAAGGGACCACACGGTATATAGGGAAGAATACTTCCATATTCTTCACATTCGAGAAGCCACGACCTAAAATATATAAGGAGTTCATCATTCATTGAAGGCATCAGAAAATATAGAGCATAAACATATAGTGGTTTGAGAGTTAGGTGGGTTATGTTAATATGTTTATTCGTCGCTCTTAATTGAATATACATTAGTTGTATCACACTGGTACAACAATAGTGAAATTTATTTTCTCATTCATGGACATTGATAAGATCCATATATTTAGCAGCACTTTAGGATGGCATAGGTTTGAAAAAGGCAAGGTTCAAACGAGAAAAGGCTTTCTGTGGATACCTAGGCACCCAAAGACGAAGAAGGGCATAGTAATCGATGAAATGTTGCGGGGAGTTGAAAATAAGCATAGATTTGGAGATTTCCGAATAGGGCCACCTTTTGAACTGGTAATGAATCCATGGGCAGGGAAGAGACAACCTGGCAAACTGAAACATCTTATGCCAGAGGAAAATAAAGCAAAAACGATTCCCGTAGTAGATGCGAGCGAAATGGGAGCAGCCTAAACCGTGAAATGGGAGTATCTGAAATTCGTTCCAGATGTCTCCTTCATTATCCAGGTAGAGTTCTACGAGTGTGGTTAACATAGGCGGACCCGGAAGGTCAATTTTGGTGGTGCAAAAAAAATTTACTTAAAGATAATCTTTAGGGACAAAAATCGAAAAACAATATCAGTTCGTTCAATTTTCGTACTTAGTCCAAAACAACTCATTTGTAAACTTAACATTTTTATCATATCAATCAATCAAAATCAAGCATTTTCATCATTACGTTAACTTTATATAGATAAAGATGTATAATTTTGAAGATGTAGGGAGAATTTTGGGAGGATAAATACGTAAATTTGGACATTATTACTTCTAATTTGGTTAGGAGAAAAAATTAAGTTAAAACGTTTAACAAATGTTTTACCAATGATTCTCTTCTAGAGTTAAATTCAAAATTTGAGATATTGTATAATGGATTACCGATTTATAAGATTGACAAATGACAAGACATTACTTATTAATAAAGCTATTGGAAATAAAAAGAAAATGATATAAAATTGAAAAGAAAGAAGAATAAAGTAATTGAAAATATAAATAAGAGGGTGTCAAATTGAAAGGTGTAAAATTGAAAAGAAAGAATAATAAAACATTTGAAAATATAAATAAGAGGGTGTAAAATTGAAAAGAAAGAGGACTAAATATCAAAAGAAAAGAGCATGAAAATGAATAAACAAATTTATAGAGGGTGTAAAATTGAAAAAAAAAAGAATAAAGCAATTGAAAATATAAATAAGAGGGTGTAGAATTGGAAAGAAAGAAGAATAAATCATAAAACAAAAGAGCATGAAAATGATAAACAAAGTAGCATGGCCAGGTTTCGAACCTGGACATTGAACTAATACTATGTTTAATTCATTTTCATAGAGAAACATAAGTACTAGATTATTTTTTTTTTAGAAAAATTTGGTGGTGCACTTGCACTAGTATGCCTAGGCTGAGTCTGCCTATGGTGTGGTAGTGAAAGCCATCGTATCTCTCAACTGCTCATCAGAAAGAGTTTTTAGATAGTTCCTGATATGCCTTTTAAAGAATGAGGAGCACTCTGAATGACCACATCCTTCGCATAGGCTACCTTTATCTCTAGGATCAGGGGTAGATCTCTTCTTCTCGTATGTATTGTTAGTCCACCTATTCTAACCGGTTTGTGTATCATCGTATTCCCTTATGCTTAAAATATTTTTGTTGAACCCTCGGATTAGTGAACCCAATGTTTTAGCAATAGTTCTCGACATTTTGTTAGTTCCACCTAAACTCTAGGAGGCAAGCCTCGACTTCTTAGAATACCAATTAGATCTTCTACCTTGAAGGTGGAAATATTCATTCTTTCTTCTATGGCTCTTGCTTTATTGACATATTGATAGGGAAGAGTATGAAGAATTTTTCGAATCACTTTTTCATCACTATGGTCTTCACCCAACAGTGAACTCTCTCTTACAATACTCTGTATGCGAATGTTGTAATCCTGAATCCTTTCATCATTTCTCATCTCAGTGTTCTTCAGAGGTTTGAGAGTTGCTTGAGTCGTGAGGTTTTGGCTTGATAGCATTATGGTTTTATCTAATATATAATTATGATTTTTACTTATTATCTGAGAGATGATTCAATTGAGTTTGTTAGTGCAGTAAATTGGCTGAAGTTTTCTACAAGACTAACTGTTATACCTCTTGTGTTATAATAGTGAACACTGAACAGAAAAAGAACATGGTGAGATCGAGTACACTCTGTGCTTACATTTTCGAAATATTTCCAGTCCATCACCTATATTTTAAAACGTCAATGTCAATTACCTATATTTCAAAATGATCTAGTCCATCACCCCTTTGAGCGATAGGTTGTTAAGTTTGATACTCATGAGAGATAAGTGAGATTTCTGTATGGGTATAACATCTTGTCATAAAATATAAATTAGGGGAAAATAGTCAAAAAACAAAATTTGATATAATCCATCCCAAATTCAAATTCATCATGTGTCATATTTAACAACATATCAATAAATGGGATGATGGACTGAAACATTTTGAAAAATAAGTAATTGACAAAGGCGTTTTAAAACATACGTGATAAACTTGATAAATATATAGGTGATTGCTGCCACCCATTCGTAGGAAAGATTGTTAAATATAACACTCCTGAGCGTCTGGGGCCGTAAGTGTCACATTCGTGGCGGCCAAGGAAATGAAAAGCTAAGAGTGGAAATATCAAAGTTGGCATAAATGTCAACGTACGTGGTGGGCAAGCAATATTATTATATAAATGATACGCTCATTTAACACGTTCCGCTTGGTTAGCCCATCGCCCAACAGAGGAGGTAAGTACGGGATGTGCTTCTAGCGGCTCGGTACTCCACCTCAAGAGTGTCCAGAGTAGGCTAGGTAACCACCCACAAGCAGATCCTCCTTAAACAAATGCAGAGTTACTCATGCACCTGCCGTGGATCGAATCCACATACCTGTGGAAAAGCACACTCTTATAGTGAAGTCCCTTACCATTTGAGCTATGCCCCGTAGGCAGCAATATTATTATATGGACGTCCATCAGATGCCTGCTAGTATTCGACCTCCATGAGACCCCTATATATTACTACGAAGTTTCCGGTTCCACCAATTCTCATAATGCATACTTCCTCCAATATAAATAATACATGTAGTCATTAATTCTATTTGTGCTCATTTATATTTTCTTTTCTTAGCCTTCTTTTCTGGTTCGAAAATATTTATGTCTGAGTACAGGAAGTTGTAGGATAATTGGCGATTTGGCCACAGATAGTAGGACGAAGTTGTATTTTGATTTCATATAGTTACATTGTTGCAGATTAGTCCCCGAAAGTGTCTCAAGTAATGTGATATAGTCCCAATAGTGACAATCGGTTCACATTAGTCCCTATTTTTTGGGGACTATACTGCAACATTTATTACTTTGCGGGACTATATTACAACATTTGTACAATTTCAAGAACTAATCTACAACGTCGTAACTATCTTGGACTAAACTGGAACTGCATCCCACTATCTTTCATCAAATCTGCAATTATCTCAACAAGTAGTTGTACTTTGACATTTTAGATATATTTTTTGATTCATTTGTTTTATTCAGTTACCAACTAACTAATTATATAATTTCAATTGATTCTCATTTTATAGTTTTACTCTATTTTTTGAAAACTTTTTATTTTTTTAATTTATATATAGTTTTATAGTTTTTTTTTCCCATTTTTTCTCTCTTGGTGAACACACCTGGGGAGTGGGACAATGACGAGAATATGTGTGTCGCTCGCCGTTCATATTGGCATATATGTATGCCTTGTGATGAGATCACCTTAAATTATTCCCGAGTCCTCTATATATATTTGACTACAATTTATATTCCTATCATTTTTTCAACAAACACACACTATATATATAGTCAGCACTTAAATGAATAAATTGGCCTACCTTATTTTGACGCCAAAAATCTACAAAGCCTGTGCTCGGAAGTACATCGAGCGTTCCGTTGAGTTAATCAAATAGTCTAGTGGAAAAGGCTCTTGCCACTGACCAGAAGATCCTGGGTTTGATCCTCACCTCATCGCTAATTTACAAAAAAAAAAAGAAAAAAACAGTGATCGCGTGTGGCCTACCATGGTAGGGTAATGAAGAAGTCAATTATGATGGACGCTTCTAATATGCATAAATCTCGGGACCCTTCCTCTATAAATATTTCAGTGTTCTATTGATTCAGACTAAGTTATTCTGATCTAAATACTCTACTTATCCTCACTTGCTTGTATCTCATGAACTTTTGATTAACTTGATCGTAGGAGTGTTTGTGGTCGAATCCCGACCATAGATGTGGGTCAATTCCTTGGGTTGGGGGATCGGCCGGTGATGGATGGGAGACTCCGGTCTCCTTTCTGTTCTGGATCTGATAAAGGGCCCAGGCTGGGCCCTTCCTGGCTCTTGGGTTTCCCTCGTATTGGGCTCCGGCTCGGTCGGCCCGAGAGGATTGCCCAATGGTCCTGTCCGGGGTCTTCTAAGAATCCCCGTGAAAGGGGGAGGACTTCTGGGTCCCCGTGATCTATTCCCTGGTCCTGCATGCGCCGGTTGGTTGTCCATGTTCAGCTCCGATACCTAGACCACGACAGGCTAGGTCGCGGCCACTCCAACGATCAAGTTAGTAAGGTTCCGAAGGAGTGACTAATAGGTATGGAGCAAAATAAGCATTACATGTCACTAGTGCTAGTGAGTGTATATTTATAGGCTTGAGCCTCTTTGTCTTGATGTACTAAGATACCGCCACGTGTACGGCTGGAATGATTCCCTTCTTCCTTCCCTTCACCCCCTCTTAGGTCTAAAGGGCTCCTTTATGGGTTGGACTACCCCTGGCCCAGAGGCCCAAAAGGTCCCAGCTATTCAAAGAATGTGGGCCTCATCACAAAAGAACAATCATGGTGAATACGACTTAAAGATACGTCATTGCGAACTCGATCAGGAAATCCAGAGAAGAGAATTATGAGTCTAGTTGGGGAATCAGCAGGGGATCCGGAACACAACCGAGTCGATCCACCCAGAGAAAATTCAGCTGAATCATTGACACCGTCTGTGGGGGGCTGGCATCACTAGCCGCAAAGATCAAATAATTTGGACTCTGAATGTACCCTATCCAACATCGTCCTAAAGATCCACAAATTCAAGAATTCCTTTAGGCCCTGAACTCGAGGCAGAGATTTGAAAAACGGGTATATACGGCCGTCCATGTACTTGACCTCCCTGCGCAGGAAAAAAACGTGCCACTGAATCCTCCGCCTTAAGGCCATGCTCCGGATAATAATGCATACCACCCTGAGAGGCGTCCACCGCCCGCAACACCACCAAAAGTGCTTGTAACATAAGATGCTGCCACATTGAAATTGCAGGAAGCTCTTAAGGATCTTCGCAGGCAACTCGCGGTGGTGCAACCAACAGTTCAACACATGGTTGCGCACACTCAAATGTCGTTCACTCATCGCCATAAAGCCGTTCCATTGCCAACATGATTTGTATTATGCAAGATGGAGCACACAAGGATGATGTTCTAGCACTGCATACCCTAGTAACTGTCTCAGTTGTTGAACTCTATGCCCAAATTACCAATAAATAGTTACTGCATCAGCCGCAGAGCATGCTTTCATTCCTAGACAAACGGGATAAAAATAATACTGTGAGTACCATCGTGAATATGGACACGACACGAATGACTGTCGTGTCTTGAAAGCTGAAGTTGAAAAATTAATACAACAAGGATATCTCCTGGAATTTACGAAGGACTCAGGGGGCTGCAAGTCCTGTCGTGAAGAACGATCGTTAGGCCTGGCACCAACTAGTAATCTCGCGGACGCCATGAAAGTCTGCGCCCGTCCCCCGCCAACTCAGAGGAGAATTAAATCAATTTCGGGTGCCCATAAAAGATGCTCCCCGATACATCTATTCTTTCTAATAGGTCCATGTGCGAGCAGATTGCGAACGTCTTAAACAAGATTCTGCCTTCTCCTCAACACTCCTATTTGAGTATTTGTTGTCCAAGTTTGGTGTTCATCAACCTCCAAGTTTGAATAAAAAACAAGTGAATCTATAATGACCAAAATATGAGTGTGTTACATTATATTTTCCTAGATATATATATATATTTCTTGGAAGATTTTAATAAAAATGATCAAGAGATAATGCAGGTATGTACTACAACATATTTATAACTACAGATTATCATGTTCAATAATTTGTGCCCCTCTCCATTCTTCACCAGGGTTCAATACAATAGGTTCGACTAAGGAAGCAGGTCCGGTGCAGACGAAGTAATCGTCCCCATACTTCTGGGAGATAGATCCGGGACTAGATACGTATATGTCATCGTAACCCATCCGTATTACCCTGAAGAACAGCTCGCGCCCCTGTAAACGATCATCGCGAAACGAGAGTGAGAAACGGAAATTAAAAATGAAGGGAAATAATCAAGAATGTGAACTTATGCGAAACGGGAAATGAAGGACATTTTAGTGTGTTTTATGTATAATATTAACTTTCTTATATGTTTGTTGTTTTATTATGATTATGTAATGTACGTATCATGTTTATAAGGATATTCTATCAAATGTTTAATGAGATGAAATTACTTTATTATCCTACTTCATTAAGGGTATTTTTAAATATCGATTTTATTCATTAAAAAAAATTAAAATATAGTATATATCATAGTCGTAAATCCATCTTATTCATTATAAAAAGGTGAATGCAAAAGTTCACACACATCATAAACAATAGTTATTAAAGTTACTCTATGTTATAAAGAGTACTTTTTTATCACATAAAGATAACTCATAAAAAACAAAACAAAAAATCATACGAAAGGACTAAAAGCAACTAAAAAAATCGAGAATTCCATCAATCACAAGCAAATTAAACTAAAATAACATAGAGCCGCCTCTTTACAAATCGAGAATTCCATCTATTTATTTTGAAAATCTATAAAAGAAACAAATGAACTCTACTACAAATAAGTGTTCAACACATAAGGGGACTCTATAGTTGAGTTTTGAATTTTTAGTTCTCTACAAACAACTTATGATATATTAAACTTCTACCATAACAATAATATTATTTTTTGTTTTCTATTTTATTTGGTACGCATGTTCAAATCTACCCTTAATGAGTTGTCTAACATAAACTATTTAATAAGGATATTCTCACCCAGTGAAAGTACGAAGCGCTTAACTCAAGTCGTGCTTCTATATCAATGATTGAGTTGAGAGGTGATACCTGATCAATGAAGTCATATTTAGAAGGTGTACTTTGATAAAATCCCTTAAGTCTTTCTTCTGGAGGGGCACCATAAACTCTACTGAGCTTATGCTCCAAGACAGTGATCGGCACATCTTGCACAGCCCACTCGCCTCGTTTCTTCTCCGGTTCCCACCCAAAAGAGAACAATCCAGGTTCCTCGATTTTCAGAGCTTCGGATGGAGATAAGATCTCAAAAGGCGACGATGGAGGAGGCTGTGTACAGTACGAGCATTTCTTGAGTCCTTGAATCCCTGTCCCGTTTTTCGTTTTAGACCTGAAATGTGTAAGTATACCACTGTTTAAGCTAACAGACTTTCTGCCATTGTTCTTTATAATGACTGCTGTTGCCATGCTTAACGGATAGAGTGACACTACATATGATAGTTCCAGACTTCCCCTCGTACAGCTCAATTCGACCTGCAAAATACTTCGATAATTGATCAGTATGATCTATTACTGTAGGGACGATACACTGAAAACAGAACTGTGACAGAGAACTTTTAGCATAAAGTTTATTACACTATACATGAACTAGCTAAGGCTTCTGCGAACACAATTTCCTTAAAACAAATCTCCTCTCTACCGTAGGTGCTAAGGTAATTCGAAAGGATTTGTTTCCCATGATACAATGGTTAGAACCAACACAGCCTAAGAAGCAGTCTAAGTGTATAGAGAACTGATTTGAGTAAGAACTATCACCAAAGAATGTTTAAAAAGAATTTATCGTTTTTGTTGTGTTCTTTCTGAAGTGGGATTGCGCAGGTCTTATAGCTGGAATTGGGGAGTGGTGATCAGTCACTCTGTAACTCCTACAATACTTATATTAACTCTGCAGGAGTTAATATAATCATCACCCCTAAGTAAAAGCATGTCATTTACGGTTTTTTAAAAGGCTGATGCATTCAAAAAGTCGTGGGGTGCAAATTGTAGTTATCGGATTACTGGGGTACAAAATATAATTTCGTAGTTAAGGAAGATCTCCCAAGACCCCGCTCTCGAACTTATGCATATTACATTTATTCATTCATCCGTAATCTGAACCGTCTTGCACCCGCGGAAGCTCTGACATAATATGTTACAATTTACACAATGCTATGTGTCTAACTATATAAAGCGAACACAAATAAAGCAACGCTTCGACTTTCTTATCACAAATGAGTTGTTATTAAGGGTGGCAACCACGCTTCTTTCAAGTTAGCATTCGTCGTTTCTATTTCATTTCATGTTTCATACATATCACTAATTCTAAATTCTTGTTCTCTCACAAAATCACTCTGTATCTACACAAACACCATCGAGATTAAACCAGTTTCATCAATTTTATATGAATACGAAACGAATTGGAATATGCCAACTATACGAGTTTTTTCTTATGTAATAACAAAAATACCTGTACTGCATCAATTGAGTCCGAATCAGCATCTGCAACAATCCACTCGGACGCCTTAACCGGTGCTGGTTCATTCCCCTTAGATCTTCCCAGTGCAGAGCCTTTAGTGCTTTGTTCAATCACTTCATTCACAACCAAACCAATCCCGCCTTTCGAATTCGTATTGCTTGAATCATTAGCCGGAAGTGTGTAAAGCACCTCTTCGAATCCATCGTCTTTCCAGTACACTTTAGGCTTGTACGAAGTAACAAGTGCATTGGGTATTTGTAACTTTACAGAGCTACCATTTCTAACCTGCAGTTCGACCATTGGAACGTCGCCAGAGTCGATGAATTTGATCCCTTTGCGGCCATACTTCTGATCGAGATTTTCAGGGGGAGAGGTGGTGGTTGAAGGTGTGGCTAGAGAAGCTTTTGGTATGTTTATTTTAGGAACAGAGAAGGATAGAATGGAAGCCATCAAGAGTTCCACGAACCAGTGAATGCTAGACCAATCCTACTTCTTTTTGTTATTTAGTTTATTGTTTTGTCTTCATTATGGCATAAGCATTACACATTTAATATGTGCACTAATTGTCGAACGATTTCTGTAAGTGGGTCACTGTTGCACTATGGTCTCCATAAGTAATCCCGATGTGCAAATAGTTCGTATGAATGTGTAGTGGGTGCATAAATAATCTCTAAATTAACTGAATCATTTCGTCAATTACCTCTCCATGAAAACATAGCGTAGGACAATTAGCAAATACGACAAAGAACGAGTATAGCTACCCTCATCCTATAATGTTTGGCCCTGCTACATGAACTTTTTGGATTAAGATTTGAAATTTTTGACCATAAACTTTAGTTAGTCGATAATATAGTATACATTAGAATCTTGAAAAACCTTGTTTGATTCGTTTTGACATATATTTTTAAAATATGAAAATTTTATATATATTTACAAGTTACACCTATAAAATTAGAGATGACATCAATGTTTTAAGGTGAGTCTCAAATCTCAATAACCGTAAAAGTTAAATAGACTATAACCATTTTGGAATGGTTGGAGAAGTACTTCATTATTTGACATGATTTATCGGCATCTATATAGCCAATGATAGATAATTCATGATAATAATTAAAATTTGGTTGTAGCCTTCACAATTATTACATGAAATCGAATTAAAAATACTAATAACAATGTCTTTCAAATTTAAAAACAAGCAATGCTAATTAGCTCTTAAAAGATCTCATAGTTCTTCATATTTCGTTGTTGAATCACAGACCCAGCTCCTTATTGTTCTTAAGCTTGTGATAATATGATAGTTTATATGATAGTTTTTTAGAAAATCTTAGGAGAACAAATCTTAACAACATAATTTTTTACGTGTTTTTATGGTGTTAAATGGCTATTTTGCCCCTGACTTAACTTCCATATCTATTACATTTCCAAATAGGGGAAATAAACATCATTTCACACTAAAAATGTTACTGTTTTGGTGTGTTTATAACAGTTCAGCTATGAAATGTAAGGATATTTAAGTTGAGTTCAGAAATAGATTTCGATCTAGCAAAAATCTACGATTCATAGTTTTCAATTCAATCATTTATTCAAATCTAGTATTTTAAATGTTTGGCGCCATTATTATGGAGTTGAGTTTATTTATTTGATTTTATTAGTATGACTTGAATGCTTTTAAGAATTGATGTCGCCTGATAAGGTTGTAAATATGAAGATATTAATACGCATGAAACTTTATTGAAGAGCCCTCTAATCAATCCCGACCTCAAATATATTACTCTTTTATATCGTAATGCCAGATTGCGAGAATGTGCTACTTCACCTTGAAAGATTGTCAAAATTTTTATTTTAATAAATTAATCTTGCAAATTGAACCGCGGGTAGTATATTACTCCCTCCGTTCCTAAAAATTTGTCACATTTTGACTTTTGGTGGTCAACAAAATACAATTTAAAATATAAATATTTATTATTCTGCATGCGTAAAAATTATAAAAAGTTAATATTTCAAAAATATATATTGAGACGAATCTAACAAGGTCCCACAAGACTATATTATTTCTTATCGATTAATAGGAATTCATGATCAAATTTTGTAATGTTTAACTAACAAAAGTCAAAATGTGACAATCTTTTAGGGACGGAGGGAGTATATGTTAGATGGTATTTTATAAATTCAAGAATGGTTATATATATACTATTCCCTCCAATTTAAATTATATGATGTTTTCATCTTTTGTTATTTAACTTTGATCACCAATTACATCTTTCATCTTCAATTTTCTTCATTAGTATTTTTTGTCTGCCTTTTCCTTTTCTACGATTCATGGTATCAGAGTTATCACAATACAATATAGATAAATTAAGGGACGACGAGGTTCAAGGTGTTGTCCTATCAAATGGGGATGAGATCGTCGACACTGTTAGAACATAATAAAATTTATGTTTGGAGAAGAAAAATAAAAATAACTTTTTATAATTGTTTAATAGTATAACTAATTAGTTACTACTAATTATGGTTGGAGAAGAAAAATAAAAAATCTTATGTTTTGAATTAAAGGTAATATATTTTTAGTGTATTTTGCCTTCGACTTAAACCACATTCCATTTGAGTTTCTCTTTACCACCTCATTCAAAAACTTTATGAAAAAATGTCTAGCTCAAGTTTACCTACTCTTGCTTCAAACATTTATCTTTTATTTCTTTTATGCATAATCTTGTACTTCATATAATAAAATAAATTATGGTCATATGACGTTCCATAAAAAACATTCAAGAGGAAAAATAGCTATCAAATATATTTTTATATTGAAAATCACACACCATCTTACAGCCAAACATCACCAAACTTAAAAGATCACCATAATTATTATGGTCATAATTCATCACCACTTAAGGTTTAGTTCCACTAGGACCAGCACCATCATTTTTATTAGGGTTAAACCTATTAATAGGATTATTGGGATCAAACTGATTAACCAGGGAAAGTTTATCCTTTCCATCAGGACTATCCCACCAATAACGACCTTGATTTGCAGTCTGTAAATCAATAAGTTGTTTTCTCTTCGCCTTCTCTATAGCTAAATTGTCATCCAAATAGGTGACCTCATTGTTGAGTTCTTCCATGTTAGTGTTTCGGTTTACACCCGATGTATTATCAGGAAATATGTTATCATCATCGATACTTCTAAGGTATTTGTTGATAGTAGAGAATACAGAAGGATGGCCAAAAGAGTATACCTTATTTCCTGGAGAGAAAACAATTATTGCAAGTTCTGCATCACAAAGGGTGCAAATTTCACTAGCCTTTTTGAAAAGCCCAGAACGGCACTTGGAAAAGGTCACTTGTAAGTGGCCTTTATCTTCAATTTTCTTCATTGCTACTTTTCGTCTACCTTTCCCCTTTCTATGCTTCATGATATAGGAATAAAGTATTACAATACAAGATAGAAAATATGTTTTACTTTGAAATGGTTAGTAAAGATGAAAGGGGTTGATTGTATCAATTGATCATGTGATAGCTATTTATAGGGCTATTAAAAATATCAAAGCCTTAAACATATTAGTTCAAGGATATTATTGTTTTAACGAATAATTTATAGTCCATAATATTAGAAATATATTTATTCATAATTAATATAATTATAGCAATTTATCTCTATGTATTTCCTAATTAAGAAGATACGATATTTATATTCAAATGCTCCAAAAATAATATTCTAATTTTATCAATGTATTAAATATAGTACTAATCTACACTATACTTTAATTTCCATCTTGAATGTTTTTTGTTGATTCCATTTTCATTTATGGTACTAGGGTAAAGTACTGCAAAACATAATAAGAAAATTATTTTGGTATTGATTTGTTATAAAAAAGTGGAAGAATTTGGATTATTTATATTAAATGTGCAGGAAGTAATAATTGTATAGGGGATTTTTAAAATTCTCAACTTATTAATGTACGGAGTCCAACAATGTTATATGTGCATATATTGTTGTAATTATTAACCTAAAACCATCATTGATAATAAATTATATATGATTTTATTCATAGTTTTTACCGTTGTATTATTTATAATTATATGATTTCAATCTTTTATTAATTGATGCATCATTGAATAATCTTTATGAGTAACTCCTTGGTCCAAGTAATATTTTCATGAATTGGTCGGCGTCTATATACTTCCGTCTTAGTGTTAGTAACAAAAAATGAAGTATTATGAGTTACTCATCATTCATACATATATAATATATATATATATATATATATATATATATATATATATATATATATATATTCAATGATTCTTTTTAAAACATACGGAAATCAAATATATATGATATCTTATTTTTAATAGTTATTTATACACATGCAGTCTGAGTTATATATATGCTAATCCGTTTATAATTTAGTTTTTATAGTAATAGTTTTCAAACATTTTTTACATGTATTTGTGATACAAAAAAAATTGTAATAAATGATAAAAGATTAAAAATTATGACATAATGAGTGAACAAAAAAATCATGCTATCTTCACTACAAGAAAAAGGGTTACAACGAAGGACGAATCCATCACATATTTTGACACTGATAACCTTTTGTGAGGGATTAGCAATCAATTTTGAGTAAAAAAAAGGTTTGGGGGCTGACTTGCTCGTTGTTGAACTAAATTATGCAACTGAAATTTTAATAGAATGTCCGGTGCTAAAATATGTCAAAAGAACTAAAGTGTCCTAAGTTTTTAATTCGATCTAGAAGAAAGAAGACATGATTGGCGTCTAATTGCTCAACGAGCAAGAAGGGCTAGAAACAAAAATAACCCTTAAGATGGAACATACAATGAACAAGTTGAACCTAGGCATGAACAAGCACTTTATACCCAATCAATAAAGAGAATATTATAGGAGGTTACAATATCTCGCACCGAAATTCTTTAACATACATCGAATAGTAAACAAAGAAAACAATGCAACCAATAAATTATTATAATTAAACTATTACAATATTTTCATTAAAAACAATCATTTTTGAACTTTTTGTCATGTAATACAGGTTCAAATTGTCAAGGTTGTCTTGAAAATTCAAGAGTTAGTCGTATGAGCGTCCAAGAAATGCCTCCTTGCCAATGAATCCCCAATTGAAAACACAAGTAGAAGAATGAACCACTATACACACACCAGAAAAGTTTTTTTTAGCGGTGTTAGGTGACTATTTTGCACTTGATTTAACTTTTTCATTTATTACATTTCCAAATAGGGGATCATAAACGTTATTCACACTAAAATGTTATTTTTTTAGTGTGTTATAAAAGTTCACTATGAAATTTAAGGATGTTAAAATTGAGTTCAGTAATAGATTTTGATCTAGCAAAAATCTACCAAATATAATTACCAACTCAATAATTTATTCAAATCAAGTATTTTTAATGTTTGGCACCATTATTATGGAGTTGAGTTTATTTATTTGATTTTATTAGTATAACGTGTATGCTTTTAAGAGTTGATATCGCAACGATAAGTTTAAGAATATCAAAATATTAATATTTATTATTATCGTACCACATTATTGAAGAGGTTATTGAAACACATGAAACTTTATTGAAGATCACTATCGTTAATCATGAAACTCAAATATATTACTCTTTTGGGTTGGTACACTAAATACCATCCATATTATAGTATAATGCCAGAATGTGTTACTTCGAGTTGAAAGATTGTATAGGATTATTATTGATATTAAATGTGCAAGCAATAATTTTATAAGATTTTTAAAATTCACAACTCGATAAATGTTCGTAGTCCAACAATCTTATATGTACATATATTGTTGTAATGATTAACCTAAAACCACCATTAATAATAATTATGATGTATTCATGTTTATATGACCATTGTATTAGTCATACTTTTATGTTTTCAATCTTTTATTAATTGATGCGTCATTGAATAATCTTTATGAGTAATATTTTCTTGAAGTGGATCGTGGTCTATATGTTTCCGTCTTAGTGTTACTAACGTTAAATGATGGTAAAAAAAATGAAGTATAATGAGTTATTCATCATTTATATATGTACATGTTCGATTCATTTTAAAACATATACGGAAATCAAAATATACTAGTGAGCTCGACCCGTCTAACGCCGGGCCAATTAGGTTAGTCATTGACTTGGTCTAACTTCAAAATACATATATCAGTCGGCATAAAATAATCATATTAGGCATATATAAAAGATAATGGAGTTTTAGACCAGTTATGCATTGATAAGCATCCTCAAAATTAAGTAGTAATAAAGTTAATTGACCTAATGATTGCCTTTGCATTTGAATTACAAAGAAAATAGGATGATTATTTCACAATTAATAAGAAGAGTAACTAAATACGTAAACTGCTATTATTTAAACACAGTAGAAACATTAGTGTATTATAATACGATCTTTTAAATACATCTTCTTAATAAGAAATTAGGAAATAACAGCTAGATAGTAAAAGTTTTAACTTGGTATTCTCAAATTTTGAATTCATATGCGTTACTTGTTAGCTAAAGAACTAAAGAATTCCATAATAACTGGTTGAAAGCTTTAATAGCATAAAAATTATAGCTGACGTTACCCTGTTTTGCATTGCCAAAAACCTCGTTGTAAATGACGTTTCAGTATATGCAGTGGCTGGATCATTCCAAGTTGCAGTGACTATAAGATATTCAACATTTTGACCTGTTTTTACTCTAGCTAAGGATACGTAAAGTTGTCTGTGGCTGAAAACAGGTTGGCGGAGGTATATTCCTACGAATTAAGTCTAGGGTTTGTCCTGGTGATAACATACCATTAGAGCATGGCATTTCTTTTTCACATTAAGCGCGCCTCGTCTATCTGCATAAATTGAAGCAACAAAATAGATAAATGCATGACTAATCTATTGGTTGACTGTGCCATGAGAACAAATATGCATGAATTTGAGAGATGTTCCACCAGTTGATTGCATCTAAGATTTGATTTCGATAACAACATCATAAATGTGTATGTAGAGAAATCATTGGGTGCCTCTCAATGTTGCCTAACGGAATAGGTTAATGCATGACTAAGGGTTGGCTGACTATGCCATGACAACAGATACACCACATGATCGCATCTAACAAGTGACTTCAATAACAACAACAGATGATTGGGTTCTTCTCAAACCCAACTAATTGGTAATGACTCTTTTAAGCGCACCGACATCACTTTTCTGGAGACGCTTGTGAAAAAGGAACATCAAATTAGACTAAAAATTAAATCGGCCGCAAAAAATACGCTCAGTTTTGTGAATCCTCAATTATAAGTACAAAATTCACCCCTAGTACTGAAAGAGTATGAAGTTCGAGTTGTCCGAGGAGCAGCTTCATCGTTTTTGTTTTAGCTCAATTGGGTTGCAGTCAAAGGTCAAAGAAACAGTGGATTAGTTAAATTGAATATAGTCGTTAGTCTCTAGCCCTAATTGGAAGAAATCCCCAATTTAATTAAGATGACATCATCATCTGATGTGTATTATTTTTATTCAGTGTTGCTTTCTGATTGGTTGAGGTGTGTTATATATATGAACCACCTTAACTACTTTTTGGATTGTATCAAACACTTTTCATTTTTCTAAACATTCAGCTTAATAATTTTCAATAGCATTATTCTTCTTCTTCAAGTCTCCTTCGGTTATCTTTTCTTGGTTGTGATATCTTCATTTCTATTCGAATCTGGTCAAGATTCTTTGATGGTATCAGAACCTGTAACACATTAACCTTCAAGTCTCACTCGGTTATCTTTTCTTGGTTGTGATATCTTCATTTCTATTTGAATCTGGTCAAGATTCTTTGATGGTATCAGAGCCTGTAACACATTAAGAGATCCAACAATGGCAGAAGAAAACAACCCGAATGGAGGAAACAAAGACAATGAAAACCAGTCCCACATTCCACTCAATCCAAATTAAATTCAAGAATTGCAGAATTGGAAAAATATGCAGAATTTCTTCAACAACAATTTCAACCCAGGACCAACGAACAGACAGAATAAACCTTTCTATCTCCATGGATCAGATCATTCTAGTCTGGTGGTTGTTGCTGACCTATTGACTTCAAGAAACTACAATACTTGGAGCAGATCCATGACTGTAGCACTTGAAGCTAGGGACAAATTTGGATTTATTAATGGAGAAATAGACATTCCTGAGGAAGAGGATGATCTATTTAAATAGTGGAGGAAGGTAAACTTCACACTGATTTCTTGGATGTTGAATTCTATGTCACCTGACCTTAAGAAAGGTTTCAGGTATATCAAAAATGCTGCACAAATGTGGAATGTCATAGCAAAGAGATTTGGGAAATACAATGGCCCCAAAATCTTTGATTTAAGAAGAAAGATTAGCATGTGCAGACAGGATTTTTACAGTGTTAGTTCTATTTCAATAACTTACAAAGTCTTTGGGATGAATTAGAGGAGATTGACCCAGAAAGTGTGGATGGAGAGGTTCACAAGATGATGCAGTTCTTGATGGAAGTAAATGAGGAGTATGAGCAGACTAAGCATCAAGTTTTACTCAAAGAACCTATGTCTACACTATCAAAAGCATTCTCAATTATAACTTAGGTTGAAGATACAATTTCTCTGGGAGAATTGCACATTAATCCACAGCAGAACATGGCTATGAATGTCAAGAATGTTAATGCAACAATGGGAGGAAACTATTCAAGACATATTCCACCCAACATCAATAATGGTGCAGCCTATAGAAGAGAATTCAATAGTATTGGAACTGTGAACATATAAGGAAACAGAACTTGGCCAAGATGTGATTATTGCGGAAGAGCTGGTCATATCAAGGCAACATGCTACAAGCTGAATGGATGGCCTGGACAAAATCAAAGGGGAGTTAATGATGGAAGGAACATATTCAAATTCAATAATGTATCAAATTATGATCATCAAGAAATGGATACACCCTTGATCACAAGTCCTGCACAATCACCTGGAGATAACATGAGTGGCTTGCAAAGCATGATAGCAGGGATATTGCAAAAGGAGGTAGATAGAATAATTCACAATGGAAAAGGAGAATCTCCAAAGGGCAAGACACACACAGACTCTAGTTATACAAAGTACACAGAATTTTCAGGTAATATCATTCCATGTCTTACAAGCATGGTAACAGGAGATTATGGAGATTGGATAGTTGATAGTGAGGCTTCCATTCACATGACTAGTTGCTTAAGCAACTTCAGCTCTTATAATGTTGTGAAGATACCTATACCTATTCAATTCCCAGACAGCAGCTTGAAAATGGTTGAATACACTGGTAATGTACATATAGGAGGGAATTTAACCTTGAATGATTGTTGTTATCTGTTTACTTTTAACTATAATCTGCTTTCTGTTAGTAAGTTGAATAAGACACATAATGTAATTTTTATTTTTCATCCTAACTACTGCTTGTTACATCAAGCTGATACACTGAAAGTGATTGCCATTGCCAAACAAATCAAAGGCCTATATCTCCTAAACTCAACATCTTTTGATTTTGAAAACATCAAAAATTTGAAGTTAAGCAACATTCATTCTACACACTACTATTAGGTTTGATTCCATGTTGGCACACAAGATTAGGACGCACTCCCATATCTGTCCTTAAGCACATTCCCATGTTAAATGATCTATCAAAAGAGGATAATAGCCCTTGTATGATCTGTCTTATGGTTAAATAGCAAAGGCTACCTTTTCCCACTAGTATGACTGATAGTAAAGAGAGTTCTGAATTGATTCACATGTATGTATAGGGGCCTTATAGAGTTCCAACTAATTCAGGGGCAAAATACTTTTTTACTATAGTTGAAGACTATTGTAAATGCACCTGATATACCTTATTCCCGCAAATGGATGTGTCACAGGAGTGTTTAGGAAATTTTCAACTCTAGTTAAGAATCAATATGGCAAAGGCATTAAAGCTATTAGAACAGATAATGACAAGGAATTTGTGAATCAAACTATGATAGACCTAAGCTAGCCGAATCAATTTGGCTGTTGTTGTAAGCTCGTGGTTGAATAACTAAATTATGCAACTGAAGATCCAATGGAATCTCCGATGCTAATATATGTCGAAAGCTCGGTTTTTTAGACTTTGCTTAAAATTTTATTGCTAAGTTTTTAATTGGATTTAGAAGAAATAATAAAAGACTTGCGTCTAATTACTTAACGAGCAAGAAGGGTTACAAATAAAAATGACGCTTAAGATGGAACCTACCTTGAACAACTTGAATCTGGGTAGGAACATGCACTTCATACTCAATCAATAAGGAGATTAGAGCAGATATTCAAATTCAAAATGGATGTTATTGAAGAAGCTAATGATATTTTTATCATAAAAGTTAACGATATAATTGATAGACTTACAATATACGAGATCCTTTTTGATGTTCAATATTTCAACAATAAGGAGAGCCAAATGGGTCCTAAGATTAACAAAAATATTGATAATTATGTCGTTAACTCATTGAATACTATTGTTAACATGGTTCATGAACTTATAAACAATTAGTAATAATTGGACCAGGTTGGCTGATAATTTTCATGAAACAGAGTGGACCAAGTTGGCACATAATTGGACCATGTTGACCAACTTGAGACTGATAAGAGTACAAGTACATAGTGGACTAGTGAAGAGATTCATGGACTTAAACTATTCAAAGCATGGGATAATTCATAGTGGAAAAGACTCTTTTAGTGACCAGAAAGTCCTGGGTTCAATATTTACTTCATCGCTAATTTATAAAAAAAAAAACATGGAATAATTCAGAAAGTAATTATTTCTTGATATATTAGACTATTTCTTCATCACATCATTAAATATTCTCAAATATTTTTCCACTTCACGTATTTCAGAAAATAATTCATTTTTTCTCTTTCCTCCATATCATCAACATACGCTCCACCATATATATTGCTTCTCTATTTAATTTGAAAATATGTCAAAATGGAGCTTTAGTTGAAGTGCTTCAAATAATTAAAATATTTGTGAAAGAAAAAACTAATTTTAAAAAAAGTTTAAATGGAATAGACTAGTTTAAGCAAAAAAAAGAAAAGAATACTTGATACGTGACATGTGTCATATGTTAAGTGGCTACTTTTCTTACACATTTTCAATTATCCCAAAACAATTGTATTATCCCCATTCCATCATGACTTGGCAGTACACTCCAATTATTCCCTATTGTGAAAAATTATGGGGACAATGTTCTCCAATTAACCCCTATTATGAGTAGTCTTACGGACAACTATAAAAAATTGTGTGACCGCTGGACCAAGTTGGCATATAATTTCATGAAAGAAAGGAACAAAAAATAGAACTTTTATTGATGAGAGTGATAAGATGCTTATTATTATCTCCGAATTAAAAGAGGAGACTAAGAGATTTATTATTGATCTAGAAGCCATGGGGAAATTCATTCGTATGTTTAATTTTGAAACATAATATGCATTGTATCCTTATTTACGTTATAGCTGATTTTATGTTTTTCATTCGTTTATGATACTGCTAGAACCAAGGGTCATAATAAGCACAATGACAATTACCGATTTTATTGATCCGCATAGTTCACAAATAGTTCAAACGTGGAATTGCACATTAACCCTCAACACAGCTAGCCACAATCAGTGAACAACTCTAGTTCTCAAAATTAAAAGGGCACATGGCTTCTTACATCATTCATGTTACGAAAGAAGTCAGTTAGATCACTCATATTTTAGAACAAACAAATATAATTACTAGTGTTTAGAAAATCCCACATTCGAGTCACTTCATTAGTTTTTGAAAGGTTATCTCCGTCTTAACACATTTTTCTCATAAACCCAAATTTAACTTTTATTCACCCACAAATTAATCTAGTTAACATGTGGACTATTCTTCTTCTTCAAGACACCTTTTTTATATAGATAATGCAAATAATAGTGTTCCAATTTGATTGCATGAAGCGCAATTAATACATCCTAAATGAAAAAAGTTAAAATTCCGAATTGTCACTTCAAATAGACTAAGAAAATATTCGATATTAGTTGACTATCACAAAACGCCACAATTATTCTTCATAGTCAAGATCTCCAAATATTTCCATTCCTCCATTTGGGTGATTCCGAACGACCTTAGTCCAAATATGAACTTTTTTTCTTTATTTTCCCATTGCTAGGATCCCAAATTGCATGAGCAATAGGTATTACATGTAAAGGATTCCGTACTCATGATTCAAAGTTTTCTATCCAATTATGTGAAAAGACTTCTTATGGATTCATATATTTTTTATTTGATAGGTCTAACAAATGATTAATTGTTTTTGCACAACGTTCCAAAACGAAGAATCTAAAGCACATATCGATCTAAAGCACATATCGATCTACTTGAAACATGAGTAAACGAACTAAATTTTTTTCCGAATATGACTGATGTCAACCATTTGCCCAAATTGAAAAGGTTGAATAGGTTTATATCATTAACCCTTGGATCAATTAGAAAGGTTGGCTAGGTTTATATAAGGTTGCACATTATTCTATTCCCCACCTCCCCCACACCACGCTATGGAAATCGCGGGAGGGTCGGGTCATATTGATTCATCAGCTAACAAGACAACAATATTTTGTTCTGCGTTCTATACTCTCCCGCCCCCCGCCCGCCATGCTTAGATGGGTGTCAGGGTTGGGGCATATTGATTCACCAGCTACGCAGAGAATAACATTTTGTTCTTGGTCTTTTAGATTTCCCTTTGTCATGACACTATATTAGTACTATTATTAAAGCTTCCACAGAAGCATGATGTCCAAACAAATAATAAAGCGAAAGAACTGAGAAGTTTAATCAAAGACATCCTGCCAAGCAACACAAAGCGATTGAATTAGCCCGACTAGAGCGAAAAGAAAAGAAAAAAGAAATGGAAGAACCTATAACCATAGGGAGAAAAATAGAGCATTCGCTACAAACGAAATATTTGCTCTGCTAAATGCAAACTCGTCCTGATGCTTCTTAAACTGCATGGAATATTCGACAGATGTCAGTACATGTAAGTACAACAATAACAGTAAGTACATATCCATAATTTAAGGACACAATATATGTCACCTTTGATGCAGAGAGTGTGTTAAAAACTTCAAGTGACTTTCTTGAACCCATTCTGTATCGAACTGTTTTCCCTTGCTTCCAATTGTGAGCCATTGGAGTTATCTTTCCTTGTTAATAGAGACAGGTTCTCTCCAGGAAGCTTGACCTCTCCATTAGCCTTGGATCCAGGAGAAACTGAGGTCTCGGATGATTTTTGATCCAGATCAGTAGACGGCTTAGCTATCTCTCTTTCTCCAGTCTCTGTCGATGCAGTTCCAAAAAGGTTCAATGCACCAACCTGCTTTAAGATATTAACTTAAAAGTTTGAATATTCAGTTGAGACAAAATACTCAAGGGCTTTAAAGTTCCATGAAGTCACTGGGAGTATGTCGCATAATCTTAGAAGAAATACATGTTTGTAAAATGATCCTGCATATGTAATGCTGATAATCACAAAACTGGCACAGGCAATTATATTAACGAAGATTCCTGATACAAAATGAAGTCATGAATTTTACCTGCATATTTGTCTGCCGTTGACGAGACTTCTTTTCCTGCATTACCTTTTGGCGACCTTCATAGAAGTCAAAGTCATCCAAAATGCATGTCTGGCTGGAGTAGCTCTTATATATTTTCAAAATTTCTAAACCTTGCTCCATACTAACCTGCATACATCAGGCACCAAGAACGTTCAAGTAAACTTTGCTTAGAATAAGAAAGCTCATTGAACATCAATTGAAACAGACCTCTTGGGTATCTCTGCTGTTGGTGACAGGTTTATTTTCATTGTTCTCAAGAGTAATGTGCCTCAGACAGCTATTAGGCAAATCTTTGACCATGTGCCACTTTACAGGAAAGCAACCACTCCATTTATCTTGTTGCCAATATTCTACAGTTCTGTCGAAGTCAACAGGACCAGCCATCTCAGCAAGACCAACAAACTGCCCACTTCCATTCACCTGAAATTACACCATTACGTAACTTGGTTAAAGTTAAAACAGTAAGAATTCAGAGACATCATTCAGAGCAACAGGTATACTTACTGAGAACAAAAGAAAGATCGGGGACGTCTCAGACTTCTCCTTAGCCTCCTTATATGCAGCATCAAGTTTCTTGTTTCCATTTGGTGTACTGGTCCATACACCATACTTGATGCTCTTATGGACATCATCCTCACTATAGGACTTAATGACAAAAAACTTAGCATATGAATATGTCTCAGGGAAATCTTCTTTGTTGTATTGCTCCTTGTCTTGGAGAAGTGGTAAATTTTCCACAACATTAATTTCCCTCAACGGAAGACTTTGCCCTTTGACAGCCAGAGTTATAGGTTTAGAGTCATTCTGGTCCTTCAGGGTCTTCGACCGAGGTCCCTTGTTTAGTTCGTTCAATCCATCAATAGACTCCTTATTATAGCCATATCCAGCACGTGACCGGGATTTGTACCTATTACCAACACTGAACAACCCATTCCCAGTAATTCTGGGATACAAACTGCTGGACATGAGACCTGGACCACTTCTATAGGCACTTGAGTATTGACCATATGCTCTGTTGTTTGGATATATTTGATTCATATATCCAGATTGCGCAAATCCTGATGTTGACCTAGGATGTTGCATACCCTGTTTGATGATATACAAAAACCAGATTTCAGAACTAAAGTCAATGAAAACATAAGAATTCAGGTGATTTATTTAGCGAATGTTAATGCATAAGTTCGCATGTAATTAATAATATATAACGCATACCATCAAATGAGAATAAGTACGCTGATTCTGGTTTCTTCCCCCAGTGGCATGAGTTCCTTGAAGAGTTCCAGAAGATATTCCAGCACCTGTAGACAGACCTCCTGGTTTGTAGAATTCATTGTTCTTTGCAGAGTTGAGATTATTTGGAACTAGTGGCTTTTGAAAATTTGTTTGATTTGTCATAACATTGCCTGCATTATACTGATTTCCATTTGTGCTGTCAATTGGTAACTGTGATTGGTTTGTTCCAAATGAATTTGTGAGCTCAGTTTGAGAGGTAGACTGAGTTGGGGTTGTAGTCGAAGGTTGGTAATAAGATGTAGGATACTGATACTGTTGTGCCCCATAAATTTGACCATCGTGTCCCACTGTTGAACCAGATGGAGAATATCCATAAGGCATATAACCGTAGTTTTGTTGATAGTCACCATAAACACCCTACCAACAACCAAAAAGTGGTATTAAAACAACTATATTGTTCAAACAATAAAACGAAATGTTTCTGTACCCAAACTATCTACTTTTATCAATGTGGGGTCTCATATATTATAGTATCATATATATAATCATGTAACTCCCAAAACACCTATAATGTTAATTTATGTGTGTGCATGAGGAAGGGAGAGAGGGAGCTCACAGGTTGCATCTCAACGCCTTCAGAGTTCACATATCTATCCCACTCATTACCTGTCAATCAACCATAAACTTCCATCACTTCAAATGATCCAAGGATAAAACTACGATAATAGATGAAATTAAGATGCCTCAATTCAATGGTGGATCTACCCGTAACACAAAGAAACTATTCACTACCTCCATAGTAATATGTAGGAGATGGGTACCCACTAGGGCTGTAGAACATGCTCGGGTCCATAAAACTTGATGCATTTGGGTTATAAAAGACACTGGGATCCATAAATGGACTGAGAGATCTCTCCATGGGCATATTAACACCATTTCCTACCGCATCAACAGGAGAATATCCAACTGAATTCTGCATAAAATGTCAATAAAGCGTTGGACTTTCTGCATATGACATTGGATGTCTACACAATTAAAAATTACGATGTAAAACACGGATTCTTACATATGCTGAAATACGAAAGCAGCAACCCAATAAATACATCACCTCTGTGAACAAACGGATTCTTACATAATCTATACAATAGAAACATCAACCAATGGGTAGAACATCTTATTTCATGCTCTACCTACCAAAGCAGACATAAGAATCTAAAGTTTCTAGTATGTTTATCCCCAAAAATTCATTACAAGCAAAGTAAATCACAAGACCAAACGCCCTATTATCTTAGAATTAACCAACTGAACTTCCAAAAGAGAAAAGCTACCTTCTTGGTTGACTCGGCCGGAAAAGTCTTCTTTGTAGAATCCAAAGATAGTTTCTGCAGCATCTCCGCAGCTTCTGCAACACCAAACTACTATTAAGGTACCAAAAAACATAATCTGCAGAAAACCAACAATCAGCTGTTCCTTAGAATTTTTTTTATGAAAGTACATATTGCCCCCCCCCCCCCCACCCATTCAAAAAGATTGTCGATCTTCGAAGACTAAAACTTTTAACTCATTCAAAAATATATCCAATCCTAGTACTCTAGACATATTTTACTACTCGCAATACAATTTTGATTCAAACAATGGTTACCTATCACTTAAGAGAGTGAAAATTATGTTAATTTTGACAATTAATAATCAAACTCGACGATCCTATTGAGATGCAGGTAGTATTCACTTTGCTACTTATAACCTATATTAAAACAACGAAAATGGACAAATAAAAATCAAATAAAACTACAAATTTAGTAAATTTGGACAATTAAAAATTCAAAATGGGCAACCTTTTTGGAATATACCTGACCTCACATCCTAAAATCCTAAATTAAAAAATGAAACTGGACAAGTGAAAATGACTCAAGTATACAATGATAATCAACTTTGACAATTCAAAAGCAAACAAGACAATCCTTTTGGGATATTACATACTTTACCATCATAAATCGCATAATAAAAAGTGAAAACATGCCAAGCAAAAACCAAATGATTCTATAAAGTTAACAAATTTTGACAATTAAACCTCAAACTGGACAATCTTTTTTTCACATCCTTAAATCATATCTTAACGAACTGGACAATCATTTTGGGATATTACATAACTTTACAACCTTAAATTGTATATTAATACTAACAAACTGAGACCTTACCAAGAGCGTTGGCAGAGGATGTAAGAATTCGATCTGAGGGTGGAGCAACTGATGCCATGTCAGCAAAAAAGATCAAATAACAGATCTACAAATAAAATTTAAGAAAATAATTTATGGGTTTTCCTCAAAAATGAATTTTGATGGAGAAGGAGGTTTTGGAGGCTGTCTATAGAGAGACTATATTAGGGTTTTGCAAGAACGAGAGAGAGAAGTTTGTGTGGTTTTCATATACTATGTCCACTTGGCATTTTTCTAGTGGGCAATGGAGGGGAAACACTACACACTAAGTAATGTTTTTTGGTTTGAAATGACTATTTTGCCCCCCCTACATTCGGAATTGCCTTAAAGGAGATAGTTAAGTTGGGGGCTAAACAGTCATTTTACATATAAAAAAACGGCACTATTCTAGAGTGTGTAAAGTTGCCCGTTTTTTGCTCATCTATTACACACACCCATATAGTGGACTCCTGTAGCATGAAATGCAATTCTGCCCCCCTATTTAAAAGTATAGTAAGTGAGGAAGTTAAATGGGGGGCAAAATAGTCATTTAATGATATAGTAAATCACTATTTGGGTGTGTATAATGGATCCCGTTTTTTGGTAATGAAACTATTTTGCCTCTCAATCAAAATTCCACAAATACTATATTTACAAAGATGGGGAACAATAGCTCGGGGCACAAGTCACGTGGTAAAGAGTTTGGGGTGTGTAAACACTATTCTGGTGGTGTGAGGCAGAATTTCGTGTGGAGTGGTTTACGGGCACCTTCTACTTCTAGTCTCATGACCATCTGACGCACATCTGCGATTTACTACTCGCGATTTCAAGGCAGGGGACGATGGGACAGTTAAGGTTGCGATTCAACTTTTTTTTAAAGAAGGGGAACAAGATAGTCATTTTACAATTAAAAAGTATTATTCGAATAATATTTAATTGTGTATAATATTTCACGTAATGGAGCTAAATTGCTATGTTAGTGGGTGAGTGTATTAATTTGAGCATCACTAGAACAAGTGAGAAAATTGCCGGTTTAGTCCTAGTAAATATGTAAGTTGCACTTTGGTCTCATTTAATGGTCAGGCTGCGGATATGGTCCCAGTAATTTTTATATCTGGTGCACCTTAGTCTCTCGACGTTAAAATTAGACGGGAAATTGTAACTTTTGGCCAAAATTGAAGTTTTAGCATTATTTCAAGGTTAAAACGCAAATTGGGTACAATGTAGTCTTGTATAATTTTTTAGGTGCACTTTAATCCCGGGATTAATTTTTTTTCAATTTCTTTTCGATTGTCTTCTCGATTTTGCTAGTTGTTTCAATTTTTTCCCCACAAATTGGCCAAAAAAATGTTAGATTTTGCTAGTTGTTTCAATTTTTTCCAATTTCTTTTCGATTGATTTCTCGATTTGTTTTTGGATTATTTTTCCTATTCCTTTTCTTTTTTTGATTTTTTTTCCTAATAAAAATGGATCGATTTTTTGGTTTCATATTGTTTTAGCGAAAATGTTCGATTTTTGACTTTTTTTAAACAACTACAAAAATCATAATTTTTGCGAAACAACTACCAAAATCGAACAATTTTTGCCAAAACAATTATCAAAACCGAACATCTTTTGACAAAACAATGATCAAAATCGAACATTTTTTGACAAAACAATTATCAAGACCGAACATTTTTGTCAAAAAAGTATGAGACCGAAAAATTGAACCATTTTAGTACGAAAAAGTAAAAAATAAATCAAAATAAAGAAAAAGAATCGAAAAAGAAAATCTCGAAGAAATTGAAGAAAACCCAGAATAAATCGAAAAAAATCCAAAAGAAATCGAAAAAGAATCGAAAAGAAATTGAAAAAAATTTATTACGGGGACTGAAGTGCACTAAAAAAATTACACAAGACTACATTGTATATAATATAATTTGCGTTTTAACCTTGAATTAATGTTAAAACTTCACTTTTGGCCCAAAGTTACACTTTTTCGTCAACTTTTAACGTCGAGAGATTAAAGTGCATCAAATATAACAATTACTGGACCATATTCGCAGCCTGATCATTAAGTGGGACTCAAGTACAACTTGCACATATTTACTAGGACCAAATCGACAATTTTCTCCTCAATCAATAGTCGAGTGTATTTGAACCCGCATACTAGATATACTTGATAAAGGTTTTGAAAATGGATAAGATTTATTTTAAAAAAACTAATAATATATATGGGATATTTTATAACTAATAATGTTGTGGATGCAATAAGCAATTCAACACCCTGGTTCCACGTTTGTAGTGCCTACGAGGATGATTATTGAAACTAGCCGTTTGTGCACAGTCCAGCCTGTACGAATTCGTTCTCCTTATACCATTAGATTTTTGTATCTATCATATTAAATATATTATCTCCAATTATGGTGCATATGGTACAACTATAATACATAATTAGTGATCATGTGACGAATAAAATAATATAGGAGGCAATAATGTAGAACTCACACTTCCAACTTCCTCCCATCTATCGTGTAATTAGAAAAAAACATACCGAATAGATTAACTCATGTATGACACGCCATTATGACCAAGAAATTGTTTCTAAAATATATATCATAAACTGATTTTTTCGAAGGAAATGCACTGCAATAACAAAAAGAGTAAGCCCTGTGTCAGGATGTTAATACAAATTATCTGAGATTCTAAATATCGTTATGAATTTGTTACATTCGCAAAGACTTCGCCAATTCATAACAATGTACAGAGGAGCAAGGCGCATTGGAGATTTGGAGTGTTGCAGCTTTCGGTGTCCTAGTGGTCGAGCCTTTGAGTGGTGGATTGATAGAAATCATTATGCCACTGAAGCTCTTTCAATTGCTTATATTTGATCAGCATTTGCAGAGTCCTAATCATGAATGAGGTTCAAGGAAGTGAGTATGTGAAGATGTCTAGGTAGATCCCAATCCCTTGTCCATCCAGGTACGAAAGAATGAATTTGATACAGACTCACGAAATGACTGGAAGTAGATTGCATATGCTCCTAAAATCACTTGCCCAAAATGGAAAAGAGAAAGATCAAGCAAAACCAAAGACGTCTAAATCCACAAGATATGGAGCAAAATGTTAACTTCGCAGAGGATCAGAAGAGAACCTTCCGTCAAGTTCTCACCGCCTCTTTAGATTCACCATCATGCCATGAGGCAGTTAGCTAGAGGCCTCTTGAAGAGGCTCCGGCATCCCACCTAAACGGTTAAGGGGGTGAGATAGTCGGCCAACTTTTTTCTTAGACAGGTATACATACGGAGATTGTTCCCAAATTTACCAGAAAGTATAGTACAGTACAATTCTGATATACACTCGAATCACTTAAACAATTAGAAAGACGACTCACCATAAATAATTTGATGAATCCCATTCTTGAAGTCTCTTAACTTCTGCTTTATATATGTTGTTCAATCTGAAAGACAAAAAAATATAGTTAGCAAAGACATATCTCCATTTTCTGAACTGATCCATCATGAAGTACAACAACTATTTACTTCATTACATATAAGAAGTGTAGGTAGTGTAAAGAGCAATTTTAATACATTATAGAGCCAGAGAATATAACATCTTTGACTTTATATGACATGGACGAAAAACAAATCCAAGAGATGTTTATACATATAGCTTGGACGAAAAACAAATCAAAGGAGTGACTATCACTAAATCCAGATGCAAAGTCAAGCAAAAATGAACAAAAAAATCAAATGTTTAAGACAAAAAATCATCATTATAAAAAATACGGCGAAGAATCAATTTCTAATGAGCATAATATCTGAATATGTTGCTCTGGTGATATAAAAAATGTCTATTGTATGATACTGCAATAATTTACAAACCATACCAAGAAAACCCAATTAATTTACATCCTATAAAAGGAACATATCATAATTCATAAAAAAAAGCCAAAATAGTGAAGACAAATTACCTCGCTGAGGAGACGATTCTTAGGTAACAATTTATCCACTTGCGAAGGAAGAACAACGTGCCTAAATCAATAAGAGCAAATTAAACATTAGTTTCGAAATAAGAAAGGAACAAACATCAATCGAGCAAATGGAGAAAACATGAAAGTAAAATAGGTAAAATTACCTGTATTCATAAGTATCATCGCAATATTTCTCGGAGTATTGAATCTGACCCATCTCTACGAATTTCTCCAAAAATCAATCCAATAAAATCTGGAAAAGAAACGATTAAATAATTTGAACTATTGTTCGATACAAAATCAATGTAAAAGAACTATTGTCAGCAACTGCTTCACCTAATCATCAATAATTTGAATAAATTAAAACCTAAAACAGTATAATCCCACCTAAAAAAATACAAAAAACAAAATAGTGTGCTAGGTTTGAGAAGAAGGATGCTCTAACCTTCTTTGCTTCAGAATTCAGAGTTCAAAGTTCAAATGGCAATTCACAGTTCATCATATTTAAAAAGAAAATACAAATGGAAGGATTTGAAGATAGTTTGTATAGCCAGACTTAGTAACTGAAATATTGAATTGATCTCCCGAGCAAGATCAAAATAAGCAATTTTTATGATGTCTCTGGATACCAGCAAGTTCTCTGCAGAAATCAATGAAAATAATTAGGAAGGCTGCAAAGAAATTGATCATCTCCATATCAAATATCGAGCAATCCACAAACAAATATTAATACATGGATGGATATTAATAATCCCTCCAATTAATTTTAATTCACGTTGTCAAGATTATGGTAGATAACATGCTAATCTTGGGCAACTAAGACATGGCCATTTCGATGAAATTGCCGATACAATGTGTAAGTTTTACGATATGTTTGTCTAGTAGTTTTCATCCTTATATTTTCCAAGTGTAATTCTGACTTTGCATCAAACAAATTTCACCAAAGCACATTTCTATAATTCTATCTCAATTACACGCTGCAACAGTATAGTAAATACTCTATCATTTTCTCCAATGATAGACATATATGAAAACAAACCTCAATCAAGGATGCTCAATGAAGCATTCAATTTCTCATTTATGTCAATGAACATGTTATTGCATCAAGTCGTTAAACATGTCTTAAATTTATTTGTTGGACATAAATCATTCCAATGATCCTATTACACAAAACTTCAATCAAGCATTTTATCAAACAGGTTGCAAACAAAGTTAACACTAAACCTTTCAATAAACACCTATACCCATAACAACAAAAGCCAGAAATCAAATTATTATGGCATGAAACAATAAAATGGGTCAGTATATTATACACTTTTATTCAAATTCTAATCAACTCTAACTCTAATAACAATTCAAAATTACAAATTCAAAACAAAGATTCAACCTTTTTCAAGAACTTACCGAGATTTGCTGGATGCTCTAGCCTTTTCTCTTATGTTTAGAGTTTTTTTTTTAATGCTTAGAGTTGAAATAGGAAGAATAAACTTAGAGAAGTTCTGTTATAGCATTCCGAGAAGAGGAGCTTGGTGTGGTTGGTGAATGAGAATTGGATGATGGAGCAAATGTTTTTCCACCAAAATAGAATAACTGAAATTTGTCAGTTTTGTATATGGGTGTATGAATGAACGTGGGGCTTCACAGTTTGGAACGTGGGGCTTCAATTTAAGTTAAAAAGTAACTGGCAATTACCTAGTTGGTGTATTATATATAGGGTAGATTGTGTAACATCATTGGCAGCTTCATTCTTTTTCTATTTGATACGATTGTGGTGTGTGGTGGTGATCAGTGACCAGTGAATTTGTCGAATTTGAAAATTGAACATTATGGCATGAGGATCAATTTATAGGTCAATTCGATCATATAATATGTCACTTTGTCAATTTTATTAATAATTCGTGAATAATTTAAATAGCTAGAATGAATGAATCCCAATTTCGAGTATTAATTATACTTGCCGTCTCCTTCTCAGTTATTTCGATAATAACGTGGTAGTATTGACATGTTCTCCGGTGGAGGTACCGGTGGATTTGGAGGTGACCAGAGTTCATTTTTTTTAACAACGTCCTAGTTTTAGGTTGCTAAAGACTGTAATTATTCCTCCCGTTAAACTTCTCAATTTTCAAACTTTTATTACCATCTATCGTCGGAAATTAATGCTAGGGGACTTGACACCGGGACTCAAGGGCAGTCTCTGACAGTGTTTGACGTCGGAACTTGAAGAAACAACCCACAAACTAGTAAAACAACTCAGTGTAAGAAAATAGGTAAATATGAGCCTTTATTTATAAAGCCTCAAGATAACCCAAAACCCTCACACAAAGAAGTGTTAAGAGTCTATAAGGTTCGACTCTAAAATCAATTGGCAATAGAGGAAGCAGCCCAAGATCTTATATATTGACTCGAGAGGACACCGATTTTTGATGTGATTATGCATCTTAACCAAAAATTGTGAGAAAGAAAGGTGTTTTTGAAAGGAAATTTCTTGTCCAAATCTCTTTTTAAGTCTTAACTACAAATTCTCTAGAAGAGAGAACCTTTGGAAATGGAACCTATTCAAAGGCTACACTAATCTTACTACTCATAAATCCAGGTTTCGATCATTGTAATAACTATTACAATTTATCCAAAAATATAAGTTCAAGAAAATTTCTTAAATTCCGAAGCTCGTTTCTAGTTTAAATTTTGAAACAGTTTTAAGAAAAGAAACTCTGAAATTTAAAAATTCTCTTAATGTTATTGAAGTAGAAATTCTTAAGCTTCCCATCCCCTAAGAGTTGTTGCTCTGGCAACACGATTGATGCCGAGTGAGAAGGCGCCCATGCGGAGATCACAATTATGTGTCTTGCACATATTCTTCACATCCATAAAAGCTTTTGTCATGTAAGTCTTTAATACAGAATTTACTTTATCTTCGTTCCACATGAATCCTTGGATGTTCTGCATGTATCATCACATTACATTACTTTTCATCAAAGATAGGAAATCAAATTGCACTAGTCATAATTAACCAATTTAAATTAAGGGCACGACGGAACTACTATTGTTCATGGTAGGGCTGTTATTGAACTGGGAGTGTGTAAAAAAAATTAATCCGGTAAGATAAGGGTCTGAGAACGGGTAAAAAAGGTTAATCGGTATTCGTAGTTACCTGGTAAGTATCCGATAAAGTATTCAATAACATATTCGATGTTAACTTTCAGATGTTATATTATTGATTTTAAACTTTTTTAAAGGTATTTCTAATGTATATATTCTTTATCGGATATATGCGGAACCAGTCCGGACCGATATCCACCTGATAAATTATCGGAGCGGTAACGGTCCAAAAAAATATATCCGATATAATTAATAGTTCAGATCAAGAAGGATCGGTAACATATTAGTCCGGTTCGGGTAGAAATGGGTATCCAAATTAGACCGGACGAATAACAACACAACTTTTGGTGGTTCAGTTGGTAAATTAATTTTTTTTTTTGATAATTAGCGATGAATTATGATTACAATGATATTACAAACATGAATACATAAATTGCTAACTAATAGAAAGTTAGAGTATAATATGAGACAAATATGTCTCCAACAAGGTTCGAACCCATGACCTCTTACATGAAAGGTTGGGCCGGATGCCACTAGGCTATTGAGCCATCGGCCAGTTGGTAAATTAATTGGTTAGATGGTTTATTAGAGTGGCTTGAGATTGACAACTTCATTTGTTTTAACACAATTGTATGTAGTAATTATTTGGTGTACATCTCATATTTTCAAATATCATTTTTCATTTAGCTACTTTATTACACAATGTTTGAGTTTTAATGTTTTTAATGTGTCCATTTAAATGTCTATTCTATATAGTAAGTTATTATTCAATACAATAATATATACTCCCTCCGTCTCTAAAAGATTGTCACATTTTGACTTTTGTTAGTCAAATATTACAAAATTTAATCATGAGTTCCCATTAAACGATAAGAAATAATATAGTCTTGTGGGACCTTGTTAGATTCGTCTTAATATATATTTTTGAAATATTAACTTTTTATATAAATTTTTCGCATGTAGAATAATATATAACTATGTTTTAAATCATGTTTTATTGACCATCATAAGTCAAAATGTGACAATCTTTTAGGGATTGAGGGAGTATTTTATTAAAGAAAAGGTTGAATCGCAACTTCAATTGCCTCGTCGTCCTTGCCTTAAGCAGTCGTGAGGAGGTAAATTTCGGGGTGTGCCTCAGAGGGTCAGGGAACTTGGATTTGCCTGTTTACCACTCCAACACGAGATTCGGTCCTTTGCGGGACTCCAACTCACACCGTATAAAGAGGCTAGACTGTCATCACAACATCCAAGCTCTTTACCAGTTGAGCTATACCCCACGCATAATTTATATTTTGTTAATATTATAAAAGTTCAATATATAGTTATTAAAAAAATTTCAAACCACCATCATCATTGCGGTAGATCTGCCCCTAAAGGCCACTAGGATCATTTATGTTTGAATTATATTTTTGGTTGATCACTTTAAAAGGTTCCTTATTGTTTATTTTTGTTTTAACATTCTAAGTGTTTCTCAATATACTTCCATTTAATTCAATATCTAAGTCACGGTTAGTTGGGTCACACTAATTGGTCACATTGACATCACATGACAATTGTCGAGGAGTATTTTAGTAATTTCATATTTTCAATTTTAGGAAGAAAAATCAATTTGATGAAAATACCAATTTACACACATTTAAAAATAAAAGTCATTGACTAAGATCATTTGAAAATATAAGTGATAAATCGAGAACAAGATACACATTCATATATTATCATCTTATAGCTATAGTAATGTATAATTTCAAGACATGGATGCTCAGTTGTGTTTGGGGTGATATTTTGGATCAATCACTTATATTTTTAAATAGTCCTGCTCGATCATTTTTGTTTCCAAAATATCTTAGTTGGTGCTTTACTGCTTTCGCCTAAGTAATTTCTTTTTTCAATAGATCTTGAAGTGTGAAATCACTAAAATACCCCATAGTAAGAGACATGTGATGTCAACATGACCTAATTAATGATGACTTCATTGAAAATTAGTCGAAGTATCAACTGAGTCATATTGTTAAAAACATAAGCGATAAGATATAATATAGTCTTATACCTGTACCCACTCGAAGTAACTCACGGTAACGCCTCCAGAATTTGCTAATACGTCTGGCAGCACGATTACTCCTTTCTTCGACAGAATCTGTAGACTGAAGTATATATTGCATTTCTTTCTAAAGCAGTGTATAATTATGAAAAACAATCAACTATGCACAAACCTTATCAGCCTCTGGATCAGTTGGATGATTAGCAGCCTCAACGATAAACTTCGATTTTATTTCCTTGGCGTTATCACTGTTGATCACTCCGCCAAGCGCTGCTGGGATGAGAATATCACAGTCTTCCATCAGTATCGATTTAGCGTCGAATGTGTCAGCACCTTTAAAGCCTACCACTCCATAATTTTGTTGAGTATGCTTGACCAGACTTGGAATATCAATTCCATTGCTGTTTTTAATCGCCCCAGTTACATCACTTATAGCGACAACTTTCGCCCCTTTCTCATGAAGCAGCTTAGCCGCCCACGAGCCCACATTTCCGAACCCCTATCAGAAGTATATGAACTATCGATGATGGCGTTTTTAGTAACTTAAGTACTACAAATGTAAATTTTCTACGAAACATTTATCTGATCGCTGGGGATAATAAGAGAACTGTACTTGTATAACGACTCGTTGCCCTGCAATGCTCTTTCCATATTCATTGAGCAACGCCTCTGTTGCGAAAAGTACACCTCTTCCGGTTGCAGCATCTCTTCCTAGTGATCCACCAAGATCCTGATGGGCATAGTTAAGAACTCTCAAAATCTCAATCACAAATACTTTTCGTCGAAAGATCCATTAATAAACTCGCTAATGTTATTGTACTTACAATTGGTTTCCCTGTGACTACTGCTGGAGAATAACCATGAAATTTCGAGTACTCGTCCAATATCCATGCCATTGTCTGTCATGACCCAGGGCCAATTATGTGAATTAACACTCTTGTAAAATTAAGAATGAACACTTTAGACTACGACTCTTGCTCGAACCTGTGGATTTGTTCCCATGTCTGGAGCAGGAACGTCCATATGGGTTCCAATCAAGTCATGTATCTTTTGAGTGAATACACGAGTCATACGTTCCAGCTCAGAAACGCTAAGCTCAGTTGGATCGCATCCTATTCCTCCTTTAGCACCGCCATATGGTACATTTGCTACAGCGGTCTTCCACGTCATTAACTGAGCTAAAGCATTCACTTCGTATGGATCAACCTCTGGGTGGTATCTGATGCCTCCTTTCATGGGTCCTCTCGCGTTGTCGTGTTGCACCCTGAACCCGACGAAGGATGCCAACGTTCCATCATCTTTTGGTATGGTACACTCAACCTGCACTAGAATAGCTTGCTCAAGCTTTTCATTGAATTGTGCACAAACAACTTAAAACAACAATTTAAGTCCAAATTGTGAAATTTCAACATTAAGCCTTTGCAAAATGTTATCACTACACAAAAACTTCACAAAGATACACTCAATGAGTTCTATCCAACCCGTGACCTTGATCTAGTGGTTATTGACCTAGCCTCCATATTTGGAGGTCCTGGGTTCGAGTTCTGGCAAGCATTCTAATAAAACAGATGTCTCTGCACCGTTGTTAGCATAGATTTCCCCCTTCCCGATTAATATAAGTTTACTTTCAGTATAATATCGTTTGACAAAAAAACGAGTTCTATCTAGATAGTTTATTTCCCAAGGTAAGTTTGACAAAACAATAACTTCTAAAGCATATATAGTATCAAATTTTGCACCTAATTTCATACAATCTACTCCCTCTATCCCAATTTGTTTGTTCACTTTCTATTTTGACCATATATTCGCATTAGCCGACATAAAATAGTACTCCTTCCATCTTGTTTTTTACTTGTCTTCCTAACATCAAACACGTTTATTAAGAAATCATATAAATTTACCTATAAGCCTTTGGGTAAAGAATTTAATGATTGAATTAAGTATATTAATTTATACTAGTTGAATTTATTACACATCATTAATTTTATAAACTTCTACCTTCATTTTACGCAACTTACTTCTAGGAGAAGTCTCGTTTATTGTTGTTATTGAAAGCTAAAATTAATGAAGACTCCATTTTTCGTGACATTTAAACATTTATTTACCTTCATTTTATGCAACTTAATTTTAGCATTGATAATATAATTGCATTTACTATGGACAGAAGAGGAAAAAATTGGTAAAATATGAATGAAATGGTGGAAAATTACGGTTCATTAAACTTTTCGTTCATTAATGGTTCATTATTCATAAAATGTATATTGTACCCATTTAAATAATATTTTCATCTTCTTTTGGTACATTTTAGGTAATACGTACCATTATGTCAAAAAAATCATTAATGTCAATCATCTAAGCCTATTTAATAATTTGTACCAACTTGTTAACAGGTTTTGGTACACAAACTATATCGGTGTATACTATCAATTTGGTACATTTTTTTTGAACATTTTATGTTGTACCATCTTAGAATATTATATAATGGGTACCATATTTAAATTGAAAATAATTGTATATGTTAATTATTAATGAACGGTATTATTAATGAACAATAGCCGTTCCGTTAAAAGTTCAATTCGAGGTTCGGTTCAACATACATTGTAATTTTTTTATTTTTCTTCTTATTTTATCAAGAACATTCAAATTTTTGTTTTAATCGAACCTTCAAACGGAATCGAACTTCAAATTTTTGGATTCGGTCGAAGTCGGACATAATCGAACCTTCGAATCTCTAATTTCCAACCGAATCGAACCATGACAAAACCACAATTCAATCTAGCATTATATTGCTCACTAAAATGGGTTAAATTCCTAGGAAATTTGATTCCGTCCTATTACAAATAATGAATGCAGACCCAAGAGTTCTTACATAAATAGTTGAACCAGGTACCATTAGATTATTGAGTTGTCGATAATTGCGTAATTCTTATAATTATTGTTAAGTATGTTTTAAAGTGTGTGAAACGAATGATCTTGAGATTTTCAATTGCATGTATTACTTTTCATCTGTTCAATTGGGTTAGTTCTACAACCTTTTTAAGAATTGAGTTTTGGATCTCATTTTGTTATTTTAGCTAATAATATTAATATTATCCATCAAACCATATTTACCTAGTAAAATAAATTAGCCATGTACCACACTTATATGACAAAATAATATTAGCCATTTAAAAACTCACTGTATAAACAAAATCATTAATCAATAACCAACTCTCAACACAAAAATTTTGAAACAACCTGAAATGATAAATTAAGAAAAGAAAATATGATAAAGAGTGCGGGCATAAATAACCCAACCCAACCTAACCCGAAAATGCGGGTTATCTGGGTTGATGGGTTTAGACTAACGAAATCATAATAAACCCGGCCCAACTCGAATTAACACATACTAATTTAAATTTGTAAAATTATACTCAAAACTAGTTAAAAAAATAAAAAAATTTACCTTAAAGATACATTCAATAATATTGAAAAGTGTAAATAAATTTTCTATGGGTAGTTTTATGACTTTATTAGTTTAGTTTATAATGCATTGTTAAAATATCTTTCTCTTTTACTCATCACAACTATTTTGTTTTAGTATTTGTCTTTATACTAAAGACCTCAGGTTCTAAACGAAAGAAAAATAATCCTAATAATGACGAGTCAAGTTCCTCTCCAATTCCATTCCCTCATGTTTTCCTCATTTCCATCATTTTCTCACCAATTTTTATATTATCAAAGATGTTGATGAAGAAAGTTAGGCATGTAGAAGACAACAAATGCTTCCAAGTAGACATTTAATCAAGTAATTTGCTTCTAAGGTGAATCTTTCATTCTAAGGTGAATTTATCGTCTTCCACATGCATGGCATGCATTTTTAATATAGTGTTGATGGAATGTCTACTTAAAAGCATTTGTTGTCTTCTATATGACTAGCTTTCTTCATCAATACCTTTGATAATATAAAAATTGGTGAAAAAATGATGGAAAGGAGGAGAACATGAGGGAACATGAGGGAATGGAATTGGAGAGGAGCCGGACTCAATAATGACAACCTGATATCCCATTAACTATTTAATGCTCCTTCCAATGTTTTTGTAGTTGTCATTTTTCCTAAATGTACTGTTTCAAAATAATTGTCATTTTAACATAATAAATTATATATACTTTTACATTTTGAATATACCTTTTCATTATTTCTTATGTATAAATTATTAATCAACCAAGTATATAGCTTCAATAATTTGTCACTCCATAATTTATATATTTTGGACAACCTTTTGAAAATCACTAAAACGATTACTAAAAAATCACAAGGAACACTTCATAATTTGAATATAATGAATATTGTTATACGACTATCGAAGTTATAAATATATTAATCTAAACTTGTGTTATTCTTTTCTTTAAAAGAAGTTGCAAATATGATACGACTATACTATTTTGTCTAATGTTAGATTGTTATTATAGTTGTTAAATATTAAATTATGAATATTCATACAATATTTTTATTTTTTAATACTTTACTTTGTGGATTTGAATTTCACATAATTTATTAATAGGGTTTACACAACATATTAGTAAAATCCAATTTTTATGCTTTTTATTATTTGGAATTAATTGAGTATATTATTTTAGACGTGAAAACTGTTAACGTCTGATCAGAGTAACCCATCCAACCTAATTCAACCCAAAAATAAAATAATCCGAAGTAACGGATCACATAATTTTTGAGTAGGGTTTGAGTCTATTTTTCGAAAACCCAAAATATATTGAGTTGTGTTTGGATTTAATCAAAATAATCCCAACCCTACCCATGCTTAGTAAAGAGTAAAGACTGAAGAATCGGTGGAATTACAAATCTTGATTGTTTGGTCTCTAACTTGTTAATATGAGGAGAAAATGTCGAAAACACCCTTCAGGCTTTATGACTATTGGGTTAATATTAATTATGAAAATGATGATCCAATGATTCTTAGCTTAACACAAAGCATTAAGGTTGCGTCTGGTATAATGGAATGGAATGATGTAGGAATTAAATAATGTGATTGAATGATCATTAGTCATTAAATTCCTTCATTTGGTACGACATAATGAAGTCAATGATATAATTAAATTACTAAATTATTAATATACTATTCAATCACACATATTATGAATGATCTTTCTTGTAAAATAATTGAAGCTTCCGATTCAACAGCTAGCAATAAATAAAAAATTTCATGCCATTAATGAAAATACTAATCTGAAATTTTTTGTTGTGCCAATAACAATAACGCTCAAATCCCAGAATAACCCACAATCATTTACCAACTTTTACATTTCAATAAAACTTTCACTTATGCTCATAAAAAAATATGCTTTATCTCTAACATTACAAAACAAGATTGTAAGACCATCACTTTATATAAAATTGTAAACTTAATGTGTCCAAAAGGTATAGAACTATTTGTGAGGCCTAAAGAAAGCAACCCAAATAAATAGTACGGACATATTGGAAAGAGCAGAAGGGAAGGAGCTTACAAGAAGATAAATACTCGCAAAAACTATAGCTCGTGTAGATGTTGGCTGCTAATTAATAGTGTAGATGATGATGCCTGCTGTGTAACGTGTAGATGAGGGAGGGTTAAAATGTCATAATTTTTCTAACTTGATTAGCTAGTAGGAGGTAATCACCCATTACCCCCAATTTGGGCGGAATGGTTATTACCTCAAATGAGGTAATTCAATTAACTAAGGAATGCAATCAAAATTCATTATTAACTACCAAACTATGTAATACAAACTAATTTAATTCCATTCCTTCTTATCTCATTCTATTCCCGTGTACCAAACACAACCTAAGAGTTAACTTAGTATTATAATGCTTGGCTCTATTTTAATGGTTCCTTTTGCTTTCTCCTAATTTAGTAAATGGTCAAATTTTATGATACCTAACCTCAAACCTTGTGATAATATAGATGATTTCTAATTGACAAACATAGCAATAAAGGATAGTATATCAAAGACGAGCAGAGGCGGATCTACATGGTGGTCAAAATATATGTACTCAGGACCATCTAAACACTAGCAGAAATAGTAGGTCGCATGGTATGGTAAGAATACAAGTCTTTCACGATAGCATCTCATGTTCGAGTCCCACAAATTGATATCTAATTTTCAAAGCAAGACACCATATTTTTAGTTTCTTAAAATAGTTTTTCTTTCAACAATTTAACAAAGCAACATTACATATTTCTAGCCTTTTTAATCCTTTTCTTTCCAACTTTTCAAAAAAAAGTCTTAGTCAGCAATAATCCTAACACATACTTCAATAAAAAAATGCTTCATACTAATTTTCTCAATTGAACAAGGACCAATAAGTTTCCACCTATGTAATTATCTCATCAATCAACTAAAATGGGATACTTATTCTTCAAATTATAATTTGATCATAACTGTATTTAGGTTATGTACTTTTTGTATATTGTTCTTGTCAACTTCTTTTCTCTTCTCTATTCCTATAGTCATAGTGAGGGATTATCCAAAATTTTAGTCCTGAATCCGTCTCTAAAAACGAATTGTTTTGATATATTTTATTTTGTAAAAAGAAATGTTAATAGGAAAAAAAAATGAATGGCATGATGAGATCCATGACAACAATTTGATAAAACATGCAAAGATAAATTATGATGAAATTGAAGTAACCTTAATTTCTCGAAAAGGCATGAGCATACTCATTTCAAGCTTGGAATCCAAGCCAAGCAGCTTGGAAGCAAGTTTGAAATTTCTATTGGTCGCTGCTAAAGCATTCATGGCTCTTGAATAACTTCAAAATTATGTCGATTTCGAATAGAAACTTTAAAACACCTAGATTCGCTACGGGTGAAAATTATTACAAAGAGAGATGAATCGACCTGTTGATAATAATAAACATATTTTATATGTTTGATCTGTCCGAAAATCAAGCAGGATCAACAACTAATTACATTCATCTATAACCATGCTTAACAAAGACCTTACTCTACCGTGTTATATGGTCTACGTCATTTTTAGGAATTTTCTCATTGGCTTTCTCGTTAACCACATTAATATAGAGATCGGTATGAGTTGAGTGGATAAAAAACAACATTGGGTATGAATATATTCTCCCTCTGGTTTACTATACTTGATTGTTTGGACAAAAAATATTTTGTTAAGGAAAGGAAAGAATTTACTAATATTCTCGAAAAGTAAAAAGTATTTTAAAGTACTATTACTTTACTGAAGGGATAAAAAAGAGAAAATAATGTTAAAATCGCATTAGAACAATCAAATGTTTTGAAAAAGTAAAAAGTTCCTAAACAATCAAATATAGTGAAACAGAGGAGTATAAACTACTATAGCCATTTGATATCACTTGTTACACTTTTATTACTACAAAAAACATTTAGAAAGGCCCTTCAAATTTCAATCGACTGATAGATGCGTCGTCCTGGGAGGCGCTGCCCAAGTAGATGATGCTTCTAGAAGCACAAAGACTATGAAAAAGTGAACCACGTATGACGACAAGCCAACTGTTAGATTAGTTCGATTAACATAACAAATAAATACTAAACAATAAAAACAACGAGATTGGTAACCCAATTCAATACCAGTGATGCACCTACATCCGGGGCCCATTGGCGATTAGTACAAGATCTAAAATCTATCTCTTTCCCACAGCTCGTGCTTTAAAGCGAACGAATGGAACTAAAGGAATGATTGTTGACTAGACTTAGACGATATTACCTCTGATTCCTATATGCTTAAATAGAGAGAATATCCCAGCTAGAATAGCAATAGGATATAGGAGAGACTAGGAAATGATTGGCCTTTAGCGATGCGATTTTGCACTCCTGTGCTTACCAAAAGATATCCACTATATGAAAAAGATGTTACAAGGAGGGTCTTACTCGTATGCCCCACATACTCAACGCCCTAACCTAGACTCTTCTTGGAATGTCCCTAACCTATCATCCCAATACTACAACATCATCCTGATGCCTGAATGAGAACAAAATGTTTGTGGAAGATAAAAAAATAAACCTCAATGTTGCTATATCAGAGTAATATAACAACTGTATATTCAGTTAGGAGCAAAGACCAAAGCTCCTAACACATAAAAAATAAACCTCAATGTTATATGCTCTCATACTCGTAGTATTATCGACTCATTTCTTCGTCGATGAACTCTCCAATATATAACTAGGTCTTGGACTTCTTGCGTATATGAAGAATACGGTAATATCTTCATTCAATGTTCTTGTGCATTCCACTTATAATAATGTGGAAGATCTGCCCAATATTAATTCCTTCCTTGATTAATTGATTGATACTTAAGTAACCTAAGTTACCTAATTTGATTGCTTGTTCTTTAAGAGTAATACAGATCCTTAATCGATCAAAAGGTTTACTTTATGTAATAACACTGCTTGTCTTCGAAGTATTGATTCTTAACATCAATTGTGGATTGGAACTGTCATTTGCTTTAAAACTTGTGCACATTTACTCAGTGGTTCCCTTCAGCTCACTGTTATAACCTAAGACGCATAACAGTCGGTTTCTCAGAAAAATTGGCCAATTCGATTGCTCTAACAGACTAAAACATTTATAACTCATGGAATATTGATAAAAGGGGATTGGAACATTTTAAAAGATAAGTGATTGACGAGATCGTTTTGAAACATAGGGGTGATGGACTAGAAGTAACTTATAAACATAGTTGATTACTACACTCATTGGCCATATTTTTAATTATTTAAAAGAGTCATGTAACAATAATGAGATAATTGATGGAATGGTCCTATTACGTAGGCGACTATTGCATATTGGTATTTCAAAGTGGCAGCGATGTACAAATGATCCTTGTAACTGTGTTTTGTGTGCGCATATGGTCCATAAATTAACGTCAGCGTTAATTGTTAACGAAGAAGGAAAATTTAAGCTTGTTCCGAGACCATTTGCGCACACGATACACACTTACGAGAATCATTTGGGCACACGATCACATTTACAGGGACCATTTGCGATCATTTTGAAAAAACAAAAAAATAAATATTTATCTGAAGTTTTATTAGAATTGCAATAACAATCCAAAAGGAAGTATATTAGTTAGCTTTTAACAGAGTTATGAATTTAGGGATCATTTGCGCACATGATATGTACTTAGAGGGACCATTTGCGCATCGTTATCACTTATAAGAATCAAAATACAACGATCAACCATTTACTGAGATCATTTCGACCATTACCTTTAACAATAATATGTAACTTTTCTAATAGGTATTTTTATGTTTAGCGATGATTGGGACACATTACTATTTAGTTATTATTCAATTCTTTATGATTAGATGCCTTGCAATTAGCTTTATTAGAAGACATAAATTAGTCATTAGAAAAAAGGGAGAAACCATGTTCATTAACCCATTTAGAAGATACACCCGTATAAATTTAAAAAGGGTTAATGACAGTAAAGATCACTGAAAATATCTAATCTTTTCAATTTAATCACCCTCATTTAAAAGTATTTATGTTGGATCACTCAACTGCATTTTTTTGATAATATTTGGTCACTGAACCGTTTTGAAAAATTTTGAGCTATTTCGTAAGTTCTTTGTCGAGGGTAATTTTGTCCGTTCATATTTATAAATATTGAATCATCTTTTTAATCTTTTTTCTTCTATTTATTTATATTTTTGGATTAGATTTTTAAAATAAAATATGAAAAATTGATTAACTAATAAAAGACACGAAATTCGATTAAGAAAAAAAAAAGATCAATTTCGTCTCTTTTATTAGTTAATCAATTTTTCATGTTTTATGTTAATTTTTTAAAAAAATTAATCTAAGAAAAAGAAAAAAAGAAACAAAAGTTTGAGAAAGAAAAATTTTAAAAAAATGATTCAATGTCTATAATTGTGAACGGACAAATAGTCTCACTAAAAAACATCCGAAATGGCCTAAAATCTTTCAAAACGGCCTAGTAACCAAATTTTGAAAAAATGCAGTTGAGTGATCCAACATGGACATTGTTAAATGAGGGTGATCGAACTAGAAATATTAGATACTCTGAGTAATTTTTGGTGCTATTAACCCTTTAAAAAATAAGAAAAATGATATGTCGTGCCTCTATTTGTATAAGAGCAAATGACACTGGACACCACTAATGTTTCATTTATTTTTCACATCAATCAATGACATTTACTTTCAACCCGAACAAATCACTCAAGTTCATAAACAGTTCAACGGGTCTACTTCCATAAACCTTTTGCATTTACATGTCAAATATTTTAATTGTATACAAAACTAACGAGAGCAATTTAGTCAACACATTTAAAATTACATAATATGAGAAACTGTTGGGGATTCTTCTTCTCCTCCAATACCATCACACTTCATTTATTGTAGCTTCTTTTTTAAACAAAAGAAGATTGATAAAAGAACAATGATCAACCTTATTTTTGAAGATCCAACACTACATTCATATTCCAAGTACCATCCATTGAAATGTCTAAATATCCTTATAAAATATACCCTCATTTCGCCTTCTTATCAATGTTCTTCTTCAATTTAAACAACTACGACCATTTACCAACCACCATCACCATCACCATCACCACTATTTTGTGGAGTCTTTGGACTTTCATGAATGATATATTTTCAATGGTGTTACATTCTCTCAAGCTCCACACAAGCTCCAGATTGACATAAACAACTGCACCGACCGAGAGATTCCTTCACAATTGCACCACATAAATTATATTCAACTCCACCTTCAACATACTCGTAAATTGACACTTGCCATCTATGATCAAGATTTATCAGTGTTTATCAGCGTCTATGAATAAAGTTTCGTGAATCCATCGTCAGCCTCATCATGACCTGAAGGCACGATGACGGTCACAATGGATGTGTTTGAGACAACGTCGTTTTGCATCTAAAGATGTTTTTAATGGTGGATAGGGGGATATGTGATGTTTTTGTTGTTGTTGTTGTGTTGTGGTATTTGATGTTTGTTGGTGGTGGTGGTTGTGGCATGTAATGTTTGGAGATGGTGGTGGGTGAAAGTTGGTTGGTAGTGGTGTTGATTGCTGGTAGTGGTGGTGTTGTGAAGCAGAACATGGGAAAGGGTAGGGGTTATTGTGGTCACGGTGATGTTGGTGGTGATGGTGATGGTGGTAAGATGGTGAAGAAGAAGAAGAAGAAGAAGAAGAAAGAAAAAGGGGAGGGGTAGAGAAACATAGTAAGGGAAAATGGATTTCATTTAGGGTAAATAAAACACTTTGGGAGAGGGTTACTCAAATCAAAGGTGGAACATTTTGCCTTTTCTCCAAAGCAGCAAGGACGTGGAGAGTACCCTTTTGTTGGCCGTTAGTCGGTCTTGTAGAAGGATGCCCTGCCCCCGAGGAAGTGGGCCGGAGGGCGAGAAAGAGCAGAAGCAGCAACACTGCCACTGCTGCAACAAACAATAGCAAAAGAATTAGGGGAGGGGATAAACTTTTTAAAAAGATATTCTTCAAAGTTTCTCCTAGTTACTGAAATCATTTTTACTAGGATGATTTGGCTTGCCTCAAGAAGGCCGAGCCATCTTAAAGTTTTTACAGATGTTTTCTTTTCGCAGTTCTTTGCTAGGAGCTCCTCCTTCATTACACGGAGCACAATCTAGGGAAGCTCTTTAAAATATAATCAGATTGAACGTACTACCTTTTTATGGAGGACGGCAACGACTAGAGTCGGTACAAACTTTTTAAATTATGCTCAATTTTGTAATAGCTCTAATCTCGTTTGTACGTATGATGTAAACTCTAGGAGTTTGGACGTTGTTATCGTGGAGGTTCCCTTATCCTCAATGCTTGATGCAATATATTCATATTGATGATAATTAAAAAAAAAAATCACCCTTTTTAAGCTTGCTGCTTAAACAAAATACTTAGACTCCTACAACTTAATCCCGAGAAGAATATTTTATATGAAAATTCATCAATTTTGAGTATATATTTCTTATACTAATATTGAAATATGAATGTATAATATTTTCAAAGTAATCGGATAGAGTGTCGATAATTTCAACTTGAATCAAAATCATGAGAACCAGTGCCGAACTCATAGGAAAAAGTTGTTCGTCTCAACTGAGAAGGGGATATGACTTGCCTTCTTAAATAAAGGTCATGGCTCCGGCTGTGATTGCTGTAAATATATAGATCGTGTTCCCTTCTCCTTAGCCTTGCTCTTATTGTGAATCGAGTTTAGCCCATGTCTTTGTGACAAAAGGTCGTAGTGCTGCCTTTGCTGCATATTGTAATATCCAAAAAGTAAACTCAAAGGTCAGAGAAGATAATGAAACCAAGAGTCCTCATATATGCATTCACAAGACAGAGTTTGATACCTTGTCAGAAACTGACGGAGCAATATTCTGAATTGCAGACTCAAAGTGCCTATCTTTGATGGTTCGAGATGAGCTTATCGAGCTGTCTATTGATGTTTGTTCTTCGTTAACAGCAGCCATTGCCGCCTCATTCAACTATAATTTACCAATGAACACCAGTTAAATGACACATTCTATTTGTTCTATTTTTTATTTTATTAATGTGGATAGACAGATGGGATACAAACCAGTGCAGCAAGGTCAGCTCCAGTAAGATTTCCACATGCACTATCTTTAGCAAAGGCCATTAAGTCGACATTAGCATCAATAGGCTTCTTCCTTGAAATAGCTTTTAGGATCATGCCACGTTCATCTGGAGTGGGAAGAGGAACATATAAGAGTTTCCCAAACCTTCCAGGTCGGAGGAATGCAGGATCCATCATTTCAGGCCTAAACAAAGGTAGATCAGTAATCAGGCATAATATGATTACCATAAGATTACCATAAGAATGCTTATTGTTCCCATGCTCTAACACAAGACACACAAAATATTACAGCCACACCTATTTGTAGCGCCAATTACAAAAACTCCCTTCCGTTTATCAACTCCATCCAGTTCTACGAGCAACTGCTCAAGCAATACGATTTAGTAACCAGTAAGTAACCAGAGGAAGATAAAAGGAAAACTTTTTTGGGGGAGAATAATGAGTCTAATTAACCTGGGTCACTAGTCGCTCCATATGTTGTGCCCCTTCTCTTCCACGCTGTGGTGTCAAAGCATCCACCTGGTAAGAACACAACCTCTTCAGTACAGCGATTTGATTGTTCAAAAATGTTTTATATTATTCAAATTATGAGGCAAGCCCTTATTCATGAGGATGTCAGTTTCTTTAATCACGTTCACACCAAATATTATTCAAATTATACGTCGTTTGATGGCATGATTTTATTTCACACGTACACACCAAATGCTTACTTTGAAACTTCTACTAATAAGAAGAGACAAGTCATGAAAATATCCATGCAAGCTCTGAGCAAGAAAACGACAACTTCACAATTATACTTTTTCACTCTACTTCATATAGAACAAGACAGACATAACAGGCAGCATTGTCCTGATGTACATTAACCAAGAATAGAAATGCTATTGCAAATTAAGGATATGGGAGTATAAAATGAAGAATAAGACAAAAGTAGGAAGCACCTCATCAAAGAAGAGAACACATGGCGAACAGGTCCTCGCACGACTGAATATTGTTCGGATAGCCAATTCACTTTCACCGACCCACTTATTCAAAACCTCAGGGCCCTGTCAAAATTACACAACAGCTTAAATAATCAGAGAGGTGAGTAAGTATCATCTAATACAGATGATCAGAGTACACTGACCTTGATGTGTATGAAATTGGCACCCGCTTCATTGGCAACAGCCTTAGCAATTAATGTTTTCCCGCAGCCTGGAGGACCAAAGAGTAAAAACCCTATTTCGGAATCAATCCCGAAGTCCTGAAAAAGGAAAATTCAGATTCAAATTTTCAAAACATGACGTCAGAGCAACAGCTCAATCCATGGTCAACAATGACTAAAATAACTAGGTGGAGTACGAGAATTAGGAAGAGCCTAAGATGCCAAGGTAATAATTTACTTAAAATTGATATGATTCATTACACTGACAAGAAAAGCCTCTAAATAAAATCCTGAAGATCATTGTTTTATAGACTGATACAGAAAATCTTAAGTAAAAAAGTATATTTTTTATCAAGGAAAGTCTGAAGGCAGTAAAGGAATGAAGCCATCAAAGGAGGAACGCTACTTTATGGCTCAAAGAACTTTGTTTCTGATCAAGGAAACTCTGAAGGCAGTAAAAGAAAGAAGACTTTATTTAAAGGACGAACTCCACTTTAAGGTTCAAGATTATATCCCGAAACAGTATATCATCCTTGCATGTGATATAAGCATCATGCAAGAAATTAATGAAACAACAGAAACAGGAGGAACTCTACTTAGTAATAACAGGAGTGTCAAATAAGTACTTACTTAAGCTGCAAACTTTCATATCACTAAAAGAAGAGCCACTTACAGCATAGAGTTTAGGATTTTTGATCCTTTGAACTACATGACTATCAAACTCAAGCCTCAATGTCTCGAGTCCTCCGACATCCTCCCATTTAATGTTTGGAATAGAAGAAAATCCCTCTCTTCTCAAAGAAGGTTGGACTAGTTTCACCGCTTCCTGCAGAAGAGAGAAATTTGGAATGAAATACACAATAATCAACAGCAAAAAAACATAGAACACCAACCCCCACCCTTAATAGGGTTGAGCTAGAATACTATCAAGGAAATATAATGTTGTTGCTTCCATGACACAACATAATAAAGAACAGTATTATCTCCTAAATCACCTCGAAATCAGCCATTGTAATGTATAGTTTCCCAATTTCTTCATGAGACCATGGTTGCCGCCACCAGTCTTCAGCTTTTTCCCCAGCGACTGTAAGTATATCTAACTTTCTTTTATCAAACAATCTTTTCATTGCCAAATTTCCAGCTTTAGAAGTAAGTGCTACCAAATCTGCACCAACAAATCCTGGCGTGGATCGAGCGATCTTCTCGAGGTCAAAAGCACCTTCAAGTTTAAGCTTATGAGTAACCTTAGAAAGAATATCGACCCTTGCAGCTTCGTTCGGTACACCCAATGTGATCTCACGGTCAAAGCGTCCAGGCCGTCGCAGTGCAGGGTCGATAGAGTCGGGTCTATTTGTAGCTCCAATCACCAGGATGTAACCCGATTGAGAGACAGTATTTTCTGACAATGCATTTATACTAGAAGGATGCACCGGCTTATGTGATTCATCCATGCAGGTCATTAATTGAGTCACTATGCGTCTTTCCATTTCCCTGTTCATATTTTCCCTTTTTGAAGCAATTGCATCTACTTCATCAATAAAAACAATGGACGGGGAGGTCCTATATGCTTTGGAGAACAGCTCTCTTATGTTTTCTTCTGATGTGCCTGAAAAATCATTAATCATAGTGAAGAAACTAACCAAGGGATATTCTACCAGTTACCATTAACATGTCCATGCAAGTAAACAGTCACTAACTTAATATAGCTGGTTCGATCAGGGATCTTTATACAAGAATATAGACCACTCAAAATATTAAGGGGAAATAGCACCAACAAAATCAAAGAAAACCAAGAGGTATCAACAAGACCAAATGTAGATTGATCAAAGTCAGACTTCTTTCATTATAAAACCATAATATTAGCAACTAGAAGTCAAAGAAATGCACAGTTTCTGCAACATAGGAAAATTTTAACATATAACTGAAGTATGCTTTGCATCGATGAGCTAGATTGAGACAAACAATAAAGGAGAACTTCCATTGCCATGGTATGTATTGATCTTGTCTAACATGCAGCTCACTATTGCCAAAGCAATGTCATGTATGATTAAAGACTAGGTAAGCATGGCAGGAGAAGGATTCTAGATAAAGTCTATTAAGAAGACAATATAGACAAACTTTAATTGCCATGGTATTCTTGAACTTGTTTAAACTAACCCTCAATCAGGACGACCAAAAACTAAGTGCACGTCCAGACCAAATAAGATCGGTAATATAAGGCATCAATGAAAACTAAAAATGGTTGGATTGCCTACTAAAAGTAAGCCTACATCACTCAACACAATTACGTAAAAACACAATCCAATACCCCAGTAGTATTATTTAGTGCCAAAATTTATAGTGGTAAACTGAAAATTGGAGGCTCTATCAAATCAAAAGTGAAAATTGTATATTCAACAAAGCAAAGAAAGCAGATAGTTCAACGGATTGCAGATGTTACCTGAAACACCAGAGACCAATTCAGTAGCAGAAATCGAATAAAAGGGGACTCTGGCCTCATTAGCAATAGCATGAGCCAGCTTAGTCTTCCCACAACCAGGAGGTCCATTGAGCAAAACTCCCCCCATTGGTTTCACTCTAAAATGTCGAGGCAATTGAGGATGATACAAAGGTACCATAAATTCCATAATTAAATCCTCAATAACTTCATTCATCCCTCCTAAATCCTTAAACATGGGATATCTTTCTTCAATCTTTTTAGGAGTTTTCTCAACTACTCTTTTTATCCTATTAACCAACTCAACCATTTTACTCGTAGCTTCATTACCATTGACCTTGCCCACCTCACTCGCAACTTTATCCTTCCCTATACTGCTACTCCTCATTTTATCAAGGTAATTCTCCTTTATTAAATCTCTAGTCAAATCAATTATCGGCTCAACTGGTTCCCCAAAATTGGTATCTTCTGAGCCAGACTCATCACTCTCATCAGAACTGCTCTCCTCCTCAGAACTGCCAGACAATGACTCATTTTCAACTCTCCTTTTAGCTAAATGCCGATTTTCAATGAGTTTCAATCTTTTCTCACCTACAAGGATGGGGGAACAAAGATTTTTATATAAGTGTAGAAATTTCATTAATCGGGTTTGGGTCACACCCATATGAGGAGAGAGAACAAACTTCATAACTCAATGAGGCACCATCCTAGAACAATTTGGTTTTAAGGGTAACTCCTTATTTTTCAATATGGGACTCTTACATGTGGTAATCTTAGGCTCATTTGCAGCAATCTTAACACTCTCGCTCGCATGTGAGGTCTCCAGCTGGCATATAAGGCGGTCACACCATATGAAGAGAGAGAACACAAGTCAATGAGGCACCACTCCTAAAACTTGGTTTTAAGGAGGTAACTCCCTAGTGATTGAAGAATTTTATGAGTTTCCAAAAATTGAAGATACAGATCAAGAAATCGAATTTCAATTATTTATGCAAACATGTCAATTGGTAGAACTGTTGATAAAGGAAAGAGAGATTATGCATGAATCACTCACATATTCTTCTCAATTATATCTATCTACTCGATTAATTTGGAAAATTGGCAGGGATATGCAAGAACAAACCATAACTGTTTTTATTGGACATATTCCGCTAACGAGCTCATAGTTTATTAAGTGGTGAACTCTCCTTAAGTTTCAATGTTGGTTTCATTTGGAGCAATCTTAAATATAAACATACCCATAGTTTTAAGGCAACAACATATAAATATTTTGCGTAAATTATTGGCCTTCCTCCAATTTTTATTTTAGTTTTCCTTTAAAACTACAATTAAAAATTCTTGTATTATAAATTTATAATATCAAATTCCTAGATAAAAACATGTTCATCACTTCATGCTCAAGTAATATCACTATATCAGGTGATATAACAAAAAAAGGTATATTGAAATTGTAAAAGGACAAATAATAAAATCAAGAATCAATTACTAAAACGACAATTAAATAAAACACCAAGCTTTATTACCAGAATCAGCATTTCTCTTCCTTCGTTTGTTGTTATGAGTTGTATTTTCCAAATAATTTTCTGGGCTTTCATCATTTTCATCATCATCTTCATCTAAAGATCTTGTGGGTCGTTTTGGGTTGTTGCCATTGATGAGTACGAGTATTCTTTCGACTTGTTTGGTAAGAGGTTGGACCTTTAGGCGAGCATAGTGAGAGTGAGTTGACCGGAGATAGTCGACGACCTCGTCAACGGTGGGGGACTTCAGGAGGCATCTTTTAGCGTCGCGGAGGAGGGCGTTCCGGTTGAATGCGCCGCCGCTTTTGGGGGGGAGTTGTCTGCCCATGAGGCGGTGGGGATAGCTGAAAACAGAATAAGGAATTAGGACTGTTTGTTAAAATAGTTAGGCTAATTTACAGTTTACCCGTTTAGTATGAAGTTTGTTTTAGATTGACCTACATACTTTTAATTGTTTTTGGGTGTCTTTTGGATCACTTTTTTCAGTTTTAAAAGAGAAAGGTCTTTGATTTTTACACTCCACTTTATTACTTTTTATAGATTTTTCTAGAGTAATTGAAGGGTGAAATAGAGAAAATGGAGTCTAATAATCAATTTTTGGAGTGTAAAAATCAAAATTCAAGAGAAAATGATTATTGTACTCCTGTAACTATTACAAAGTATAGGGCAATATTAAATTGTTTACAAAATTAAAATTAAACCTCTACCCCTTCTTCTTCAACACACCCCACCCCTATTCAATCCTCACCTCCTCTTCCTAGGGTTGGGCGGTGAGAATAGCTGAAAACAAAATAAAGAATTAGGAATGTTTAAAGTAATGGGTTTTTTCATATAGACACATAAACTCTCAATATGCTATCAAATTAGCACCTAACTTTTTTTATAATATAGGAACTTGAAGCATAAAAATAACACCTGAACTTTCCTTTTTCATCTTTTTCTGGAATTTTAAGGTTTTAAAATTTGAAGCAATAGATAAAATAGTCAGATTATATCAAAACTAACTCAACCTACTAATAAAAAACTAACCTAACCTCAACCATTTAACCCCACCTCATTAATAACAATTCAAAACAAACGTCTCACCTCTCTTTCACCTTCTTCATCATCGTCTTCAAGCAAGAAAACGGTCAATTCTGATATTTCTGTGGAGGTGGAGAAGTAACACGTAGTAGGAGAGACTGTGTTATATTCTTCTTGTGTTATTGGGAGGTCTAAACTGCATAGATAACAAAAGAGTATCATCATTCCCATTTTCGTTAGCTTTTCTCCTCAACTTCGAACAATTCCAAGAGAATTCAGGTCTGTTTTCCATAGTCTACAGAACTACTTTCCCTTTTCTGTTCGGGAACCTTCAAACGTCTGTAATAGTGAAGTTATGCGAGACTAAATTTCAAATGGATGTTTGTTGCTTCGCAGGGGCTAACTGAGAAATTCAACGCCAAGGACACTTCTTACACTAGCTCGGCATCATTTACTTACGACACTTTGATATTAACGGTGTTGCCTTTCCTGCATGGTTAGCGGGAATATAGGGTAGGTCACACCCAAGGGCAAAATTGTGGGAATATCCTCTTGGTGTCTCGTCACATCCTGTATGGTTATCACGAGGAGCTAAAATATTGCATGGTGCCTCAAAAAGTTAGGAGACTTGGGTTTGCTTGTATACCATTCTAACACGAGATGTTACTTTTTGCATTACTCAAACTCACATCGTGCAAAAAGGCTATGCTGCCAGCACCTTTATTACCTAAGAATCAAGATATTTACCTATGCCTCTAGTGAAATCTATATATCAATATATATTCTAAATGTATGCCTATACCTTCAGTTAATCAAATAGCCTAGTGAAAAAGACTCTCGCTAGTGACCAGAATGTAAATGTATTATACGTCGTATTGTCCACCCCTTTTTGTTCGTTTTGACTAAATTTCCCAACTAATGTATAATATGGATATAAGAATTGTCAATATGCATTTTTAATTTTTTTAATAATGTATTTGCATTATATAATTTTAAATAAAAATTAATATAACGTATAAGTTGTCCCTATATTAAATAATCTAAATACCATTTGAATATTACCTACATAATGTATTAAATAAACTAAATTACCATTATTAATATAACATGTTCTTATAGGATCCATCACTAATATATATATATACAATCTCCGTTCTTTTTTATTTGTCTTTCTTACAATTTCCACATAAATTAAGGAGAATAAAAAGTAGTCAAAAAGTATATTGAGAATGTAAAATGAAAATCAATTGAAACTATATAATTGGTTGATTGATAACTTCATAAGAAATAATAATAATAAAAAGGTACATTGAAAATGTAAATTTACAATTAATTATGCTAGAAAGACAAATATTTATAAACCAAAAGTTAAGGCTAGAAAGACAAATAAAAGAGAACAGAGGGAGCATCATTAATAGATGAAAGGCCAACATGTACCCTTTTAAATAAATTATTTCGATTGTATGTTTAGTTTTAGATAAAATATTTCTTCCCTTTTCGCTATGACTAAATTACCTTTCGCAAATAGATTTAATTACAGAATATTAATATAAATAATATTTAAATAATATAAAGTATAAATCATCACTATATATTAACTAAATTTAAATATATCATGAATAAAGCTCAAAACTAAAGTATATTATGGATAGATACATTATGAATTAATGAAAGGTCAACATGAACTTCTTTAATTTAAAAACAATATTTGGATTATAAAGTTTTAAAGGAACTATTTGGATTGTTCATTTTAATATATGTAGTCTCTATATTAAGAACAAAATTAATACATATTAATTAGTTAAATACGACGAGTAGCATCACTTAATTTTATGATTAACTAATAAAATAAAGAATATATTACTATTAGAAACCTATGTATCATGCATAATAGTCTATTAATATAAAATACAGTCATTAATACAAAGTGTTAATTATAAGAAATGAATGATAATTGGTAAATAATGAAAATTATGCTATTTACAACGAATATTAACTTATGAAAAATAAAATTTACATAGTATAAAAATATAGTATTTATTTAAATTGCCGATGAAATTGCAAATATTAATATAAAATTTATATTCAAACCACATGAAGTATAAATTATACTTCGCACAATACTTTATAATTTTAACCATAATATTATTAGATAAAGATTTCTCATATACTTCTTTTTTAATTTGAATAAACAATAGGTGACTTATTCATTTCAACTTTTATAATCTAATAATATTTGAAACATAAGTACCACACGAATATATTATTATTCTATGTTAAACTGATAACTTGGACCATTAGAAACTTGTATATAATAATGGAATCTTTTAATATAAAATACTCATAAGAAACATTAATTATAGGCATATACATTTTTCTTTTTAAGTTTAGAAAATACTACTTCTAGTTTCAAAATATTTGATTATTTAGCTAAAATGTACTTTATATGGGATTCAGAGAATTTACTATTATACCCTACATGATACTTTCAAAATGAAAAATAACCTCTAAAACAAAGATGAAAAAAAAGTAAGAATACAAAAGTATATTGAATTCCTTAAACAAACTTTTTCAAAACAATCAAATAATTTTGAAACGGAGGGAGTATATGATAATGGATATTGACTTGTTAAAAAGTAACAAGTAAACTTACGTAATTAGTAGAAGGTAAACAAAACTCATGAAAATAAAACTTCAAATAATCTCGGCTCTTATGTCGTCCATTAGACCATGACCCTGAAAAGTCACACGACCCTTAGAAAAAGAATTCAAATGATCTCGACTCTTGTGTGGTCCATTAGACCATGACTGTGAAAAGTCACACGACCCTTAGAAAAAGGGACATAAGGAGTAGTTGTTTTGGAATGTGTAGAATCCAAATGAAATGATCGATATAAAGAGCACCAATTGCCGATGTAAATGTAGTCACTTCAAAGTTATTCTTTTGCATGCATTATTCATAGACAAAATTCAGGGTAAACTCAAACTATACATGATCGAGGGTGGACAATGTAGATGATGAACAACGTTCAACGTTGTTGCACGTAACTATCCTTCTCGTTTGTAAAATGAAATGAATGGAGTTATGCTTTGTATTTGCTCTTTACCAGGAAAGACGAAAATGTATCGAAAGGGTACATGTACGTACGTCTAATCTCTGCACTGCCAGCTTAAATTTAATTCTTGAAGGCTGATTTCTTGAGATGCAGATGGATGTGTGGCTCTCACTCGGGGGTGCTAAATAAAAGGGAATATCAGGTACTCGGCATAAAATAGGTTCCATATAAACCGATAGAAAGCTGAGATGGCGTCCTGCAATAAGAATATTTTCGCATGTCAGTTGATGAAAGATGCTTATCGTTTCTACAGAGGGATTCGATTCCAAGTGGCTGGAAGGAAAGAGGCAAATTGGCAACATAGATCCTGGTTCTGGAAACATTTAAGCATTATAAACAAGTTTTAAATAGTACTAGCGTTGCCTTAATTCTGAAGATCCAACCCCCTCAAACTATGAAGGATTTTAGGCCAATTTCTTGTTGTAACGAGCTACTAAATTCTTCACAGAAGATGTTTGATCGGTGAACGAGAGAATAGATCAAAGGATGCTCCTTGGTTTGAGGTTTTACTAACTGTCCTTTTTAGGATCACAAAGTTCCTAGGATGCTTATAGCCACTACTACACAATGACCATAACTAGAAAATCCATTTGAAATGAAGATATAGAAAAGATCGGTACTACTACTTCGTGTTTTTTAGTCGTCATCTTAACCTACATTTAGTGTTCTAAAATATTTGTTGTTTTGCAATTCTAATGCAATATTTGATTGACTTTTCCCATGAAGTACCTATTTATTGTATCCGAAATAAAATTGGTGGTCTATATACTTATTACCCACACATATGTGAAACAACATTGGATCTTAATTGACAATTTGACATGAAACGGCTAGGATGACAACTAAAAAGAATGGATGTATACTTGAACTGCCATAGACGAATAAGAAATTACCTTGCTATATTTTTCTTTTGCCAGCAACCACGTCTGCAGATAGAGAAAAATATGCATTGAAATCATTAAACAGGTATCAAGAGTTCACTTACCCAAGAAACGGTTGATATGGAGTAATCATGATGGTAGATTCAACAGATTGACAAGTGACGAGAAAAATAAAAATGAAACTAACTATAAAGAAAAGTCTAAGAGATCAGACAAAACTGATAATATAATTGCAGAATAATTAAAGAAGGTATGGACATGTACAATCCGGCGAGATGGATAAAAGAAGAAAATATCTATTACGATTTAGACTAGAAATCGATATGCATGTCGAGTCATATCTTCCAATTATTGGCCAGGGAGATTAAGGGAGTGAATAAGATATTGCAAAAAGAAAAATGAAACTGATGCAAGGTCTTGAATTTGAGACCTCTCCGAAACTGACCAAACATATTACCACTAGGCTATTTTACTTTTGTGTACGGTATTCATGTGAGTAAGCTATAGAAGGCCTAGGACCGTCCATGTCATCAGGTCATTGAAAACAAAGCATTAGAAACTAAACCTGAAAAATTAAGCTGCAAGCCAAGATGCTGTGGACAGGAATCATCAAGTTGCGTCTGAAAGCCTGAAAACAACATTTCCATAAGAGATAGTAAGAACTACTTAAGAGAGAAGCGACATTTATTCTGACTGAAATTTTGGCATCTGATAAATAATTTAGCATTACAGAAAATTCTCAAACTTCATCACTAGGTTTCTAACAAGCACCCACCTGAGGCATGTAAATTGCAGCCAATATAGCACCAACATAATTTATCAACAACAAGCCAGATCCCAATAAAGAAATATTTTGAACTCCTAGTTTCGTGGCAAAAGTGGATATCTGGAACCTGTGCAATTTTAGAATGCAAATGTAAGTCTAACATTTGAAAGAGACGCTAAATATAACTGTAAGTCAATTAATTGACTACAAAAGTTTATGACACTTCTACCTGTACATTAAAATCTTAAAGAAATAACTATGTTATACATATAACTGAAGTCGATTAGAGATATTAGCTTCCGGAAACATCCATTAGTACTAGTTATGTTAAAGTTGATAGGCAGCCTTGCACAAGTTTCTGTTTCACTTACTTGCGATCACCCTCCACGTCAGGAAGATCCTTTGTTATTGCAATGACCAGTGCAAATATAGTCACAAAAGTTGTAATAAAAGCCACAGGTGAACTGCATAACAATGTCAGTGCAGATATGAGCAGTTAGATGTAACCTAAATGAATAATATTCGCAGGTATCGCGCAAAGAGGAATATCCACATCCAAACTCACCTCCACTGAAATTGTAGCCCAAGAGCAGATCTTGTTGCATAATAAACACCAAAATTGAGAAGAAAGCCTCTTACCTACTAAAGTAACTCATCTGAGATTATCTTGTATAGACTAGAAACAGAAGCAAATGAAATCTTATGCATGGCTTATAATAGTTCAAGCAAATTTATAAAGCTCATAACAGTTTATTCTGAATTCTGATCATAGTTGTGAATAGCGGCACTATCATGGTGAACAGTAGTTCCGCGATGCGGTCCACTCCAAAAAACTCGCTATTGCAGCGTAGTGGTAGAGCTGCTACAGCGGGATTTTGGGAGTTAGCCAATTTAGATTTTCGGAGTTCGCCGATTTAACACCTTAAACAACGTAAGGAAGAAGGGGAGAAGAAGAAAGGGAAAAGGCTCGCCTCGAGTAATATCAAGCATACAACAATCTGGGGTTTGTGTTCCTATTTCTTTTTTTTTTTTACTTTTTTTCATTTAAAAAAAAATTATTTTATCACTTTTTGTCATATATACAATATATAAAACTCCAAGAAACTACTGCTACGCGATACCGCTACCACTACACCACTATTGCTTTTGGAGATTCCCCGCTACGAACCGCTAAACGCTATTCACAACTTTGATTATACTATATAAACCGTAAATTTTGGATTATGGTGTTAGCCCCAGGATTTTCTGGTCAATCATCACCACCAAAGCTTAAGAACAAATTATGCATGCTTCATTAAGAGACTGGGTAGTGACCAAGATTCTAGGAGATGAAGTTGGGTTAGATAGAATGCAAATGGAAGTAAACTTTTGTTGATATTTACTTTCTAAGAAAAAGCAAAGAGTATTCTCTGATGAAACACAGGACTTGGAAGGGAAATAGCTGCAGAAAAAGGAATATCCATACCGTTGAAATTATTAGAAATGCCAGAACAGGAAACCGCTTCATGCGAAATGGAGGAACAGAATAGATCGTGCCAAGAAAAAGACCAAGGCAATAAAGTGAAGAAATGAAAGGACCAAAGTTAACACCAACAATTAGCAAACCAGCAACAGCGAACATCAACACCAAAAGCCATGCAGATTGGACAGAGAGATCTCCGGCAGCAATAGGTAAATATGGTTTATTTACCCTGAAACCAAAGTCAGGATGCTTCAAAAAATGAAATCGAAAACCTCAAAAGCATAAGCCTCAGATAATATAAATTTAATCGAAACTCTTATATTCTTATAATTTTTAGGTTTGTGGTGGGAGGGGTTGAGGTGGTGGTTTCATCCTATACACAATTGCTTTGAAAAAAGTCACTTTGCATGGGATGACTTTCTGATTTTCAAAATAAAGGACCAGCTTACTTGTCAATTCCAATATCATATATTTGATTAATGCCAACTATATAACCATTGCCGCAAATGAGAGCAATAAGCCCAGAGAACGCCTTCAGCACTAAAGACCACCGTATCAAATTCGGGTTTTCGATTAATGCTTTAGTTACCAATGAGCTGCAATATATAGTGGAGGAATTTAGCTGTCACTGATACCATTATTGAAAATAGTGTATTTACAGAATTAAAGGTATGAGCATATGGGAAGCACTCACAGAGATCCCAATGCAGTCCCACGTATTGTATGGGGCCTTAGGAACCTCCAAAAGGCATCCTTAAATAGTGAAACTTTATTTAGCAATGAATCTGATTCGGCACCATCAACTTGAGAAGAGGCCTGAAATATGTGATGCAAAACTTCAATCTCTCACTACTATTACTACAATATAACAACAGTGTCAAAGAACTGAATAAGCTACTGGTTATCTCATGATTAGCAAAACAGTATAGCATAAGTGAAATTCAATCTTCTGGTGCAACTTACTGTCGTGCTGCCATGTAGTGTCAATACTTGCCTTTAGTTATAGCCAAGGGTAAATACTCTAAGGCTGTGAGAAAAATCCAACAACATGTCCCTGCTAGAGGTGTGCATGGTTCGGTTTCGAGCTAAAACTAGAACCAAACTTATTTCATCAGTTCTCCCAAAGACCACTTTTAAATCGGTTCCGATATCATTGGTTTCCATCCATTTTCTTACATATATATGTATTCCTCACATTATTAGCTTTAAAAAATATTTACATATCTCTTTATCTATTACTACGGCATTCTAATAATGAAAAAAGTTAAATCGTCTGGACAACTATAGTCCACTAAACTTAATTTGAAAAATAATATAAAATTAGTCATCTGTTCGGGTTTGACCGGTTCTCAAATGCGGAGCCTAAATTGGCTCGATTTCGATTGGTTCCCACAATTTCGGTTATTTTTCGGTTTTCGATTTTGTGCGCACTCCTACTCTCTGCTAAGGCTGGTAAGGGGAGTGCGGATTGTACACAACCTCACCCTTGTGATAAACAGGGAGGCTGTCTTCAAATTGTTCTAAGATGAAGGGAAAACATCCTTCCCTACTTCACAAAGATAAGGAGCTTAAGAGGCATAACGAGCCATTTTGTTACAAAATTTAAGATTAATAAGGCTGTGATGAAAATATGAGATTATTTCAAGTTCTGTGACACATTCCATAAGTAATTTACATAAGAAACATTTTCAGTTTTAGAGTTCCACTAAAACCACATGTCTTATTACTGAACAATGACAATAAAAAAACCAGGTAGAAGAAATAGGAGTATAAAACTAAGTCATCTACTTTCCTACAAAACGTAAGAGGCTTCTGTCATCAATACTCCACATATTTTCTTTTACTATAACACAATCTATGGCTTATATCCCCACAAAGTTGAAACAAGCAGCAGGTAGTACGTGGACATATTTTATAGTTTGGTTGTGGATATTTAACACGCGGAATTCGATTTGGCATAGGGTGACTCAATACAATTGACTTTCAATCTGCATTGGAATCTCACATTCTCACCCTATTCCATCTATATAGCTCAAACAAACGAAATATTTGAAGATGTCAAACAAAGTTCTTACTAAAAGATGACACGGGACTCTCAAATTGCTCTAATCTCAAACAAATGAACAAGAGGACAACCCTCTATTAACAAGAATTGAAAGAAAATATTTAGAGAAGAGAGTATTTCTATACTTATTCGCTGCTTTAAGGTTTGATCTAATAAGATCGAAAGACAACCCTATTCTTTGAAGGTTTGATCTAAAGCTTTTATGGCTTGAATTTCTATTTCTTTTTGGCATAATATAAAAATCACACGAATTTAAAGACTAGATTTTAATAAATAACCTAGTCTACCCATGTCCTAGACATACATTTCAGTTACCAACATGCTCCATTCAATGGAACTCTTTGAAGTTCGATTTCTCTTTATACTTCTAGAATTGGTAACAAACTGGTGTCTTGATATCAAGTCATAAAACCTCGACTGCAAAAGCACCACTCTGCATACTACGTGATGCTCTCGACATTCTTATCTTACACACCGGCTCTACTGAATATTAATTTGCACAAACTAGTAAACTCTGCGACTCCCTTTATCTAATGATCTAAAAGGCCATGACTTCAGAAGCAATGTATGCCATAAACAATCAAGAAAGTACAAGTGTCCATTAGATTCATTCAGTACATAACTAATTCCCACATATAAACCAAAATGAAAAAACCATTTATTGGCAATTTGGAATGAAATTTACGCTTATGGTTATATAATTCATTCAGTACATAACTAATTCCCACATAAATAAACAAGAAAATCCCAAGAAGAGGAATTGCAAATTAAATTCATTAAGTTTCTTATTCTTGTTTTAAATTCAACTTATATCGTTACAAGAACACCAACCCGAACCTTAAAATTGAGGTTTATATCATTAAATTCATTCAATAGCCTTTCTATTAACAATACACTACTTGCTTTTTTTTCAAAATGCAATCGAACCCAAGAGGTTTCCTTAATTCAGTGTTACCCATCAACGAGAACCAAGAGAGTATTAACATATTTAGCACAATTCCCTCTCGAAAGAGTGTTACCCCCATCAACGAAAATTAAGAGGGCATTAACATATTTAGCACAATTCCCTCGAAAGAGTGTTACCCCATCAACGAGACTTAAGAGGGCATTGACATATTTAGCACAATTCCCTGGAAACAGTGTTACCATCAACAAGAACTAAATGTGTACCCAGAGTCTACCAATACACTACTTGCTTGCACATATAAACAAAACTAAAAATAAAAACCATTTTTTGATAAGTAGGAGTGAAATTCAAGCTTACCATAACAGGAGTGCATCCATTTGGGGCATTTTTTGAGCAAATTGTAGCCAATTTCGACTCATTTGAAAAAGATGAAGTCTGCAAGCTACTTTGTTTGAAGCTACAATTTCTGCTTAATGGTCTAGTGGGTGTTTTTGTAGGAGGAAAAAGATTGCAACTTTGAGAAGAAAGATGTGAAGTTCCAAAGGAAGAACATGGTGAGAGATAGAGCACCATTAGAGAGCAAAATGGAGCATGTGAACTAGCTTCACTATGCTTTTGGCCTTTTCCATAAAGATGGGGTTGTACCATACCAATTTGCACTTGGTGACAATTGTTACAAACTTGCAAATCCCACCAATTACTATTTTGCCCCTCAGTGAAGTTTGAGCAAATTGCTTCTGACATTACTTAAGTTTGGAAAAAAAAAATCAGCTAGACCACTCATGTTTCAAAAATCTCACAATGTTTAAAAAGTCATTCATTCGAAAAAATCGAAAACAAAATCGGAAAAAAATTGTAATCGCAGGATTGAGGTCAATGTGTTAATAAAGTTAAATTGGGTGCTTATGAGTGAAAAGAATGTGTTTCGACAGAAATACCCTTCCAAAATCTGATGATGTGAGCCAAATAAGGGACTTTTTAAGTTAATGATCTAAGTGGCATTTTTAAAACATAAGTGATCTAACTGACTTTTTTTCAAACGTGAATAATATCAGAAGCCATTTACTCTATTACATTTGCCGATAGAGAGCATAATTGTAATTTCATTCCCCAAAATTATTATTTGGGTGTGTGTCCCTAATATAAAGTACTATTTGGGTGTGAATAGTGTTTCCCCACATTGGTACTCTTTTTTTTTTATTGTTTTCTGCCTCACACACAAACTGAAGTTTGATATCTATTTCAATATATGAAAATTGATGAAATTATTTTACAAAAATTTGGTATGTCAATCAACATGGGATCAGTAATTAACAATGTGGGATCAGTTATTAAAGGACTTATGCCCCCAGCTCCACTTTATAATTGACGTATGTCCCATTTCATAATTAATCATTGCTTTTAAGTCATTGGATTAGTTAGACCAATCTTGACCATTGATCATTTGACATCATCATCGTCTTTTGAGCCATTGGGTTAGTTGGGCCAGCTTTGATCATTGATCATCCAGTTATTAAATCAGTTAGGCCCTACTTCATAATTGACTTAGCCCTACTTTATAATTGACCATCGCTTTTGAGCAACTGGATTAGTTAAATCAATCTTGGTTATTGATCATTTGACTTCACCATCGTGTTTTGAGCAATTGGATTAGTTGGGCCAATTTTGGCTATTGATCATTTGAACATGGGACCTGTTATTAAATCACTTAGGCCCCAGTTCATAATTGACTTATGCTCTACTTCATAATTGACCATTTCTTTTGAGTCATTGCATTAGTTAAGCCAATATTGCCATTGATCATTTGACTTCACCATCGTGTTTTGAACCAATTGGAGTAGTTGTCGATTTTGGCTATTGATCATTTGACTACTTATGCCCCACTTCATAATTGACTTATGCCCTAATCATAATTGACTATTGCTTTTGAGCCATTGAATTAGTTAGGTCAATCTAGGTCATTGATCATTTGACTTTACCATGGTGTTTGAGCCATTGGATGATCATTTCACTTCACATGCATTCACTACCATCCCTTGAATTGTGGAATTCACTTCCTTCCTTCTACTACACATACCAATCAATTTCAATTCATTCATTCACTCACTCAATTAAGACAGGTGGCCTAGCCTTAGCTAAGTCTTTCACCACGAAAGCTTTAACCATTATCACTTTTATTTCTCTAGATATATGGTTTCATTCACTTCACAGTCAGCTTTTTTCATTTGCATTCTTGTTAATAGTTTTTTGTTTTACTTTGTCTTCTTGCTATATTTTTAAATGCTCGTTTATTTGTATACATGTCCATGAATTGTTGTTATGTGCCTTTGTGTTCTTAGTTTTAGTTGTTTGTTTGCTTGTAATGTTTCTTGTTTCTCATCAATTTATTACGGGTTAATATATGTTATGGAAGATTATGTTTAGCTTTGGTGTATAGGTTACTTGTTGAATTATTTACTTATCTTTTTTATTAAATAGAGAAATTGCTTTTATTATGTGTTTCATTTTGTTTTAATTCGTTATTGTTGCAGAAGTTAGTGATCAAAGATGACTAAAAGTTCATATGAGCTCCAACACCCTCTTGATATATCTATTTCGTTATGAATTTTGATATATTTTTCCGTATTTAATTTATTATCCGATCAAATCCCTTCTAACTATCAAAATTATGAAATTCGTATTTATTTTGAATTACAATTACTTACAGTGATTGACTTTTAACCTCCATTGCTAAACGGGCAGTTTTTAACTAATTCCATTGTAAAATGGATATATTTGACACAAATTAGCTTTCTTCTGCTACCAATTATCATGTTGATATTATATCGCTCCCGAAGGAATTATTTTGTCATCTATGGTGACTAGGAGGCAATCGTACGACTCTCTCTAAACCCTAGAATATTACTCTCAAATAAAGAAATATCGTTTTCTCTCGATACTATTTTTTATTTATTTTCTACCATAAGTTAAACAGTACTTTGGTGGTGTGTGAGCTATCAAAAAAAGATATATATAGGTGGTTACTTTATTATTATGTTCTGTATTTGTTATTTATTGTCTTATCGTATATATATTTTATATATATTCTTCAATTTCTTAGTCCAATTATAATATACATAATGGATGTAATTTATCCTACAATGTAACTTATACTCCAATAAAAATGACTGATGAATCATTCTGGTTTGAAGATGTCCAACCATCGATGATAATATTTGATGCTTGGAGATAAATTCTTTAGTGGATCAAAATGTGACAATCTTTTAGGGACGAAGGGAGTATTAAATTTGGGGCTTCCTCCGAGTCTCTATGCAAGTCTCTCATGTCATCTTTGAATGCTGAATTTGCCAAAAAATTAAAGACTTGAACACTCTCAATTACTTTTTTAGGTATTAAAAAAGGTTGAACTGCAACCTTTACGGTCTTATTTTCCAGTCCTAGAGAGTTTCGAGTAGGTAAATTGTTGGATATGTATAAGATGGTCAGGGGTGCTTTTTAACCACTTTCACACAAAAAGGATAAGAACGTGATGATATACATCCCAAACTCTTTACCACTTGATTTGTGCCTGAAAGGCTGAGACTATTTTTGTAGGTATTGTTGTTACTTATCATGGACTATTCCTACGTGTAAATTTTTTTATCCATGTCATTCTAATGATAAAGTTACGTTTTACAGGTAATGATTTGGTCAATGAAGAGACATGAATACTTCATAATACGTCGTTAGTGAGGTTAATGTCGGAGTGATTAAGACATTAAGTGCTAAGTAGCTTTCATGACTAATGTTTTTGTAATTGTTAATTAATCTTTGATACCTCTTCAGCTTTAGTGATTAATGTGTTAGTAATTGTTAATTAATCTTTGATACCTCTTTAATTTCTTGTCATTATTCTCTTACATTTTACCTCTTGGATTGTCTCATGCAATTCCTCAAATGCCTCCAAGTGGCAACTCTTCGTGCCTTCACGACTCTCTTCTAGTCGAGTTGACTTCCTCTCACGAGTGAAAGAGGAAGCGAATTAGCCCCCCACCCCCCACCCCCCCCCCCCCCCACCCCACCCCACCTACACACAAATTTGTGACCTTAATTTAATTCAGTTTCTATAATTAGAGATTTTAAATTTGAATTTTCATTATAATAAAATTTGGTGTTACTATTTTGTTATAGTATAAATTTTCTGTTCCCTGATAATAGTAAATATCACTAGACAATGTTACTTTGTTATTAACTATCTAATGATATATTGTCAATCAATTGACATTTTATATGTTTAATGTACTTTTCGACTACTTTTAATCTTTCTTAATCCATGTGAAAATGCTAAAACAACTAAACAACCTGGAAAGATAGGAAAGAGTACTACTCCCTCCGCTTTTTTTACTTGTCGTTTCAGCAAATAATATTTGTTTTTATTTACTTGTCGTTTTATATTTTTAAGACAATGTTTTGTTTAGTTTCCTTTTATGACCTTGTCAAAAACTTTGAGATCCTTAATTATTGTGTCAAAATTTAAAACGACAATAAAAAAACGGAGGGAGCAATATCTAACTACGTTGAGTATTGGGCATCCCTAGGAAATAAATAATTAAACAATGCATACATGTTTGAATTAGTCATATTGGACATTATTTTTGTCTCCATGGGAAAAAAGAATGCCCAATGATTGTTAGAAGCATCAAAACAAACAATTTAATAGCATCCTAACTTCTAGGACTATAAGATGTTTACATGAAGAACATGTAAACAACTACTCCACTATCTTTTATCACAAAAGTCTCCATCTCTTGATTTATAATCCCTTTTGTGTTCATATAAATACTTGATCCTTCTTCTCTTAATCCACCCTTTAGATGAATATTCAATTCCATAATCACAAAAATATAATCTCATCTACCAAAATGAGTAGATTCAAAGGGAGAAAAAAGAGCAATAGCACCAATAATAGCAAATATGTTGGAGTGAGGCAAAGAGCTTCAGGGAGATGGGTAGCTGAGATTAAGGATACAACACAGAAGATAAGGATGTGGCTTGGGACTTATGAGACAGCCGAGGAAGCGGCCCGTGCATACGACCAGGCTGCTTGCCTCCTGCGCGGCTCCAAGACGCGCACAAACTTTGCTACTAACGTCTCCCCTGACTCGCCTATTGCGTCCAGGATTAGAAGCTTGCTAAACAGCAAGAGGAACACGAATACGAAGCAGCACTGTCATGATCAGGAGCCTAGCTCCTATGCGGATAGCAGCTCGCCTGACTCGCCTACCGGCCCTAGCCCTGAAACAGCCATGTCCATAGACTGCAGCTCCCCTGAACTGCCCCCTTTAAGGAATCCTACCAACAACACCTCTGATTCTATCACCACAACTAATGGCAGCGATGAATCTATCAACTCGACGAAGATTGAAGATCGTCATTTGTTTGATGATGCTTATAAACCTGATTTGAGCACCTGTTCCAATGAGTTCATCACTGTTTCACCTAAACATGACATTTTATGGGATCTGCAACAGATTTCGGACAAGTACAAGGTGGTCCAAGATCTACTATTGCCCAAAACTGTTACATCGCCAGAAAAGGCTAACACAGAATTTCCAGAATTCGAACGTATGAGAGTCGAACGACAAATATCAGCATCGCTTTACGCCATAAACGGTGTGCAAGAATACATGGAGGCTGTATATGATCCTTCTGACTTCTGGGATCTTCCTCCTTTATGCCCCCTCTTTTGCTAGTGAATGTTGTTCGAAAACCAGCATGCAGTTTTGCATATCTTTAATCCCACCATCATAATGTTTCCTTGGTTGTGGATTTAGTAGCATTTCTGCATCTTTAATGAAATCTAGAAAGCTCAGTTGTATGCTAATCTTGTCAATTTTAGTTGTGTTATTGATGAACACTAGGCTTCATTCATAATCCTGCATATGATCTTTGTCTCAAATGGAAAACAAAATGTAGATTATTGTCATCACCGGTAGACCTAGCTATTCTAAAGTGGGTGTTCGAAATTGACACATATTTTGAAGTTGGTGTTTAAAATACTTAAGTATATTGTTATATATACAAATTGGGTTAAATAACACCCATCAATAATGCAAATTAACTAGAGCACATATTTAGAATTTTTAGCGGAATAACATTAAAGGGGATGAAATGACTATTTTACCCCTCTTATAAACTTAGAGATTTTTTAAAGATTTTTTCGATTTTTTTTCCGATTTTTTATTTTATTTTTTCATTTTTTTTTTTCGATTTTTTAATATTTTCTTTTTCGATTTTTTTTCGACTTTTTGTCGATTTTTGGTTCCGATTTATTTTCGATTTTTTCTATTTTTTTAGATTTGTTTTTTCATAATAAAAAGTTTTAATTTTGGCAGTTGTTTCGCAAAAAAGTCCAAGTGTCATAATTGTTTTGGCAAAAGATTCGATTTTGGTAGTTATTTGGTCTAAAAGTTTCAATTTTGTTAGTTGTCTTGGCTAAAAGTTTCGATTTTAGCAAAAAAAATCGATCTTGATAGGAAAAAAGTTTGATTTTGCCAAACCTTTTTGTAAAAACCGAAACTTTTAGCTAAAACAACTATTAAAATCAAACCTTTTTTACTATGAAAAGAAATCGAACAAAAAGAAAGAAAAAGCAGAAAAAAATATATAAAAAATTGAAAAGAAATGAAAAATATATCAAAAAAAATTGAAAAAAATTCTTTAAAAAATTCTCTAAGTTTATAGGGGAGGGTAAATTAGTAATTTCATTCCCAATTTGTGCTATTCTACTAAAATTTCTAAATGTGTGCTGTAAAATAATTTGCACTATTGATGGGTGCTATTTAACCCAATTTCTTTGTTATATCAATTTTATCATTTCGGATTATTGTCATCATCTGCATTAGATTCAATGCAGTGAACAATAAATCAAACCCACTGGATCTCTACAACCTCATCAAAATATCTCAATGTCTTTCAAGAGAGGATCCACTTAAGCGAGATACGAAGCCAGACGTCGATTTATTACAACGTTGAATTGAAGAAATTGAATTTAAATTCGAGTGAATCAAGGTAAAATGGACATGAAGAGCATCATCCCGACCAATTATTGTCTTGTTCGTTGTTGAGTACCAATAAACTCAAGTAGATGAAGAGAACATAACATCGTAATTAGTTGATATTCTTAATTTGTAAGATGTGTTAGTTTAGTGAATTGACCAAAGTTTTTCTACGAGAGCAACTGTTATACATCTGGTTATTAACAATATGTAGAGAGATAATATGATGATGTTGAATACAAGTGTTAAAATACATCGTTCATCACCCCTTGCGTAAACGAAGTCCCGGATCGCCGCAATCAATGACAGTATATTTTATGATTAAAGTAGGTTTGAAAACAATAAGTTGGAATAAGACAAGATACATTCTTGAAGCTCAAGACACCAGTTATGGTAATGTATTACACCTGAGGGTGAAGCCAACCGATCAAGAAAGAAAGATTGTTATTGGTCAATTCCCTTATTACCAAATTGAGAATGCGCGGTTATTGAAGAAGAGTATTTTCATAATCTTCATGTTTGGAGGCCGACTACCTAACTTTATAGAGCTCACACAATTTGAAAATTATTTGAAATACACAGATCATACATTTTATATTGTTTTGTAAGCATTGAGAAGCTAGGTTAGTTTTGTTAGGAGTTCTTGTTCTACACCATCATGGTATTCAACTATTACAATGTGTATGAAATATAGAAAAACCACATTGTTGTTGTACTAGGGTGATGCAACATTGTACATTCAATTAAGAGGGTGAACAAATAGGTTACTATAGAAGAATATAGGTTATGGTGTTGAGGATGTGAGGCATACGAGTAATATCTGTCTTGTAATCGCTTTTCGTATATTGGATTTTCCCTTGGACAGATTGCTCAAATGTAGGTGCTACATTAACACTGAACTGGGTTACCAATTTATGTGTTGCTTAATCGTAATTAACATTAGAAAACGTTCTCTAATGTTAGAGTTGTGGAATATTGTCTATGTGAATCGCAAGCACTTGAGAATAGAAGAGTAAATTGTTGGAATGGTCCCAGTAAGTGAGGGCATAGTGCACTTTAGTCCTCGAAAGTGGCATCGTTGCTGAAATGGTCGCTGAAAGTGTGTATATTGGTGCAGTTTGGTCCCTATTCCGTTAGTTCCGTTAAATTCAAGCGTGAATAGCAACTTTTGGGGTAAACAAAACTTTTTATAACTTAATAGCCCCATTTAGGGCGTAAAATGTAAATAATAAAAAGTTAAAGATAAAAGTAACAATTAAGAAAGCAATCTAGTTTAATCATTTTTTATTTCTTTTTTCGATTTTTTTTCCGATTTTCTTTTGATTTTTTTCGATTTTTTATTCGATTTCTTTTTATTGTTTTTCAATATTTTGGATCTTTTTTTCTTTTTTGTACATAGTAAAAAGGGTTCGATTTTGGTAGTTGTTTTGGCAAAAATTTTGATTTTCGTAGATGTTTTTGCAAAATAGTTCAATTTACCAAAATCAGAACTTTTTTGCGAAACAACCATCAAAATCGAATATTTTTACTAGGTTAAACAAAAGAATCAAACATTTTGCAATAATCTCAAGAATCAAACATTTTTTTCTAAGATAACTTTCAAAAACGAACTTTTTTGACAAACAACTATCAAAATTGAACCACTCGGATCCTCTCACATGTTCAATCTTTTTTTAGGGGTTTCCCCAGACCCTTGCCTATAATAATAGGGAGGTGCGAAAGAAATGTGATTCCCCAGAGTCTTATATAACGCATCCCGTTGTTGCCATCAACAAACCTGGAAAGTAGCCCTCGACCCCCGTAACGCAACTAACCGTTTTATCTACGCCCTTGTCCCTTTCCTTTCTCCATTCCACCTCCTTCTTTGCTTGTGCAAAAAAAAAAAAACAACGAAAACCAAAAGTGTTGCCAAAACCAAAACTTTTAGCTAAAACAACTACAAAAATCGAACTTTTTTTACTAGGTAAAGAAAAAGAAAAAAACATCGAAATAAAATAAAAAAGAAATCGAAAAAAAATAGTAAAAAAAACCGGTAAGAAGTCGAAGAAAATCGAAAAAAAATCCAAAAGAAATCGAACATGATTAAACTAGATTGATTTCTTAATTTTAATGTATATTTTAATGTATTTAATTGTTACTTTTACCTTTAACTTTTTATTATTTGTATTTTAGGCCCTAAATGGGGCTATTAAATTATAATAAGTTTTGTTTTTATCTCAAAAATAGCTATTCACACTTAAATTTAATGAAACTAACGGAATCGGGACCAAATTACACCAATACACACATTTTCAGGGACCATTTCCGCGACGGTGCTACTTTCAGGGACCAAAGTGCACCAAATCCCACTTACTGGGACCATTCCAATAATTAACTCGTAAAAAGAACCCTACTTGCTTGAGTTTTGTAGAGAACAAACTCGAACCTAAAAAGTTTTCAAGAAATTGAAATTTTTCTTTATGGGTTAGTGAAACTCACCTCATCGCTAATTTATAAATAAAAAAATCAAATTGAAAATTTTCTTTATTGGTCTGTTTGGATTGGGGTGAATTAGGGGGAATGAGGGAGAATTTAGTTTCTTTTTTGTGTTTGGGAACGAAATAATTTTCTACCTAGGAGAAACTATTCCACTCATCTACCCCCATTACCACTCATTCCCCTCAAAATCTCTACCCTCCAAATTCAAGGGGAATCAAGGAGATTAAAATATTAAACATCAATAAATCAATTTATATAATTAATTAGCCAATTTTATCCTTCACCACTCCCTCCAAATTTTATTACGCTAGTTTGCCTCCAAAAATAATAGGTCACCGTTTTCCCTCCAAATTACTCTTCACTTCATTTCTATATATATAAGTCTTCACTTTACCAATTTCTCATATGCCTCACACAACCTATTACGGTAGAAGAACGACTAATTAATTTCTGCAGCATCCAACAGGTATGAGAAAATTGTTTATTTTATAAAAACAAACTCAATTATGGGAGTTGGATTCAATCGTTATATTTATAGTTGTCGATTCCCGCTATTATCAGTTATATGTTAAATAGATAAAATTTTAAATTGTTGAATTCTTCTTTTTTTCTTTTTATGAATTTTGAATTTTTATTGTTAGTTTCAATTAAGGTTGAAATAATTTTGATATCGCTTATGATAGACTATTGTTTCTGTTATTGCAGACTATTATTTTTGTTATTGTAGTATTATGACTTTGGTTTTATATTTTATTATGAGAATTAAAACTATGATGGTAAGCGTTATTAGGTTGTTGACACCTTACATTTTAATAAAAATTTTCATGGAAGTATTGAAAGTTTGGTTCAAGGGTTGTAGACTTGTGGTTGAGCGTCGTTTGCTACCTGAACCCCCTGCAAGTTTAGTTGAGGCAATTGATAAAGGTTATTCATAGGCTGAGTATCAATTGGCTGAGATGAAACCGTAACATTTTTCTTGATAATATGTTACCTATGACATAAGGGTGTTGATGTCATTTGCATTATTCTTATCAATAAAATATATTTTTTTTTTTACTTTTTACTCTTCCTATTTCCCCTAGCTCAAAATTATAATACCCAAATAAAAATAAAATTGATTATCTCTCATTCTACCTAATTCTCTTATCGTAGGAGAATTTTAAAGAATTCTCCTCGCCCAATTCACCCAATCCAAACGGACTATATGGGTTAGTGAAATATTTCGAGAGAAAAATGATTAAGGAAGACGGAAAGTGAAAAGAGAAGAATATATATGAGAGGGAGAGCTATTTGTGTTGGGTTTTCAAGATATAAGGGAGGCAATTTAGTCAATTCACCCCCAATCTAAAACCACCACCACCCCACCCCACCACCACCATGGACGGCGGAGGTAGCATCCTAGAGTCCATCGGAACAGAAATAATAACAGTAATGACACCAGTCTCCATCTGCATGTTCCTAGTAGTCCTCCTGATCTCCACCCTCACCACCCCCTCCACCACCCCCTCCCTCTCCCAAATCCGCACAGCCGCCAACCTCGTATACCTTGAATCCCCCTCCGACACCAACCTCGTCAAACTAGAAGGCGCCTTCCTCAACGCCCTTGTCTTCGTCGTCATCATCTGCGTCGTCACCTTCCTACTTTACATTTTATATTACTACAACTTCACTTCCTTCCTCAAACACTATACGAGGTTTTCTGCTTTCTTCGTTTTGTCATCTTTGGGTGGTTCAATTTGGATTTCATTGATTAACCATTTCTTGGTTCCTGTTGATGTGTTTACTTTTGGGTTGTTTTTGTTCAATTTCGCTGTTGTTGGGGTGGTTTCGGTGTTTTCGAGGGGTTTTCCGATTGCCGTGAAGCAGTTTTATTCTGTTGTTTTGGGTGTGATTGTGGCCGCGTGGTTTACTCAGTTGCCTGAGTGGACTACTTGGGTTTTGTTGGTTGCGTTGGCTTTGTATGATTTGGTTGCTGTTTTGGCGCCTGGTGGGCCGCTAAGGGTTTTGGTTGAGTTGGCTTCTAGCCGAGAGGAGGAGATTCCAGCTTTGGTTTATGAGGCTAGGCCGAATGTGAGGAATGTCGCGGGGAATAGTAGGGTTGGGAATTTGGGGCTTTTGGTTGCTGGCATTACACAGATTGATGGTGCTAATGATGGGGATCATGGTAATGTGAGGGGGGATGTGGAGCAAGTGATTGAGCTTCAGAATGTGGTTCGGTTTAGGAATGATAATGAAGGGGCGGGATATGTTGTTAATGTGGATGGGAATGGGAACGAGCTGATGAGGGAAGAGAGTGGGGATCAAGGGGAGGCATCACCTTTGATGGCTGGGAATGTGAGGGAGGAGAGAGCGAGGTTTACTGATAATTTTCCTGCTGATGGTAGCAATAGTAGCAGTGGTGGAGAGCGGGGTGAGAGCGGAATTTCATTAGTGCAACTCATGAATGACGGGAGGAGGAATGGAAGGAGAGGTGACGATGCTAATAGTAGCGGGGATGATGATGATGATGATGACGATATTGGGCTAATGCCAGGAATTAAGCTTGGTCTTGGGGATTTTATATTCTACAGTGTGTTGGTGGGGAGGGCTGCAATGTATGATTTGATGACTGTGTATGCTTGCTATCTCGCCATTATATCTGGACTTGGGTGTACATTGATATTGCTAGCTGTGTTTCGCCGTGCTTTACCTGCGCTCCCTATCTCTATTGCTTTAGGAGTTATCTTTTACTTCTTAACGAGGCTACTTATGGAGCCATTAGTGGTTGGCACTTCAACGAATTTGTTGATGTTCTGACATTGGGGTGATTTTGTTGTGCATATCCTTCAAGGGTTCAGGTAAAAGTGTTACCGTATTAGATACATATGCTTTGCTTCATATGTTTTGCTGCCTGAAGTAAGTTCCTATTCTGCAAAAAAAATGTGAAGAAAGTAATTTTGGCGCCTTTGGTATACTACATACTAGTACTTGTTAGACCGACTTCCTTTCAAGTAATGCTGGTGCCAGTCGAGATCTGGTTTTGTGTTGCTAGGTTGTTTCATTCACATATTTAACTTCTGCAGCCTGTGGCATACTATATACTCGTAAGATGGACTTCATTTTGTTGACAATTGATATCTGACTTCGTATGGCTAAGTTTTCTATTAATATATCTAACCTTAAAGCATTTGCTGAACTTATCTTGTATTTGTGTACTGAAGTATCTGTTAATCCTTCTGGTAATTTTAACAACAACCATTTTTCATGATCCACATTTACTCTTACCCAATTTAGTTCATTTTTTATTTTTCGTATGGTGAAAGTTACAGCGAGGTGATTTACAAGAATGGAAATGCCATGGTTGGTAGAATCTTCTAACTGAACTTATCTATCGGTTAACTGAACTTATCTATCGGTTATAACAAGATAGAACCTCTGGAAGGAATTTAATGGTATCTTGGATTATTAATATCAATTTTGGAATGGCTATACAATGATAATCATAATACTTGTATGATCTATATTTTTGGTAACCGAGACATGTTTGGTTAGTTATCTGAACTACGCCACTATGGCTATTGCAAAAATTGTTACGATTAGAAGTATATCGCATGTTTTTACTGTACCTTTTGTATACGGTGTATATAGTATCTTAGATAAACATTGGCTGCAAAGTTCTTGCACTATATCCCTGGGTCTAGCTAGTTCATTCATAGCCGAGCAAAGCTAATAATTGAAGGTTCTTCACCGAATGACTTTCTTGTCTGGGAGCAAGGAGGTTTTATTCGATTATCATCCTCGTTGTGCTTGGAAGAAGTCTTTCCTATATCCTACCTGCAGTTTAGATTTGTTTATATTGTACATTTTGACTTGTTTATATTGTACATTTTGACGCAGTTGAGATCCGATTCTCGACCTCGGTATGTATTTATATCCTTATTAGATGTCCGTCGTCTTTGGCCATTTTCACTCAATTCTGTCTTTATAATCTACCATATGCACATTTTTCTTTTGTTCTTCTTTTTTTTCACTCTAATTCTCATGATTTCATGTAAGTTATGAACCATGTTCTTTATTAGAAAATTGTTTTGCACAAGAAGCAATGCTATATTCTTCATTGATGAATGGTGATGAGTTCAGTTAAGTAGTTGTGTATAAAATCGAGCCATTTTTGGGACAAACCGGTTCGGATCGTTAGCAACCAAATAGATTTGCCTTGATTCGTAATCAATCTGAAATAAAAATTCTATAAAATCGCAAAAAACTCCTTGTTAATTGATTTGAAATAAAAGCAATTCAATCTCATTCGCAAATTAGTTGTATTGGTATTCGTGTACAACAGCTTTACATATTGAAATAGTCCAACTTAAGTTATTAAATGTATTTGAGTTAATCGAATAGCCTAGTGGAAAAGGCTTTTGCTAGTGACTTAAAGTGCCTGGATTCGAAACTCACATCTATCGTTAATTTACAAAAAAAAAAAAGTTCTTAAATATATCTATACTATATATAAAGCGGGATGAGTATCCGGCGAAGATTGGCTGCTTCCATAACTTGGAAGAGGCACTACCTTCAGAGCTCTTCAAAAACACGGATAGTATGAAGTACTCTTGAGATCTTTTGTTTTAAGTGCTATCTATCTATCTTAAAAAAAGTGGGAGGGGTAAAATATTTGATGAAGCCTAGAAAATTATGCAAGCTAATCATGTGGCATTATAATTGATTGACAACACAATGTCTAAATCTACGCTATATATAATATGAAAGGAAGGAATTAGTTTTTCATTTGATGCTTCATGATCTTTTCTAACCAATCAGTAAATATATAATTAGTTAAAATATAGCATAATTTTAACTAATATTTTTATACTCCTCCGTCCTTAATCTAAGATCCATTTTTTAAAATGGAAATCTTTTTTCTAGTATCCATTTTACCCAATTAAGTATAAAAAGTTAGAGGTAAAATTAAATTTGTGAGAGGAGTTTAAATTTTTCTTAACGTTTATTAGATAAGGGAATGGAGAGAGTATTTAATATTGATGCATTTATGTTTATTCAAATTAATTTTTGATTGTAAATAATTTGTTTGATATTTTATCATATATGTTACAAAATTTTAACAATAACAAAACAAATTATAACTTTGTACACATTGGATGTGGCTAGTTTAATTAATCAACTTAGTTTTATTTTAATGTCCAAATTTAACTAACTCACTTAAAAAGTAACTACTCATAGTTATATTTTCTACTTATATTTACTTTAACATAGTTATTACTACTCTACCTTTATATGCACAAACAATGATTGCGCGAAAAATATGTTGTGTCCTTAATTTTTCGAATAAATAAGTACTCCCTCCGTCCCTAAAAGATTGTCACATTTTGACTTTTGCTAGTCAAATATTACAAAATTTGATCATGAATTCTCATTAAACGATAAGAAATAATATAGTCTTGTGGGACCTTGTTAGATTCGTCTCAATATATATTTTTGAAATATTAACTTTTTATAATTTTTTCTCATTTAGAACAATAGATCTTTATGTTTTAAATCGTGTTTTGTTGACTACCAAAAGTCAAAATGTGACAATCTTTTAGGGACGGAGGGAGTATTAACTAAACAAAATATTAATTCGCACATGCATTGATTGTGCATCCGGTGGCTAGTATCTACAATTATCTATACTAGTATTTTGGGCACAATTGATGCTTGTGCATTTTAATAATAATCATTAAATAAAAAATTAATAATTGTGAAAAATATAATCTTTAATAATGTATATATTTAAATTTATATTTAAACTAATTTATATAAAAATTATTTTAAACTAATTTGTATTTATAAATATTCCTACAATCAAGGAATTAATAGATGATGGGGCTTCATTACAAAATAACTAATTTCCCCTTCCCCAATTATATATAGTGTAGATTTATAAATATTCCTACAATCAAGGAATTAATATTGTTCGGAGCTCGTATTCGATTCGATAAACGTTTGGACCAGCTTTAACGAGCCATCCCAAACTAGTGGACCAGCCCGCATCAGCTACCCCAAGTCCATCGCCTATAAAACCCACCCGCCAAACCCTTCTTCTTCTCTTATTCAGTTCTGCCGCGACCAAAGCCAACCAACCATCTTCCCAATCCAATTTCTCCCTTGTCCGAGCTCGAAATTGTGCCGTTCTTGACTCGATTTGCATCTAGAAAGATCCCTCTTGAAGTCTAGCACGATATCCAGGCAAGAATTTCACTCCTTGTCGAATTTCGGCTGTTTTGTACACTGGTCGGACACCTTCGAATGACCTTTCATCCACCCTACTTCAGATACAAATTCCGCTCCCTTCTAAACCGATTTTGGCACGATTCTTTGCCCAGATTTGGTCCTTGCACAACACTCTTGAGATTCACTACAAAAACCCGGTAATTACTTCCCCCATTGTCGTGTTTTTCAGCAGTTTCGGGAGAACTTCGCAAGGGGCGTTCTGCCTATTTTTTTGCCTTATTTGTTGCAGAATCTCGCATAGTTTTGACTATGAATTAATTCTGGGAGATTAATACACCTAATATAGTATCTATATCATGTTAAAGAGTATCTATATGAAAAACACGACAATGGGGGCAAGAAATTACTTGGTTCTTGCAGTGAATCTCAAGAGTGATGTGGAAGGACGAAATCTGGGCAAAGAATCGTGCCAAAATCGGTTTATAAGGGAGCGAAATTCGTATCTGAAGTAGGGTGGATGAAAGGTCATTCGAAGGTGTTCGACCAGTGTACAAAACAACCAAAATTCGACAAGGAGGAGTGAAATTCTTACCTGGATATCATGCTAGACTTCAAGAGGGATCTTCCTAGATGCAAATCGAGTCAAGAACGGCACCATTCCGAGCTCGGACGAGGGAAAAATTGGATTGGGAAGATGGCTGGTTGGCTTTGATCGCGGCAAAACTGAATAAGAGAAGAAGAAGGGTTTGACTGGTGGGTTTTATAGGCGGTGGACTCGGGCCAGCTGATGCGGGCTGGTTCATTAGTTCGGGATGACTCGTTAAAGCTGGTCCAAACGTTTATAGAATCGAATACGAGCTCCGAACAATTTTTAACGAGTTGTAAATGATCGAACTTAAATTAAATTTTACATATTTCAAATTATTATAGCTTTAATTAATTAATTTAGGGCGAATTATTACATGTTGTCCCGGGTATACCCAGTTCTATTTCAAGTCAAAATTTTGACTCGGAACCGGTTCTATTTTGAGCCGGCTTTCGGGCTTGGTTACCATTCCCTGTTCGAGCCGAGGCCCGAGTAACCCGGCCCTCGAACAACACTAGCCAATAATGTTTTTCATTTTCAAACGGATGGTCTAACAGTTCGTAACTTAATTACTTTAACATTTATTTCTCAACTTATTAGTAAAATAATTTTATACTTCCTCCTGTTTTTTAGTTATCGTTTTATATTATACTTTTTTGTTCTAAAATATATGTCATTCTAGCATAATAAATTATACTTTTACATTTACAATGCTTTTCGATTATTGTCTCTATATAAATTATCAATCAATAATATAATTTCAATCAAATGTCATCCCTTCTTCTCTCAAGTGCTCCAAAGTCACTTTTCCAAGTTTAAATAACAATATGCTATTATTGTTTAAATCAAAATTATTATGACAATAATTAAGTAATAAGTACAAAATAATGTGGAGTATATTTCATAAAGTATTATCAACCAATATACTTATCATCTTTATATTTACTTCTATTTTTCATCAACAAAGTTTTTGGCCCCACCGATTGTCGGGCTTCGATTACTAATACATTATTATACATTACCCCAAATCGGATGACTTCGTACTCTCACCAACCATTATTCTTCACCGTCTTATTTATTTGCTAATGTTAGCTCAAAAAGATTAATTTTATACTCCCCTTTTCAAATTATTTGTCTCATTTTGACTTTCACGGTCTACGAGACACAACTTCAAACGTAAATATCTCTAATTTTACAAGCGTAAAAATTATAAGAAGTTGATATTTCAAAAATATACATTAAGACGAATCTAACAAGATTCAATATGACTATATTATATCTTATCGGCTAATGAGAATTCATGGTCAAAATTTTTAAAGTTTGACTACTAAAATAGAAAGTAGACAAACAATTTGGGATAGAGGGAGTAATAATTAACGTCCTATAAATTCTGATGTTGGCCCTTTTAATTATTCATATCAGAGCCCAGATACGGATGGGCTTCTATCCAGTGCACAAGCCCACTTTAAGTAGGTTAAAGGAAGCATCAATCATTGAGGGACACATATTTTATGAAGTGCGTTTATTACGAGAAGGTTTCACTACAAATACCTTGTCTTATTCACCAAACAAAGTAATACATATTTTGCTCCCTAATACTTGTACTCTCAAATACCCCAAACTGATTTTACCGACGACACTTTCAGGTAACATGGGACAATCAAAAGCTACCAACACAAAGACCTGAACTTTTAAACCTTCGTCAAAGGCTCAAGGCTGGACCAACGAGACAACCATCCGAACATGCATCAAAACGAGATGAGACGAATCCTGATCCAAACAATCAAATTGACCCAAAAGCGGAATTGATGGCAAGATCTGTGTACTCTGTCTCTCATGCGGATCTCTTTGAAGACCAAGTTGCGAACACTCAAGCTGACAAATTTTAAAAAAAGTTGAAACAAATTTAATGTATTTTTAAGATATTACTCTATTTTATTTTTATGAAATCTAAAGAGATATTTTGAGTAATTAATAAATATTTTATACAAAGAAAATTGATACATCAATTAATTGACGGATAATTACTTGCTATATATAAAATTTTCAATTAATGATAAAATTAAAACGTATAAAATCGTATCGGTTGAAAGAACCAACTCTGACCATAAACCCTTTTTTTCTGTCTGACAATATACTTCATATTATTATTTTCTTGGATCCTCCACATACATCACCTATGTCTCCCAAAATTGCACATGGTAGTGTACAAGAACTATGAGTGTTCGCCATATAAAAAAATTCATTGTTGATATCAATGTATACTTAGATTGTATTACTTCAAAAAAATCAAATGTACATTAATACAATATAACATTTGAGTTCATCAAAGAATTTAGTGAAAAAGGTTATTGTTAGTGACTAAAAGGTTAATTTGAATCTCACCACATCATTAATTTACAAAAAATACAATATAACAAATAAAAGAATCATGAGGTGGAGGGAGTGACCCCATCGGCGTACGTGATAAGACGAATTCTTTACCAAAATTCGTTGATTCAAAGTGTTAGTGCAGTCAATTTGGTCAAGTCTTTTTGAGAAACCAATTGTTATACCACCTGGGCAATAGCAGAGAACTGAAGGGAACCAATGATAAAATGTGCACAAGTGTTAAATCAATTGGCAGATCCAATCTACCTGTGAAGTCGAGAATCAGAACTTCGAGACAAGCAGTTTATTACCTAAAGTGCATTATGAAAGTTTTGATCGATTAAGGACAAGAATCACTCTTGGAAATAAGCAATAAAATTAGGTAACTTAGGTTACTTAAGGAGTAATCAACCGATCAAGGAAGGAATAGATATTGGGCAGATCTTCCACATTACCAAAAGTGGAAATGTGCATATACGATGAATGAAGACATTACCATATGCTTCATATACGCAAAAAGCCAAAGACCTAGCTATATGAATGAGTGTTCATCGACAGAGAAAGGAGTCAACAATTAAGAGCACGAGAGCATATAACATTTTGTAGGTTGTTTTGTGTTAAGAGCTTTGTACCTTGCTCTTAACTGAATGTACATTTGAGGTTTTCTCTTTATCTTCCACACACACTTTATTTAGTCAGACATCGGGTTGATGTTGTAGTTGTGTATCGGGACGATACAGTTAGGAACAATATAGAAGAGTCTAGATTAGGGGATGAGTATGTGGGACATACTTGTAACACCCTCCTTGTAATATATTTTTCATATAGTGGATTTCCTTGGGCAGGCAACCCCCCAAACTTAGGTGCATCATTGACACTGAATTGGGTTACCAATCTTTGTGTTTTTACTGTCTAATATTTTTATTTATACAACTAATCCAACTAGTCTAATAGTTGGCGAGTCATCAGACGTGGTTCACTTTTTCACAAGGAATACCGAATGACGATAGATTGTAAGAACATAACTTGTTGTAAAAGAAGCCTAAAACAAACATGGACTAGGATTATTAAAAACTGTAAAAACGCCCAAAAACTTATAAAACTGCAATTTTGACCCTCTAAACAACCTCTTATCGCCAAAATCCGTCGTACATCATGAAAAATCCATGAGTTTGACTTGGAGCACATGGAAACCACTAAGCTTTCTCGAAATCTGACACTTTCACCTCCTCTGCGGGTGAGCCAGCTTCTGCATCAAAACTTCATCGACTTGCACCGCATTACCATCCTTATATCTTTGAATATTATTTTGGGTTAACGATATGTTCAATTATACATGTTTCAGAATGTTGACCATTATTGATCACACGTATTTCAAAATGATCATTTCGATAGAATTTGTTTTAAAAACTATCAATATTATCATTTCGATAAAATTTGTCTTAAAAATTATCCCACTTCGTACTTATGTTTTGTTGAAGGTCAAGTTTAAGAATTTCCAAATGAAATAAAATGAAGGGTTAATGGCAGAGGACATCACTTATGTTTCCCAAATGTTTTCAGTCACTCACCTATGATTTAAATGTTCCAATCCATCACCTAAGTTATTATATTCATTTTATAACAAATCTATAAAAAAAATAAAGTAATAGTAAATATCCAAATGAAGGGTAATGGCAGGGGACATCACTTATGTTTGTCAAATGTTTCCAGTCAATCACCTATGATGGAAAATATTTCAGTCCATCACCTATGATGGTGAAATGCCGAAAATGCCCTCAAAAAAAGTCACATGCAAGTCACGTGACATATTTAACGGTTTGTTAACGGAATGGGTGATGGACTGGAAACTTTTGAAATATATGTGATGAAATGGAACACTTTAAAATATAGGCGGTTGACTGGTAACATTTAGCAAACATAGGTGATTGTTGTTGCCATTAACCCTACAATTAATAATATCATATTTATAATGATGAATGAAAATGAATAAATATAGTGGGGTATATGATGGAGTGATATGAATGAAAGAGAATGTTAAAAGGAGAAATTGCCTAATTAGTGTGGAATTTGTAGGCACTATAATAAATAAAATGTTAATCAGATGTGACAGGAGTGAGGTACTAAAATTTACCATCCGGCTAGAGATTGTCTTAGGGGTGCATCACCATAGTCATCTGAGGAGATTGTTATATTCCTAAATGTATGTTTTCATTGATGTAAACTAGACGTATGTTAAATTGCATTAAATTCTCCGCCTTCTCCATGAATTCCTAAAAATAATTGCTCAAACCCTAACCTTAATAATCTCGTCGGCCCCTGCTCTGAGGAGTCACGGAGTGGTAAATCACGGGATGTGCCTCAGATAGTCAGGAACTCATAAGAGACTCGAACCTACGTACTGAAGAAGAGGCAAGGCGTGATGGTACTCACCCCAAGCTCTTTACTACTTGACCTATGTTTCGAGGGCTTTCTGGATGAATTCCTGGATTCGAAGATTTTGATTGATATTAAATTCTTTAGTTTTGGCCAATATAGGTTGTTGCTCGGAGGATAGTATGAAAAGTTACTCTCATGGTTGAATTGGGTTTGGTTTTGTTTCTCATTAGGGTGTTTATAGTTCTTGATCTTGAGTAGTTTGAGGTTGTTGGAAATTTGTTATATTTCACACCTAATAACTATTATAAGAGATCAAAATATATTTTAACGTTATAATGAGAATGAAAATTATCACTATGCCTTGAATCACTAATTAAAGATTTCCTAAATACAATACTTTGTAGTATATAAAGGTTGTATTGGTGGATAAGACAAGGTTTTAGATGTATGGAATGGAGAGAAGATAATTCTTATGTTCTTAAGGAAATGAATATGAATTTGTTGTGTCTTGAGAGAAGATGACTTCTTGTAGCTGCTCATATATTCACAAATAAGCATTGTCTCTTGGATGAATCAATGTGCTCTTTCATATTGTGTTCTTTATGGTTAATTATGTGTTGTAAACACCAAATAATGCCACATAATCGAACCAACAACTACAAGCACGAAGAGACATAAATGACACATTTTCAAACCAACACTATTTCCCCACAAGTTGTGTTATACAATTTCATATGGTTCTATGAATTTCATCACAATATCTAGTAAAAGTTACCGTTTTGGGTGAATTGGGGTTTGTTTCGTTGTTCGTTTGAGTGCTTGTCAAATCTTGATCTTGAACTCGTGGTAATTGACGAGATGGAGATAGGAGGCGGGTGTGCTGACTGTAGTTTATGTTGTAATTGTTAATCGGTATGGGTTGGGGTTGGGGGTAGTGGGTTGAAGAGAAAGGTGTAAGGTTTAATTTTAAGGCTTATTTGTTATTTGACATCTATACTATCAAATTTGTTTGAATGTGCATCATATACTTCTAATCGTTTCAATGTCCCCCTGAGAGCTCTTCAGCCGAGTTTTCTGCATTAATCTGGTAAAATGGCTATTTCACCCTTACTACTATTCGAAACTATATGGGGCAACGTTAAAATATTTTACATAATTAATGTAAGACCCCACCCCTTCTTCTTCAACACACCCCACCCCCACCCCACCCGTTGCATCATCGTCCTCGACACCCCCTTCCTCCCTACTTTCACCCGCAACCCCACTACAACCCACAAATCGTCCGCCTTTCGAAGAGCAGAAGAACAAAAAATATAAGAAGCCAAATCGAAGAGAATGCAAGAGGATTGAAGGACAAATAACCCAAATTGAAAACTAAATCGGAGCGAGAACAATCAAATGAAGCAAATTACTAAAGATGTGATGGCGAGTAGGAATTAATGGCTGGCGATATTGCCAGAGCAATTTTGATTCTGCCAGAGCAAAGTATGAGCATATACCTAATTTAACCTTTCAAGTCAACTATTCTATTTTGTCATTAGTATTTACTATTTAATAATTTATTGCAAGTAGAGATAATTTTGAAAATCAGCAATAAATGAACAGATTTCATATTTTAAATATATGCATCTTTAATGTTAATAAATCATTATTATTGCTCTCTTGGTCATCTATAAATTAATTATTATTGAAGGAAATAATTTGCAAAATATTTTCTATATTAATTGAAAATAAAGGCAATAAACATTAATATCTAAGATCTTCAATATTTGAAACTATTGTTAAAGGTAAAGAATTTGGGGAATTAATTTCGAAGTTAAATGATAATTATCATCTTTGGTCAATTGGAGAAAAGTTACGTGCCCAAGATAAATTATATGAGATCGTTGATGAATCAGATGCGATACTTTATGAACATAATGTTCAACGGAGAAAAGGGCGACCAAAGAAAGAAAATAAAAGTTCAACCAAAATAAATTCTTCACAATTTGAAATCATAGAAAAGATCGGCAAATATTCTCTTCCTTTAAAGATATGGATGTGTTCATTTATTGTTAATTTTCAAATAACTCTAATTGTAAGAAAATATTAAATAGTAAATATTAATGATATAATGACATAGTTGACTTAAAAGGTTAAAATAGGTATATACTCAAACTTTGCTCTGGCAGAATCAAAATTGCTCTGGCAATATCGCTAGCCGGAATTAATTAGGTATATAATAACATTATTTGTATTACTGTATAATTATTTGATAATAATTATTAAAAGAATCCACTCGTACTAGCGTTGTTTGAAGAGCTCACTTACATTAGATTTTTAATAACTACATTAAATAGAGGTCTAGTCAATATATGAAGACGGTTTATTATGATTATTGAATGAAATTTAAGAGATATTTTCTTGTCCTAAAAATATTATCAATAACAAGAACAAGTATATATATTTTTGAAGCCTTAGCCTTCGGTATTCATGCGTGAATCAACGAACGCTTTGAAAGGATAATATTGGCGGTATTCGTTGGAATCAACGCCCTTATTATTCATATCCGTAACGAAAGCTACACCAATTTATATTTATTCGTATTTGTAACTTTTCTAGCTACATCAAGTTGGGAATCAAAAAATGATGATGAGATGAATCTTTCAAAGGGACTACACCTAGTGCTGTTACTGGGCCGGGTAACCCGGGATCCACCCGAGATCCGGCCCGTGGATCCACCCGAAAGTTAATGGACCGGGACTGGATCTAATTTTCGAACCGTGGATCCGAAGGACCCAGACCGCTAACCCGATAAGGGAACCGGTCCAAGGAGTATATACACTTGAGAATAGAACCTAGGGTTCTCTCAAGTCATTTTTTGCCTCCTTCTCTCGAAAATATTTCTCTCCCTCTCATCTTCATCGATTTAGGGTTCCTTCTTCATCGATTCTCATCAATTACCTGATTATCTCCCTTATCGATTCGTAATTGCTCGTCGTTTCTATACATTGATAATCGATTTGAAGCGATTTCAAGTTCGATTATGATGTTGCCTATACTGTCGATTCAGTTCTATGCATTCTATTTTGTGATGTTTGAGCAATTTGTGTTGAAGCCTGAAGGTAATGATGATTCATATTGAATCTGAGCCTCAATTATTATAAACTTGTTTTGTTGGTAACTTTGAACATCGAAGTTGAACTATTTTATGTTGAGATTTGAGAACCATAACACCAGGTTCACTATATGTTGTTGCTCGATTACAATTTGTGTTGAAGGTTGTGATGATTCATATTGAATCTGAACCTCAATTAGTATAAACTTGTGATACTTTGAAATTGTTCATCAATCTCATCTCTTTTCTGGGTTTTGATTTTTAAATTTGGGTTTTGTGGCTTTGAATTAGGTCGATGATGAATGTATTTGTGAGGCCATTATGCAGATTTGGACTAAATCATGTTCAAGAAAAGTGAATTTAGGACATTTTGAGCAAAACATCTTTTTCGGATTTTTTCGGGTGGAACCGATAACCCACCCGAATCTCACACGGATCGGTCCATTATTTGTTTTTGGAGCCGATTTCTTATCGGTCCGGTCTAGGACCACCCGATACCCTTAACGGGTGGGACATGATCCTTCTCGAAATCATCCCGAACCGACCCGATAACAAGACTAAGTCTACACCAACAAAATTATTGAAATTTGGGGGCATCTTTGGGCGTATGAAGCTTAATAAATAAAACAAAAAAGATTTCCACACCATTTACTAACAAGACCTTTCACGATCGCTATCTGATTCATTATTTGCTGAAGTCGATAAAAAGTAAGATCGATTATTGCAGGCTTCATGGGATTGAAAATTTATCCACTGATTTAGAATTCACTGATTCAATTTCAAATAATACTAACCTTCAGTAATTAAAATCAAGAGACTGAGGTGGATCGTCTAAAACAGGAACCCCGTTTTCCTCACACCAAAGCTCTAATCTTTATAATAGTTGATGTTGCCCGCGGGGCATAGCTCAAATGGTAAGGGATTGTGTGTGGGTTCGATTCACGGCAGGTGCATGAGTAACTCTGCATTTGTTCAAGGGAAGATCTGCTTGTGGGTGGTTACCCAGCCTACTCTGGGCACTCTTGAGGTGGAGTATCGCGCCGCTAGAGGCATCCCGAATTCACCTTCTCTGTTGGCCGATGGAGTAGCTAAGCAGGGGCGCCTTAAATGAGCATATCATTTATAATAGTTGATGTTCTACCTATTTGCACATAGATTAAGAAAATTAAAAGTTGTCTAAAAGTACTTTGAAAAAGTAAAGTATAATTATTTGGAACTATATCAATGGTTGGTTTCTAACTCCAAAAGAAAAAGTAGTCAAAAAATTCATTGAGAATGTAAAAGTACAATTTTCAATGTTAAAACGACAACTATTTTGGAACAAAAAAATAGTGCTAAGACGTCAAATATTTTAGAACAGAAGGAGTATATGATTTAGTGATGATGCTCTTCAACGTTTAAAAAAATGAATGAAGACTTAATTTTGACTTTGAATTTGTCAATTTTGGGTAAACTTTGTACACAAATTAATTTGGAAAATCGCACAGTATATGGTGATTAGACTTTGAATAAAAAGGAACAGCTATATGGACTTAGATTATGAATCTGTGAATCTGGGGCGACATTTGTGTAAGTATGGGCGGGGGTGGGGTGGGGCGTGTTGAAGAAGAAGGGGCGGGGGTTTAACTTTTAATTATGAAAACTATTTAAATATTGCCATTATACTTTGTAATAGTGATAGGGGTGAAACAGTCATTTTATCTGATTAAATAAAAAAAACGCACCTGAGGAGGTCTCAAGGGTACATTGAAACGATTAGAAGTATATGGGGCACATTGAAACAAATTTCATAGTATATGGGGCAAATAGTGAATAAACCTAACTTTAATTATGTAAAATATTTTAGTATTCTCCCCTATACTTTGTAGTAGTGAAGGGTACAATAGTCAATTTATACTTTAAAACTGAAAAAGAGGATGTAGGGGCATTGAACAAGCTTTATAGTATATGGGGCAAATAGTGAATAATCCTATTAATATTATTTGAAAAATTAATGAACATTTATGCATATAATATGCATAATAATAATTATAATTACATATACTTCCTCCGTAACTAAATGATTCGTACATTTTGACTTTTATGGTCAACAAAATACAATTTAAATTGTAAATATCTCTTATTTTACATGCAAAAAATTACAAAAAGTTAATATTTCGAAAATATTTATTGAGACGAATCTAACAAGGTTCCACATGACTATATTATTTCTTATCATTTAATGAAAATTCTTGATCAAATTTTTTAAAGTTTGACCACAAAAGTCAAAGTGTACAATCATTTAGGGACGGATGGAGTATGAAATAAGAAGACAATAATATGTAGTGTTGTATATATTATTAATAAGAGAGTGAGAGAAAATGAATAACTTTTTAAAATATCACATATCGTCAAGTAAGGAGATATTTGAAAAGTAATTGAAAATATTTATGAGATAATGGGTAGATAAATTATCTCCCTTCGGGAACAGTAGATAAAATTAGAACGATAGAAACAAGATTAGCATGATCCCTGCACAAGAATAACACGCATGAATCGATAAAAATCTTATACTATATTATTTGGCTTATTTTCATTTTGGACCCTAGACTATGACAAAAGTTTCATTTTGGACCCTGATAGTATCCTAAGACTCAAGTTGCACCGTATACTTCGGTTTATCTCATTTTGCACCCTAAAACGCCAATTTCGAATTGAGTTTCCTTTTGAAAGAAGGGCAAATTCGGAATATCACATACAATAAATTTTTTGGGTCCTTTTTACAAATAATTAAACTTGTAAATTGAAAATCAACCCACACTTTATCTTCTTCATCAAACATGACCCTTCTCCCACCCCACCCTTCATCTTTTTCATCAAAATGTCAATCTAACAAAAAATGGCCCTTCATCTTCCTCACCAAACATACAATGCACCAACTCATCAAACCAACAAAAGATTCAATTTTTAGCCTAAATTATCAAACCAATTTTCAATTGCACAAAAACATTTCTTATAAATTCATCAAACCAACAATAAAGATCCAATTTTTTTTGTACAAACTAACAATAAAGTAGGCTATTGTTAAAAATTATTTGAATGAAGTCCTATAATGTTCATTCTCTCAAATCTATACACCAATACACCACTCCTTTTATTCATTTCCTTTTTGAACGTGATTATACAATTTTCTAGGATGTCCATTATCATTTCTATAAAAAATGTGCTTGCAAGCAAGCTTCAACTACGACAAATTCGTTTGTTATTTGGCCCACTTTTGAGATAACTTTCTCACAAAAATTATACTAGTTGTTCGATTTCAGGGAGGGGGCGAGGGGGGAGGATGGTCGCGATTTTTAGGGAGGGAGGTGGGTTTTGGTCGCGATTTTCAGGGAGAGGGGATGGTTGTGGTGGTAGGTTATGAGGTTTTAGTGGTGGTGTTGAGTGTGGGTAGTGAAGAAGAAGATGAAGAAGAGAATTATGTTAATTTTGAATTCTAATATTATCAAAAAGTGCCCAAAAAAATAATAAACTTATTATTCCAAGTTTGTCCTTGTTTCTACATTAGTTTAGGAGCTAATATTGTGTCTTAGGGTGCAAAATAAAACAAACCATAATACAGGGTGCAACTTAAATTTTAGGATAATATCAGGGTCCAAAATGAAACTTTTATCATAGTTCAAGGTCCAAAATAAAAAATAAGCCATATTTTTTTGATGCATTAGTATGCGAACGTGCCTGCCATTCCACCAGGAGTGTAGCCACCTACCACACAGTTTAGGAATTAGGTTGGAATTTCGTTTTAGTCCACATGACAACTAAGGAAATGAACCAATCGCTTTTAACTGCCCGAAGACCTTTCTTTTTTTATTTCTACAAATAAACACGACAATTACAATTAGCGAATATAGTAAATTATCGAGTAGCGCGTAAATAGTAAACAAATACAGAATACTACCCGAAGGAACCGTTGTAAATCGAGTAAGTAGTACAAAAATTGTCCGAAAACATATGCTTCCAACAAAAATTAAACTCGAGATTTCGTAGAGATATTAGAAGTTCGGGACAGATATCATCGGTATTAAAACCATGTGCAATATAAATGCTTGGAAGCTAGCTATAAAATAGACAATAATTTAGATTCAACAACATCAGCAGCCCCTCGAGGGAAAGGTTGGTGGAGGACGAGCAAACAAGCATACAGTAAGTTCTTCTCCCATTCTGTTTTTTCATTTATTTTATTACATCTTCATGTTTTTACGATATAATTATTCATTATTCATCGCTAATTTACAAAAAATAAAAAAATGTTCATTATTGATGTCTGATTTTCCTTGGTTGAATCTTGGTTCTGGAAATATTTATTTCTTCATATGTTTTCTGATTTAGTAAACTCAACCAGCATCTTGTTTCGATCGTTTTGTTTTAATCAATATGATGATTCAACTCGTTAATTTAGAGCAATATGATAATCAAACTTGAAATATTTGCAAATATTTAATTTATGTTTTTGTGTGTTAGTTTGAGAGATTGGATTAAAAGTAAAATAAAATGGGGACAGAAAAATGAAAAGTTCTCAACATTGATTTCAAATATATTTTAATTTAAACATATAAAATATATGAGGATCGAACTGAAATACTCTTTAATTTAGAGCGATATGATAGTCAAACTTGAAATATTTGCTAATAGTTACTTCACCGAATGAAGATTATATTATCTAGTTTTAATTCTTTTAAAAATATTTAGAAATAGTATCTTAATACTAATTTAAATTAATTTATTTTTGTGAACTTGCAAAACTTAGTCCAATAATGATATATGAGATGTGAAGAAAGTTTCAAAAACAGAGGAATGTATTACTCCTCTCAAACTAAAAAATATAAAATTGAGATCAATGAATTTGTTTTTCTAATTTTTTATAATGTGTATATATATAAATTAATTGATGATTAACATTGCGTTTCGAAATCATAAACTAAATTAAAAGAATATGGAGTTAGTGTTAATTATAATCAATAATTATTAATTATAGAGTCTGAGTTGAAATATACCGAGCTTAGAAGTTGTCATATACTTCTTTCATTTCAATTAGGATTTGTTTGTTTTTTTGTATCTAATTCTGATTAATAATAATTAATTTATTACAATATATAAAATTTATAAAAATTATTTGTATGATTATATTCTTCAATATAAATTCATTAATATTAATTTTATACTCCATTTTTTAAACTGAAAAACACTACTAATAAATAATTGATGGGTAGGTGGAAACATAAAAATGAAAACATCATCTGTATAAGTCAGAAGTCATCATTATTGGTCAATTTAAATTTGCCCACTTGGGAATGCTTCAAAAGAATAAAATTTGTCCATTCTGATTACATGTTCACATTGTGTGGTCTTCTTAGCTCGTGAATGTCAATCTCTTTTGCTTCATATTTGAGGCCTCTTATTATACTCGTTCCATCCTAAATGATTGTCATATTTTAATTTTTAGTGGTCAACGAAATACGATTTAAAACGTTAATATCCATTATTTTACACGTAAAAAATTATCGTTGAGACGAATTCATAATTAAAATATAACAATCTTACAGGGACGGACGAAGTAATTTGTTTTCCTTTTTGTAAGTGAACACTTTTGTGGTTGCTAGCTCAAGTAGGTGGTAGTTATCAAATTTGAAAGAGATCAAGTAGGTGGGCATATATGAAATGAATTTAATTATTTTTTCCAAGTATTTCCCATTATTGTCGGAGAAATTTGACAAAATAACATATTTGACCATTTTTGTCTTTTTTTTAACACCCTTCTAAGTTTTTTTTTTTTTTTGTCTAAATACCACCTTATCCATGTAAGTATAAAATTATCAATTTATCTTTCTTCTTCACCTTTTGTCTTCCCTGATCACCCCGATCGGCCATTACCACTGCCACCACCATATCCCCACCCGGCCACCCTAAGACCACCCTCAATGACCCCCTTGCCTTCTACCTCCCAACCACCCCTCCCAATTATCACCTATTTGTACGTGCCAAAATGTTCGATTTTGGTAATTATTTTGCCAAAACAACTACAATCGAACTTTTTTACCAAAAAACTATCAAAATCGAACTATTTGCCAAAAAAATACGAACCTTTTTACCAAAAAGCTATTAAAATCGAATCTTTTTGCCAAAACTACTACTCAAATCGAACTTTTTCACTCAAAAGAAAAGGCACAAAAAGGAAAATGTATCAAATATATAAGGGCAATTTAGTCATTTATCCACTCTAAAGTACTGTTTTGCTAAGAAAAAATGTACTCCAAATTAATAAAATAAAATATCTTCGATAGTGTGAATCTAAAAAATTTCTCATTCTGAGTCGATGTAAAAAAAACTGAAGTTAGAAAAAACTTGAGAATTATATTAAATTCATGTGGGAAGTTAGTATATGGTTATGGTGATTGGGGGCCTGAACGTGGGCTCATTTATTATAAAATGTTGTTGTACCTGTGTACGTCGTTGTATCGATGTGATTGACATAAATTTGAGTTGGATAGGACTGTCCTACACTCATTGTCCTTGAATGTATTTAGTAAATAATTTTCCGTTCATTTTTATTTGTCGTATCAATATTTTATCAGATATTTCTTTCATTTTTATGTAAGTATTAGTTTAGAAATGAATTTGTCGAATTAAATGGTGATGTATAATGTAACATTTATTTGACCTTTAAAAGTATAATAAGTACTCCCTCCGTCCCTAAAAGATTGTCACATTTTGACTTTTATTAGTCAAACATTACAAAATTTGATCATGAATTCTCATTAAACGATAAGAAATAATATAGTCTTGTGGGACCTTGTTAGATTCGTCTCAATATATATTTTTGAAATATCAACTTTTCATAATTTTTTCACATGTAGAGTATTAGATATTTATATTTTAAATCGTATTTTGTGGACCACCAAAAGTCAAAATGTGACAATCATTTAGGGATGGAGGTAGTATTTTTTTTAAGCCTTTCTTAACTTGGATGGAGCTCAAAACAAAAGAGGTGTCGAAACTCTTAATTAGAAGGCGCTTCAAAAAATGCCATCTAGGTTTAAACTTACGCGACGTTTCAAAAAGCGTGTCTAAGTGCTTAGAGCGTTTTGTGGGAGCGCGGCCTAAGTCAAAGCACTTGGACGGCGCCTCTTAATATGCAGTTTTTGGTGTCATGTATACGTTTTTTGGAGTGTCGTCTAAGTGAAAAATGTAGTAGCGCTTGTTTACTAGCCTTAATTGTTTGTTCTAATATATTTGTCTACTAGATATTGTAGAAACATGGGCACCAATTTGGAAGAGAGGCTTCTACATCATGAGGGAGATGAGAAAGATCTGAAAGTGAGGGTATATGAGGAGTCTAAGAAGATATGGAAGGTTGCATTACCAAGTGTTCTTGCAAGGCTTTCTGCATTTGGAAGTGTGGTTGTCACTCAGTCGTTTATCGGCCACATTAGTTCCCTGGATTTAGCTGCTTATGCACTTGTTCAGACCCTCAGCGTTCGTTTCGTCAATGGAATTTTGGTAAACTTCAAACCTCTACTATCTCTATATTCAAGCGTGGGACGTACTGAATTATGCCATATAATATGTATCATCCTGATAGGAAAATAGTTTACGAATATTTAATAACCATTTTCAAGCTATAACATTGAGAACATAATTCAAACTCGCTTGCTGCCTTAGTTTTAGTTACAAAAATCAATATAGTAAGCAAGAAAGGTATTGTTTAACTGTGTAAGAAGCACTCGCAAGCTAAAACCTGCTTGACAACATAATTGAAACTCGTTTGATGGCTAAGCTAAATGTATGGAATTAGTATAATATTGAGTGTGACTTCCGTAATTTACGTGGGGTGAATTTTGTATTAGATTGGAATGTCAAGTGCAACAGAGACTCTATGTGGACAAGCATTTGGAGCGAAGCAATATCATATGATGGGAGTCTACTTGCAAAGATCTTGGATTGTTGATTTCATCACCTTGACAATCTTGCTTCCTATATTCGTTTTCGGAACCCAACTTTATAAACTTCTTGGAGAGCAAGCAAATATTGCAGAAGCTGCAGGAACTATTTCTTACTGGTTCATTCCCTTTGTCTACAACTATGTTTTCAGTTTGACAATACAGATGTATCTTCAAGCACAGCAAAAGAACAAGATCGTCGGGATTCTTTCTGTTGCGCAGTTTATTCTTCATATTCCTCTGTCTTGGCTGTTTGTGAATGTTCTTCATTGGGGAGTTGGTGGTGCACTGGCCGCTATAACTATATCTTCTTGGTTTATGGTTTTTGGAGAACTTATATATGTCTTCGGAGGTTGGTGTCCTCGTACATGGCAAGGATTCAGTACAGCAGCATTCAAAGATATATTCCCTGTTGTCAAACTCTCAATATCCTCCGGGATAATGGTTTGGTAAATTCACACCTCATTTTATTCATAGTAGTGTGTTTTTTACTCTTCTTGTCTCTACTTAATACTATTCCGTCCTGTATAATTGCTCTGTTTTTAATTGACTGAGCAAAACTTTTTGTTCTAGTTTTATAGTGTGAAGCAATGATGATTGTTTCATTGATTTCAGCCTGGAGTTGTGGTACAATGCTGTTCTGGTTTTATTGGCTGGATACATGAAAGATGCTGAAGTCTCCATATCGGCATTCTCTATCTGGTGACTAACGATTCTCATCTGAAATCTTTTGTGTTTCTGCAATAATCTCAGTCTCTTATATCGAGTAATATACAGTTTGAACATCAATGCATGGGAGTTCATGATAAGTCTGGGCTTACTCGGGGCTTCTTGGTAAGTTATTTTGCTAAAAGTTTTCTCAGTTGGGAACTAGTCTCTTCTTTTAAGCCTCATTCCTTCTGTTTGCTGCCTTACAGTGTGAGAGTTGCCAATGAGCTTGGAAGAGGAGATGCAAAAGCTGTCAGATTCTCGATCAAAGTTCTCGTGTCAACTTCAGTTCTCATAGGCCTTGTCTTCTTTGCTTTGTGTTTGATCTTTGGGAGCAACGTTGGTTGGTTGTTCACCAATGAGGAGGACGTTGTGGATGCTGTGTCCGACCTCTCAGTATTACTATCTTTCTCTATATTGCTTAACAGTATTTACCCCATCATCTCAGGTATTTTCTATTTTGATTTTGGGGGACAACTTTCGCCATTCGTTTATCGTTTCATAAGCAGAAGATAGGATTGCTTCAACACTTCTTTCGATTTGTTTTCAATAGGAGTCGCGGTAGGAGCAGGATTGCAAGTGAAGGTAGCGTACATCAACTTGATCTGCTATTATTTTATCGGTATTCCTGTCGGCGTGCTCCTGGGATATGTAGCTCAGCTTCAAGTGAAGGTAATGGCTTATACAGTTACATATTGACTTCAATGAGATGAATTAGGGGTGTACACAGTTCAGTTTGATTCAGTTTTGAGCCAAAATTTAAACCGAACCTATTTTGTCAGTTCTCTGAATGGAATAACCTAAATCGGTTCGGTTTTGAGCGCTTTCTGTTCCGTTCTCGGTTATGTTGCGTCTATCATTTTTTAGTTAATATGGTTATTTTTTAGCCCACCTTTAAATTTAAATGATATTGTTGTTTCCCAAAATTAAGTCTTAATACTATATCTTACTCATACAACATACAAAGTTCAATGAACTTCTTTTAAAATTATTTCTAACAAATTGCAGACACATATCGTCTACTGAACTTTTTTTTTAATCAATTCTGTTTTAATCAATTCTCTCATGAATGAACCGACATCGGTTCAGTTCCATCAAATGCAACACCGAAATCTATTCGGTTCCGATCGGTTCCAAAATTTTCGGTTATTTTCGCTTCAGTTTGGATCGGTTCGGCTCGGTTTCGGATTTTATGCACAACCCCTAAGATGAATGACATATTTGTAGTGACTGAATTGCTCTATTCAACATGTAAATTAAAAGTTTCTTTCTTTGGTAGGGTATATGGCTTGGAATGATATGTGGGCTGTTCACTCAGACATCAGCACTTATCTTCATGGTATGGAGGACCAATTGGGATGATGAGGTAAACTCACATTGATTATCTCTCTCGCTGAATATAGCGTTGTAGCAACGATACCAGTAATTATTTCAGATTTCAGTAATACTACCATCATAACTAAAAGATCGTCCAGTTTGTTTTTCGCTTTTCAAAATTAACAACTTCAGTACTTTCAATGAGGCGCGCGACTATACAAGCTAGTTTCGTAAAAGAAGATGATCTAGTTCCCCGGAGAAAGAGCTCTAAATTGTTCAATCTTCTGTTGCAGGTGGCTAAAGCTTCAGAACGCCTCAGGAGGTTCGACTTGCTTCCTTCAAGTGAGAAAAATGAAGGCTCTATTGTAGCGTAAAATTTGAGGACGACGACTATGTTTTGGGGGATTATGATGGCACTTATGGCTGCAAGCAACGAAGGGATGCTTGGGAACAACTTTGTTGAAGAATTCAAGCAGAGCTTATAACTGTTTTCATGCCAAAAAGAAGCTTAAACTTGGAGATTCTTTTGTATTACCTTATTTGTAAGTTGCATTAAAGAATATGTTCATCAAACATCCTCCATTTTTTTCAATTCCTATTCTCTAATTTTTATTATTCTATGGATAAATGAGATTTTTTATTGTCATACTTGCATTTGACAATTTTCCTGAGTTTATAAAATAGTTACCATTTTCTAAGATTGAAATGACAATGAAACAATCTACCTTATCATAAGTGATACGCTCATTTAAGGCGCCTCCGTTTGGCTAGCCCATCGCCCAACAGAGGAGGTGAATCCGGGATGTGCCTCTACCGGCTCGGTACTCCACCTCAAGAGTGCCCAGAGTAGGCTGGGTAACCACCCACAAGCAGATCCTCCCTTGAACAAATGCAAAGTTATTCATGCACCTGCCGTGGATTGAACCTACACACTTGTGAAGAAGCACACTTTTATAATGAAGTCCCTTACCATTTGAGCTATGCCCCGTGGGCTACTGGGCTCTACCTTATCATAAGTGTACATGGGAAGGTGGGAAGGCTTACTTGTTGTGTGCTAAGTCACATAGAGTGCCGATTTTACCTCTTCATAGATAAGGCAAAATCGGGTCGTATCATGTGATGAAGACGACACTTTCACGTGATAGACATATAAAAGGGGAAGGTGTGATGTAATTGTAGTTGTCACAACTTTTAGTTATAATTCAATATCTCACACGACATAATGAGTCTGTTTTTTTTCACACGACACCTATTAAAATGTAGGGCAAATGGCACATGATATCACTAACGTTTGATTTATTTATCACATTTATCACTGACGTTCACTTTCGTGCCAAAAACATCATTTATGTTCAACTACTACTTAACCAGTCTACTTTCAGTCTTGTTCGTGGAAATCGTAGTTTTAAACACAAAAATATGAAGGGCAATTTAGTCAACACACAACTTTTTTCTCTAACTATTTTCAGTTATACAAAAAAGACCTCTCCTTATTCCTCCTATCCCATCCGACCCAATTTCTCCATCTACTAATTCTCTCAATGTCTTCAATAAAAACTAAAACAAAAAAGATCAAGAAAGCTAAGTCGTTGCATAATAATGGCTCTAAAATGGATGACCTTGACGTATTTGGTAGCAGCAATGGCAATTCTCCTAACCTTGCTATATCCAAAAGTTTTGTCCCTGTTTGTAAATGTTTCGATGTTGGTATATGTTTTTATGAAACAATTGTCCAGTTTCACCTGAAGGAAACTAGGGGTTGGCGGTGGGGTGGGGGTGGCAGGTCGAGGTTGGGGTTGGGGTTGGGGGTGGGGGCGGGGGCGGGGTTGGGTGGGACGAAGAAGAAGGGGTTGTTTTTTAATAATTGAAAATAGTTAGTAAAATAAATCGTGTGTTGACTAAATTGCCCTTCTTACTTTTGTGCTTAAAAATAAAATTTTTACAAAATTGACCAAAAGTAGACGGGTTGAGTAGTATTGAAACATAAGTGATGTCTTTGGTACGAAAGTGAACGTCAATGGTAAATAAATCAAACGTTAGTGATGTCCGGTGCCATTTATCCTAAAATGTATCATGTAACACCATAGGACCAATAAACACAATTTTCGTGGGTGGAGTGTGACTTACCGTACTAAATATTTATTTAGTATCTATGTTAAAGGGTACTCTGGTAATTTTACCAATGCAAACAAGAAATACATGTAGCTAATTTGCAATCACTTTTTCACATCTTCTTTCCAATCCAATTTCCCTACATTTGCTTACAAACATTTCTCACAATTCAAAATTGATAAAAACACTCCTTTCACTACCTTTCTCTAAATCTACAAGTTTTGAAACATACCTAGAATCTCCTTAGACAGCCTCACATAAAAACCAAATCTTCCAAAACATAATAAAGGGCAAAAGGCATCGGATATCAACAAATCATTTATTTTTAACATTTACCATTAACCTTCACTTTCAATCCAAATACATTTTTCATGTTATTAGACATTGCAATCCATCTACTTTTGAATGATTTTGTCAATATCGACTTCTTAAATACAAAAGTATGAAGGACAATTTAGTCAAGACATCAAATTTTTGAACGAGATTACCATTTTTTGAACTTCGTAACTATAAGTATTAAGATTTAGAAAATATCAATTTTGACCACATAACTATAAATATTTGAACTTCATTCACTTGAGGCTACTATTTTTTGCAAAACTGATCGGAATTTTTTAATTCGAGCATTATATCAAACCGTATTTTTAGCTTAAATTATGTTCAAACATATTTTCCACGTACAGCTCACGTAATTATTTACTAGTGTATGGAAAAAGTATACAGTTAGGCATATCTCATCTCAAACGACAATTAAGATGGGAAGTTCATACAGGAAACAATATCAACATAAAGAAAGATAAATGGATCCCCAATCACCCAAATATACAACTATCACAATTGCCTATGTTCAAAACCATAATACATAAACACACATTTAGATAAGACCTCCCAACAAACAATATCTCTTGGAATCTGACTTTACTTAATTCAATATTTCCAAAAGCCATTGTTAATCTAAGTACCTCAATACATACTGAAACTTCTCCTAACAAACTCCAATGGAAACCAAAGAATAAAATTATAACTCCTACTAAAAAAAATATATAACTGTATTTCGTTTAAGACTTATACATTATGTAAGACCTCTCTTTCATCCACAAAATACTTTACCCTTCCACATTACATCTCAAAACATCTATAAAAACTTATAATACCCAAAAAAATTGAACTCTTCATCTGGAAATTATTATATAACAGACTATCCAACCAAATTTAATATCTCTAAAAAAACCCAACACCATATTGATACAAAATGTATTTTTTGTAGACATGACCAAAAAAAGACTGATCATCTCTTCCGTTCATGTCCAATTATCTCAAGTTACTGGATCACATTTAACACTTTCAACTTTCATTTACCAAATACTACTATAACAGATATCATCACCAATTCCCTAAACCATATACAAAAATTGTTGGAAATACGAGATTATTAAATCTCATAAACATGCCCGTTAAACAATTAGATTGTACAACCAATTTACTTATTTAAAGTTAAGTTCAAAAGAATATTAATTTTAGTAGAAATTAATATTTAAGATTACCCGAATTGGCATTTAGGGGTTATGATGGCTTACTAGAGTCCGCTGTTAGTCTATGTATTAAACTACAATATTCAGATAATATTAGGCTTTTTAGCCGTTTGCCCCTTTATTGTCGTCTAATTTTCTATGTGGTCCTTGAACTATCAGTTCTTTTCAGCTTGCCCCCTGATTGTGTTTTTTTCAACTTTAAAAGACAAAATGATTTTATACCCTAATAATAATCTAAAGTATAGGGGGCATATTTCATATAATTAAATCCCCACCCCTTTCCTCTTCTACACATCCCTCCGCCACCCCCACCCCTACCTCATAGAAAATTAAACGATCAGGGGCAATCTGAAAAGAACTAATAGTTCAAGGACCACATAGAGTATTAAACGATGGCCTAGGGGGCAAACGGCTAAAAGGCCATAGTATTATATAATACATTACTCTTGTCAAGCGGGCCTAAGAGCTCACACACATACTACGAAATCGAATTATAAATGTGCTTTACAAGTTCCCGGGTTCAATGTGCAATACATGAAAGTAACATTTGGGGTCAATATGCTATTGATGAAAGTCCATAGGCATAAATGATATTTGGGTAAAAGATGGAGGACCTTTGTGCAAATGGCTCAACACAATAAATATAGAATTATAGTATTAAGTTGTTAAGTTTTTTCATATTTTTCATTTCACATTTCTTTTTTGTAAATTAGCGATGAGGTGAGTTTCGAACCTAAACCTTCTGATCACCAACAAGAGCCTTTTCCACTAGGCTATTCGATTGACTCTCACATTTTTGAGAAATGAAAAAGAAAGAAAACTCTCTCCACCCCTCCCCTGTTGGCCGAAAATACAAGGAGAAGAAATAGATATTTTCTTCTACATTTTTCATTCCTTATACACTTAGAAACGCTATAGTAAAATGTAAGAAGGGATTCGATCAATCGTTGGTGTGGACAAATCTTAGAGGCATTCATTTTGGGGGCTAAAGTCTCTTCCCATTCCGCTGCCAAATTCGTATAAACACTTTCTAGTATTTTAATTGTTGTCTTTACACATCTCGGTGAATTCATGAATTTACATAGACGAATATTATGAACATTTTTTATATGTAACAACCCAACAAAAATCACCAAGTCAAATATTCGAAGATTTAACATATCTCTAATATACAGTATGGGAGATAATTGCTGAAATGGTTCCAGTAAGTGGGGGTGACCGTTGCAGTTTGGTCCCTGTAAGTGGGACCGATGCACAAATGGTCCCTGCAAGTGTGTAGCGGGTACGCATTTGGTCCCTAAAGTTAACAGATTTGTTAATTCTAAATGTTTTTGTGGTTTTACGTAAATAAATGCTAAAATTGGGCCAAAAAAGTAATTTTTAAGAGTTTGGCTTGGCGACAAACTTAAAACTTCATTTTCCGCTTCGTTAAAACTCCGATTTTGACGATTCAAAATGCGTTGGAAAGCTATTTTCATTATCTTTAAGAATATGAGTTCAAACCCCAGTTTTGCATCCATAGCCTAATATCTTTAACGCATTTGAATATCGTTAGTCTAAGTTGTACTTTGTTAGTCTAATTGGTTAGTCAACTATTTCGGTCTCCCGTTGACTTTTTAATGGCAAACTAGTCATTTCATATCTAACTTAAAAAAATACTCCCTCCTTTCCAAATTCTTATTCCACTTTACTTTTTCACGGTCACCAGGACATGACTTTGAAAGTAAATATTTTTAATTCTATAAGTGTAAATAATTATAAAAAATTGATATTTCAAAAAACCTACATGACTATAACGCGTGGAACCGATTTTGGAATATGTGTAAGTGAATGGGACTCAATTAAACATGAGTGAGTGAATGGTGAATTGAGTGAAACATGAGTGACGATTGATGTTTTTTGTCTTAAAAACATAGTACAACTTGAACTAATAATTTCTAAAGTATGATGATGAAGAGATAGAATCAACCATACCCGTTGATGACTTGAAGAAGTTAAAAGAAAAGAATGATGATCAAAAGAAAAATGCGATATTGATGTGTTATGAAAGGACAAAGAAGAAACAAATACACTCAACGATATTCAAATGCATTAAAGATATTAGGCTATGGATGAAAATAATATACAAAGGTAAATAATAAATAATCTTTGTCGAAACTTGTATATGAGAGATATTTTTCAATTCATATTTGCCAAAAAGACGATAAGTGATTTAACATTTTTAGGGTTAATGGCTGAGAACATCACTTATTGCAACTCTGGAGTATTTTGGGGTTCACTCTGTCAATCTCAACTATCTTCAAAATGATTTTGAAGACAACCACGTTACCTAGATGATATGGTTAATAACGTGGATATTTGTTCTTTGGGCCAATGATTGTTTTTACAAAGTTATGGAAACACTCTTTGATCCTGAATATGTAGAAGATGTTTCTGTCTCGTCTGATGAGAATGATTACAATCAATTGGAGCTTACTCTCAAGCACCTTGTCATCAGGGATTCTATCAGAACTCGAAAACGGGATTTGGAGATTCATAGCTTGTTCACGGGGAGTTTGGAATCAACGCGGAAGAAAGCGAAGAACGATGGAGACTTCAATGAGCTTGTGTCTCAACAACATCACTTCAAGAAGCTTTGTAATCTCTTTACTCCACAGACTAATGAACTAGTTAATAATATGGACGATTATGCTTGTGATCAATGTCATTCAAATTGTCTAAGAAAATTATTGGTGGTTGTTTTCATTCTTAGTAGACTCTCTACTAAGAAGTTTGTTTTTCAGTCGATTGATGATCGACAATCTTCAAAAATGTTGGATTTCCCTTGACACCGACCACGAGATATATGATCTCGTCTGCTCATGTCATTTAAGGTTATTCATTCCGTTACTTCCTCCATTTTTTCGAGTACCACAATAATTTTCTTATGCAGTTAAACAATGCAAAGCGCGAGCAGACACCATTCATGAGTTAACTTTTCTCGTTAGTACTCTGGGGACTATTTGGGTCAGGAATAATATCCAGACATATGATGATGCCAACTCCATCTGCCATATCAGACTATCTTTATTTTATGTCATGTTTATTGTTTATTTCAGTATTTCTCAAACTGTTGAAGATCTTGTTGCCATAATGGCAACGTTTGATCTTATATGTTTGTAATTTGCTATCTCTATCTATAAAAAACAGGCCAAATGACTTCTGACATCATTCACGTTTGGAAAAAAACCATTTAGATCGCTCATGTTTTAAAAACGCAGTTAGATCACTAATGTTTAAAAAGTCACTCATTCGGGTCACTCCGTCATATTTTTTACGGGTATTTCTGTCCAAATCACATTTTTTCCTCTCATACGCACCCAATGTAACTCTTATTGACACATTGAACCTTATCCTCAGATTACAATTTTTTCCGATTTCTTTTTTTTTCGATTTTTTCTAGATTTCATTTTTGATTTATTTTTCGATTCTTTCTCGATTTATTTTCTTGATTTCTTTTTCGATTTTTTCGATTTCTTTTCGGTTTATTTATTTATTTATTATTTTCCAATTTCTTTTCTCGATTTTGTTTTTAATTTCTTTTTCAATTTTTTCTCAATTTCTTTTACCATTTTTCCTCGATTTTTTTTCATTTTTTTAATTTCTTTTTTCGATTTCTTTGTCGATTTTTTCTCAATTTTTATTCGTTTTTTTAATTTCTTTTTCTATTTTTTATCGATTTATTTTTGATTTTATTTTTTTATTTTTTCTCAACTTCTTTTTTGATTTCTCATAGAAAAAGAAATTGAAAAAAGAAATCAAAAAATAAATATATAAAAAGAGATCGAAAAAATAAATTAAAAAATAAATCGAGAAAACATCAAAAAAGAAATGAATAAAAAAAACGAGAGAAAATCGAAAAGAAATTAAAAAAACAACGAAAAGATCGCAAAAGAAATCGAGAAAAATTATATAAATAAATTAAAAAAGTAGAAAAAACGAAAAAACGAAAAAGAAATAAAAAATGAAATCGAGAATCGAAAAAGAAATAAAAAGAGAAATCGAGAAAAATCGAAGAAATCAAAAAAAATATCAAAAAAGAAATCGAAAAAATTATAATCTCATGATTGAGTCAATGTGTTAATAAGAGTTAAATTGAGTGCTTATGAGAGGAAAAAATGTGTTTGAACAGAAATACTCTTCAAAAATTTGAGGGAATAACCCGAATGAGTCACTTTTTAAACATTAGTGATTTAACTGCATTTTTGAAATATGAGCAATCTAACTAGCTTTTGTTTTTCAAACATGAGTGATGTCAGAAGCGCCAAAAAGAAAGTGTAAATGATGTCACAGGTTGAGGATCAAATACTAAACAAAAATAGGGGGTTGCTACAGCCGATCCTGATGCTGAATGCATTTACTTAATCCCATGGCTTCCTTCGATTCTTTCAAGTACTCTTTCTTTCATTAGACAAGTAAAAGGCAAACTTAGACAAAGAACAATTAGTCAGGACAGAAACGACTCTCAATCCATTTAAACCAGATTCCCTTAGTCTTAGGCTTCAAGCCGTCAAGTCAAGTACCAAGTGTTGAAGAAGAGTTCACACTACTAATATCAGAACCATTTAGGTAAGGACTTATTTTGAATCTAGTTCGTCTTTATTTCTAGTATCTATAATCAGAAATCCCCGGTCTTCCAGATCCGCTTCTTGTTGTCCTTCCTTTTGCAAGATCAGGTATTAGATGCGGCAAATAAAATAGGGAAAAGGGGTCAATGTCGGATTGAATCGCCGAAGAAGGAAGAAGGGCTAAGACGAATAGATATGAATCTAAGAATTAGGTCTTCTCCCCTTACCTTAGTCAGACTGGCACGAAGGTAACCTTCGTGCTTCTAAGTTGACTGAGAATACGTTCAAGGAAAATCAAACTAAAATTCCCCCTTTTCAGTAGATGAGATTAGGATGAAAGGGCTTTCCTTCATTAACATTCAGTGAAGGTGCATAGCTTCTTTGAATGTCCCGCTGATTGACTATTACATCTAGGGACGGGACTGATCCTGAAAGAGAGGTTTTTTTCTGGTTATGAGCTTAGATTGAAAAGCAAGTCGATGATGCCATAAGTAAAACTGGCGGGTGAGGCGAGAGTCCTTCACTGCACTTACTGGAGAGAAGGGATCATATCCAATCTAGTTGTAAGGTCTTATCCCCTTATTAGTAGCCGAAGTGTAAGCCGGCTAATGTTGGAAAAAACTTTAACATGTTTAATAAGCCTTAGTCGACCTTCGGAGGACAACAATTTTGTCCAACCAAAGATTCTATTTTTCATTTTCTTCAGTAGAGGAAGGTTCTCTCTTTATTCTATTAAGGGACAAGAAAACATCCAGGTACTAAATAGGAAAACTACCTTTTTTGATTCCTCTTCAATGATCTGGGATTTCTGCGAGGAGCTCTGTTAGAGAGGAAGCACTGACTCTTATCGAAAAATTGATCTTTTGTTTTGGCCATTACAAGATTACAATCAGCTTCTTACTTGTTTCCAGAAAGATTTGAAGCTTCTTAAGATTCAGTTTCTGGCTATTAGATAATATTATAACATCGTGAATTATATATTATTTTCAAAAGTGATCCACAAAATATAATATAAATAAAATCTTAGTTTTACTTGTATCAATATCTACCTATATATAATATGAGAGTCTCGAAGCATAGTTTAATTGGTAAAGAACTAGAGTGTAAGTGTCAAGCGGTATCGCCTTTTCATGCAACCCTGTCGATTCCCATTGGAGTAGCTGTCAGAGCCCTTTGTTTGAGGGTCTCAAACTATATGTAATATGGAAAGGGAGAATTGAAAGTCGCCACTCCTCAAAATCAAATCTTATGTGTTTCGGTTTGAAGCCCATGTTCTCTCAACAAACTAATCTAAAAATTAGTTTTATGTGTTATTATTTTTAATATTTTTAATACGCATGTAATACAAACTAATCGATTACAAATAGATATATTTTAATTTTAACCACCACGTTAAAATTGTAAATAATATTTTTCCAAAGAAATCCATACATGTTGCAAAATATTAACAATATTATATTAATTATACAAAAAATTAAATTTAAGCGAAAATGAGATTGCACACGCTGGAATGTGCAAAAAACGACTAGTACTTATTAGAGTTAATTGGATAGCCTAGTAGAAAAAGTTACTACTAGTGACTAGAAGATCGTGAATTCGATACTCACTTCATTATTAATTTACAAAAAAGTACTCCCTCCGTCCCTAAAAGATTGTCACATTTTGACTTTTGGTGGTCAACAAAACACGATTTAAAACATAAATATATATTATTCTACATGTGAAAAAATTATAAAAATTCAATATTTCCAAAATATATATTGAGACGAATCTAACAAGGTCCCACAAGACTATATTATTTCTTATCGTTTAGTGGGAATTCATGATCAAATTTTGTAATGTTTGACTACCAAAAGTCAAAATGTGACAATCTTTTAGGACGGAGGGAAAATGACTATTTGAGATGATTATTGAAATTCCGAACGAAAAAAACCCCTCTTGATAAATGTGGCATTGGCACTACTGATGAATTTCTTGAGAAGCACAAACCTTAATCATTTCCAGAAATGGCGATTACTTCTTCATTCTCCTCATTACATATTCCTAAAAGATGTTGCCCACATGTCCAAATTGCATCATCTTTATCTCATTCGAACAGTTCTTCGTATTATCATCCTTGTAATAATCAAACTTTAACTTTGGAAACTGATAATAATGCAAACAGAGCTTTGATTGCAATTCAGAATTCTGGGGTTATTGCCTGTCTTCGTGCCCAGAGGTAAATAAAAGCTCAACTACAATTTCATGTTTTCGTGTTTTCATTTTCAGTGTTCCTTTGATATTGTTCCGATAGAAATGAAGTTGAAAAGTTTTCTCGGGCTTTGATATTGTTCCGATAGATATGAAGTTGGAAAGCTTGTTCGGGCTTTGATATTGCTTCGATAGATATGAAGTTGAAAAGTTTGTTCGGGCTTTGATATTGCTTCGATAGAATGAAGTTGAAAAGTATGTTCGGGCTTTGATATTGTTCCGATAGATATGGAGTTGAAAAGTTTGTTGGGCTTTGATATTGTCCTATAGAAATGAAGGTGAAAAGTTTGTTCGGGCTTGTTCGTAGAAATGAAGTTGAAGAGTTTGTTCGGGCTTTGATATTGTTCCTATAGAAATGAAGTTGAAAAGTTTGTTCGGGGGACATTTCAGCGACATTATACAAACAGTATTTCGATTGTTAGATACTGTATAGAAGATTATTCAGTTTTGAATTTTGATTTTGAAATATATAAATTTTTTAACATATGTTTAATATTTTTTAATACTTTGTAACACATGCCCTTCAATTCTTTTAAATATTTATTTTCATTTTACTGTGTGAAGATTTGAGCAACAATTTCTTGTTTTATTTATGTTATAAAATTTTATGAGAAAATAATTTTATGAAAATAAGTTTAAAGGCAATCCAGTGATATCAAATTTATTAGAATAATGAATCAAGAGTAATCGATGATTAAAGTCAAGTCCAATGATATCAAATTTATACCAAAGGATAGTATGTCAACATACTTATTATTGAAATGATAATTTCCATTTAAATTAAAGTCCTGTCTCAATATATGTTCGAATAAATCAAAATGTCTTATTTCACTATGTACTGTTCTTATATATTATGAAGTAGTAGATGGTGTTCGGAATTCACTTTTAGGTCGATTTGGACACAACCTCCTTGTTATGAGAGGGAAAGGATGTGTACTACCCTATCCCCCTTACCCTGTTTTAGCGGGAGACTCTTCATCTGCATCGGGGCAGTTGATGAGGATGTACATTGTGCAAACTTTGTTACTGTAGAAAGAACACTTAATTGTAATCTCTTTAGTTATAGTCGTAAGTAGTCGTAACAAATTTTTCTTGTCCTTCCACTTCGCTTTAGTGCAGAGATGGCTCTGGAAGCTGCACGTGCTGCTCTTAGCGGGGGAATCACAGTTGTAAGTTAAGGCCATTGTGTATTTTTGTTGTTTCATGTATGAAGTGTTACTAATAGCCTTAGAGATGCTCTGCGTCTGGTTAACTTGTGGTTTGGTTTTTTGATGTACACCTATATCTTGTTAAAACTGTTAACTTAGATACAAACGATGGAAAATGGTGGGTCGATAACGTCCAAACACATTGTGTTTATGTTTTTGACATTGCAGTCAATTGCACTAGATTTTGTTTGTCCCGAGTTTCTTCCTCACAATGTATCCCTTTTCCTTTCCTTAAGAACTAATCTCATGTTAAAATTGAAGACAAGTCCAAGCAATTTTATGAATTTTGATTTCATTATTAAGTGTAAAGAAGTCCATTTACACATAATGTGCTGCCTTCTAATAGTTCTGATGCGTTATTTGTAACTCGCAGCTGGAGATTGTGGTGTCTACTCCTGGTGTTTATGAGGTACTTCTTTGATGCTATTTTTGCACTACATGACCTAAGTAAGACAGAAATGTTGGGCTAAAGCTTGACATGCGCACATTTACAGGTTCTCCAGCAGTTAGCGTTGGATTATCCAACAGCGATTCTCGGAGTAAGTATTCATTTGGCCCGTTCCCTGATTACAATTGCTTGCTGAAGTCAGTAAAGCTCTTGATCCAGTGTTGCTTCATCCTTCATTTTATTTATTCTAGTTGTTAGATGTCTTTGGTCCGTTTTCGTGTCTCTACTAGAACTACAATGATATTTAGATATTACTTGTATGGTATCTAATTCTCTACGTATGGTCTTACTATCTATCCTTGTTTACCTGATTTTCCTAGTTGACTAGTGCTTGGTTAGCTAACAAATAGGATAACATTCCGGTAAAGAAGTATATCTCTGTATGACTGACCACGTGGTTTATACTAATGTTTGACAGGTAGGAACTGTTCTTGATTCTAGGGATGCAAAAGATGCTCTAAAATGTGGTGTGAAGTTTCTTATGAGTCCTGCCATAGTGATGGTAAATGATTTTGTTTAAAAGGAAAGTACATCAACATCTATTCTTCATTCTACGTCTATTCTCCCTGTCTCTGGAATGACTAAACTGATCGTGATGTTTTCAAAGTTTGTTGATTTGTATTTTTGTGGTAAATAGGACATTTTTAAGAATGTTTCAGACAATCAAGCTCTGTATATTCCCGGGGTAATGACACCAACAGAGGTATTGCCATCCTAGAATATATCTGTTTTATAGGTAGCTTTTTTATCTCTTTTTTTCGCCTTTGTAAGTTTCAGTACTAGAACTAGTCTATAATTTCTACTGACTCCAGAGTAGTGTGTTTTGTGTTTGTAAAGAGAAGTTATATACAAAAAATTATTGAAATCTTGCCATGATATAGATGTTCTGAGAACTTATACTCCGTTTTATATACTTGCAGATCTTATCTGTGTATAATGCTGGTGCAAAAATTGTTAAGGTAAACTGGTATCGATTCATACTTCATATTTAGTTTTAGAAGCATAATATGTTTGAAGGTGATTTGATCTGTGCCATCTCAATCATTCAGCAAGATCTCCAATACATGCATATGCTACATAATCATGTTGGCATTATATTACATAATCTTATTTTCACAACTATATTGGCTCACTTAAAGCAACCGTTTTTCCACTTTGAAGTCAAAGATGATGACCACATATTTCAACAGGTATTTAGGTCACATGAGGAAATAATATTCTTAATGTTATTTCTAGTGCAATTCCTTCGAAGTTGTTATCCATATCACCATATGGCTCAATCTCCTATATTTCCCTTAAAATTTGAAGATTTCGTAACTGTTTTATGGCATGTAATCTTTGTACTGTCACAGTCTGGACTCCTCATTCCTTTTCATTATTTGGTGATTAGGTCTGGAGTTTTTCGATAGTGGTTTGCTCTTCCATTTTCTGTCACAGTTATATGGAAGTGGTATAGTCTTTGACGAGTAAATATGCCTTATATTTCATTGAGTTGATGTAATTTTTTTTGTATGATACATGTCAATTTGTATCATTCAAAAATTACATCTGAGTTTTTTCCTCTTATTATGTATTCTTAATTTTCTCACTAGTCATAAGCAGTATGATGCCTGTCTGGGAGGTATGAGTTGCTCTTGTCTGTGTACTGCCACAAGTTGAGTGCTCGAGGGTTGGTAGGAAAGATGTGATTCTTCAGTAAACTCTCATCTTCTTTGGTCTATTTTTCCTCTTGCAACAGATATATCCCGTTTCTGCAGTCGGTGGAGTTCAGTATGTGGCAGCACTAAGCAAACACTTCTCTCACATCCCCATGGTTGCATCTCAAGGAATAAAAATAGGTAGTGCACTCTATGATAATTGCTAGGCTATTATAAGTTACATCTGATATACTAAAATACCTTAATTCAAAGAGAAGGTGTAAACCGTAAAAATAGCACCTCAACTTGCACTCCCAATCTGGGATCCAAGATCAAATGAAACGTTTTTTAAAAGATCAAGCGATAACTACTCAAATCTATTTGCCTTTAGGAAGACTAAAGTTATTGAGAAGCTGGTAGTGACTATTATAAATGTACTAAATAATCTTTGTACTCTTAAGGAGGTATGAATCAGAACCTAGTTCGAATTTATTGAGTACATTATTTAGGTGAGGTTGGAACATGGAAACTGAATATATTTTGGCAAGGTTATATAATAGATCCTTCTGCATTCATGTGAAAGTTCAAGCACGTGTTATAAATCATATGGAGATTCTTGTTAGAGCATACGCAGTTTAGTTTCTGACATGATGTGAGTAGCGTGAAACTTCCTATCAGTTTGATTTGCAAGGCAATGGGTTTTCTTAATTAGCATGAATCTACCTATCAATCTGAATGTGATTGGGTTTTCTTAAGTGTATTATTTGACAGAAGAGGAAGAGAAATTTGAAGATCAAAGCTTTTATCTGATCATATATTGATGATAGTCTTTTTGGGTTACTGCTATATAAAAATTAGGAAAAAATTGCTAAAATGGTCTCAGATAATATGTGCGAAGTTGTACTTTAGTCCCATAAATGATCGGTCTGCAAAAATGGTCCCGTTATTGGTACAAAAGGTGCAGTTTAGTACATAAATTAACGTTGGGATTTAAAATTTGACTGCACCTTTTGGACCAATTACGGGGACCATTTCCGCAAACCGACCATTTATTGGATTAATTTGTAACATGCACATATTATCTGGGACCATTCCAGCAATTTCTCTAAGAATTGGCGTTTAAGTAGCATGTTTTTCGTTAATACTTACCAATGAGAGTAACGAATTGTTTCTACTCATAGATATGATAGGTGAATATATTGGTCGGGGAGCCTCTGCGGTTGTTCTATCAGATGCTATATTTCATGCGGCTGCGATGCGTGATAAGGATCTTACTACAATACATCATCTTGCCTGCCGTGCATCTTTGCTTGCTAGTGAAGCTGTAAAAGGGTTAGAACCTCGTCTTTCATCTTGTAGTTCCCTCTTTAATATAGATGTATGAGAAAAGTGAATAGCTAGAAATGTCAACCTTAATATAGACAATGTCTGCCTCTAGTGTATATAAACCCCCGTCTAATTAAAATTGCGTAGTCATTCAACTTTTGTACTTAAAAGAGTTGATTGTACACAATTTCCTGCTGTGATGGCAATTTATATTCACTCCTAGTTGGAACAATCTGTAAAACGTCACGGTGTCTATAGTGTCCGCAAAACAAAATACTCGAAATGTCTCGCAACTCATAAGTGCTTCCCTGTCAAAATCATGTCAGGAAATTGGATGAAGGAAGGCGGGATCCAAGATGAAAGTTGTGGACATTTATCCTTCAGATGGTGATTCGCAGTATGCATCTGAACACAAGCATCAGGTTTGGGAACCAGTTAACTTGTATTTATAATAGGGAAGCAACAGCCAGCATGTTCGAAGAAGTCCAAAACAGGCTACTCAACCAGGGCACGTGACTGTACATTCTTGACAATATCCTCGTAGAGACCTTGCCATGCGGGTTTCATGTAGTGGTTAGACACTCACTCGTAGAGTAGGCATCGAGGTTTGAAACCATGCTTGCACTTCAGTTGACTGCAAAATCTATCCCATCACTTTGTCATGTAATCAGCGACTTGAACTTGTTTGAATACTTAATGAATCAATTGCAGTTTGAATATTGATGAGAGTTCTTAAATTTCTAGAGCTCTTCTCATCTTTTCCCTTGTATTATTGAAGATAAAATTTTTCATCCCTTAAATGAGTGGGAATGTATTTTTTTTAATAGCCATATGTACCGACAGGCTAGAATTTGCACTTCTCAATAATTATTCCTTTTAACTTAACTAAAAATAATTTATTGATTGATAAATTATATCTTTTTATTTGTTTAAATATTGGTATTTATTTCATAATTATTTTCACGAATTTATGTAGAGAAATACTTACTTATGATGCCATTTCTCAGATGTTGGATCATTGTTAAACGAGAAATTTGGCAGATTAGCACTATTTAGATGTCTTTTTTAACTTAGAGCACTCACCTTTTTTTTTTGCAAAGCACTAGCATCATCCCTTATGAAAATACTATTTTGCCCTTACTTCATAAACCAACAATCTTCTTCTTCACCATTCCACCACAACCAAAACCTTTTCTTTACCAACTTCTTTACCAACCACCACCACCATCACCACCTTTACAAGCTCACCACCACAAACAATCCCAAATTCAAAAACTTTTATTTCTTCTTCTTCACAAACCTACTATCATCTTCTTCTTCTTCACAAACCCACCAACTATCACATCATTTCCACCACCTCCACCTACCTCCACCTACCTCCACCTACCTCACCAACCACCCCCACCCATAACCACCCTACCCACAAGAAATCGCGCCTCCCCCCTCCCAAGCCCTGTAAAGTCCGCCCCCCCCCTCCCCCAAACCCGCTGTTAAATCGCCCCCCTCCCCCCAAACCCACTGTTAAATCGCCCCCCTCCCCCCAAGCCCTTATGAAGTCCGCCCCTCCCCCTAAACCCCTGTGAAGTCGCATATTTCCCCCCAAAACCTTGTAAATTGTGATGGGGTGGGGGTGGGGTTTCGAAATTTGTGGGTGTGAGGTTGTTGGTGGTGTTGGGTTTGTGAAAAAGAAGATATCGGGAGGAAGATATAAAAATGGTGGTGATTTCGAAATTGAGGTTGTTGGTGGTGATGGTTTTGTGAAGGTGGTGGTTATGGTGGTGAAGAAAAAAAGAAGAAGAAGAGATGATGGGAAGAAGATGAAGTGTTGAGGAGAAGAAAAGGGTATAGATGTAGTTTGTATTTAATTTAAGGGTAAAATAGTCTTTTTATGAGGGAGGGTGCTAGTGTTTTGCAAAAAAAAGAGGTGTGTGCTTTAAGTTAAAAAAGACCTCCAAATAGTGCTAATCTGCCAAATTTCTTAAACTATCCAATTTTTCGTGCATCAATTTATAGTTTGATATTAAACACCTCACATACATATTTCATTATGCAACATGATTAATTAACTAAATTCCGAAGTATAACTTATTAAATTAGAGCTTAATTAATTAGTTTAATTTGGATATTCATTGAGTATAATCTTTATTATCAACAGATGCCTTCTCGAACTCAATGTACACACTCAAATTATTTGACGAGTTTTTAAACTAGTCAGAGTTTAATCAAATCTTGAATGATAAACTTTGTACCGAGTTTTTTAACCTTTTACATTTTTTTAATTGTTGTTCAAGCTCTTTTCACGTCAATAAGAAAACAATGACATTTACACCTCCCTAATTAATGAATCAATCAACAGTTACATTCATGTATTGATAATTATACTTATCACACTTCAAAAAAACTTTGAGACCCTCAAAGTAAGGGCCCCGACAACTTCCATGTCCGGGGTTGATGTCGAAGGTTAGTGCGGAATACATTAACTAGAGACTTAAGAGGAAAGGCTCACCAAATATTGCTTCAGAAATGTAAGATGTCAAGTTAAAAAAGAACAAAAACCTAAGTCTAAAACGCAACCAACAACTATTTTATTGACTTGTTAAATGTGTGAAGCCAAGAATCATAGCTAAATGTCCTAAGCTAAAAGCCTAAAAGCAAGAGAATAAATTGATTGTTGACCTCAAATCTGTAAACCAACGAAGTTGAGTTCTGTAGAGTAACGCACCCAACATTGCCTGTATAGTACAACACACTGCCTTCGGTTGGCAGCACAAACAATGAAAGTCCAGGTTAAATGTGGCGACCGGAATCACAATTGTAAATGGCTCACACTGTCGAATATATAAACAGTAACAGTATGTACAACGCTTTCTTCCATAAGAATCATGCTATTGTGCCGTCTAGTGGGACAACTTAAAATAAAGGATAAAAAGAATCGCCAGCACTAGCACTGCAATGACAGATCCAACGATCCATTTGTTTCTGCTCATCCTTTTAGACATGGAACTCAAAATCCTTTTACTTTTATCGATGGCATCATCCACACCATGAAGCTGTAAAGAACATAATGTCAACAAAGAATTTGAATTGAAGTAGTGAAAATTTGGTTTTTGGGGTTTTTACTACTCAATGAAGTAGAGACTGGAAAGCATGAGCGAACAATTGGCATAGTAAAGAAAGCCATATACCTTTATGTGGGAACTTAAGAGAGTTTCACGCTGTTGATGTAAGTCTTCAAGAATTGAGATACCAAGCTCTTCTGTCTCTAGAGCAGTTCGTCGACTTTCCCGGACTCTGTCAGTCGATCTGTCGAGTCTCTCCGTTGACATGGTCAATCTTTCTCTCTGATTAGTGGAAGCCTGTCGATAGAAATTATCAATGGATTAGAATTGGATCACAAGCTACACAAGGAGCAAAATCCTACAAGGAAAGCACATAAAGTAGAGAAGTTACGACTAAATTGATATTGATGATTAATTACGAAGGAGGATACAATAGCCTTGATAAAACAGCAAGTTTTTACCATGTGCTGAGGTCAAGTATTTGACTCACAGAAACTAGTTTGTTAAATTAAAAAAACAAAAGCTGCCCGCATAACAAAAGCCCGGAAGTAGTCTGATCCCTCCACAAACCCTACGCATAGCCATAGGCTTCATGCACCTTCCCCTTAACTAGGTAAGTAAAAAATCTAATTCGGACTGTTGATTATGAATTATTAAAAACAGGATGTCAAAGTTCACCTAACGGTTTAAAGTAAGCTTATGAAGTAATCACCAGCAAAGTTGGATAGTCACAAGCAAAAGTGATATTCAATATAATAACTAGACAATGGAGAATTTGAACCCATCCCAATTCACAACACCTCAAGTTGAAGTATTCAAAAAATATTAGGACAAATAACGAGGCAGTGAACGTCCCCTATATGGTTTTCAATCAACTGATTCTACTCTTTGAGGAAGGTTATCTGGAACATCTGAGAGAAAACAGTGCATATCTAGACTACCAAAACCTGGTCATTCCTCACCCTTTTAAGGCTATCAGTTGTAATCCCTCCATACCTTTCTCTAAGTATATTTTTTCTAAAATAACAATTCCATTTTGGGGTCTCACTTTACTAAATTAGGTAAGAAAAACTTGAGGGAAAATTATCTTTGTAAGATGAATCTTCTTTTTTTAAAACTTTGTGCAAAGATAATTGGTCCCTACAAAAAGGAATGGAGGAAGTAGATAAATATAGAAGAGTTAGCTTCATGAGGTCCAAGAAGGGCTGAATAAATCAGGAATATACGCTGTCATACATTAATTTTCACATTAAAAGGTGATTTCGTCAACTAGACCCTGTGACTCAGGTCATACGCCGTTGTGCCAAGCCTTTCTGGAAAAGTCAAGATATATACAGAGCATAAAATCAATAATTACATCTTCTTAATATGATCTTTTTTTAAGTATGACGTAGATGAAAACAAGTTACAGTGACGAAAATGCAAACAACAAACTTGCATAGCTACTAATAGTAGTCGTTTGGAGCAAAAATCGAAGTATCGTTCGCTTGAACCCGGACATACCGTATAAGCACCAGCCTCCAGCAACTCTTCATGCGAAGCTTGATTAGAATTAGCTAAAGCAAGCTTTTTTACCTCTTTCTTCAGCTTATTTAGATCAGCCTTATACTCCCTCAGCTTAGCAAGGAAGGTAACCTTTACACTTGGCTGCAAACTTCGAGCTTCAAGATCCATTTTCCTAATCTGAGTGAATTTGACACAAACTTAGAAGTCTCAGAGTATTTCAAAAATCATATACAAATGAAATACAAACTACCCGTACCAGAACATCAGCTTCCTCTAGTGCTGCATTGAGCTCAGATAGCTGTTGGTTTCTTTGTTCTGCAATTTCATAGAACACTCAAAGTGGTATCCGGAAAGACATTATACATAATGGACTGAAACAAATCCAATCATTTCACATCCACAGAGAAGTCATGGTTTCAACTGCATAGCACTCTTCACTTAATTGATTTCTCACTAAAACAGAAAACTTTAATATTATAGTAATTTCCAGATTTGTAAGCGACAAGGTGATTGACATTTATGATGTAGAAAGCAATTCATCAACATGCTTCAACACCTCTGAAGAGGCTCATGTGGAGGGGTAAGGGAGTCGGATGGTACACAACCTTACCCCTGTGACGACAAGGAGGCTATTTCCGAAAAGCTAAATTGTAATGATGAACAAATACAAACATCTGATTATGTCGAGTTGGATGAGACAATAACCAGCTCAATGATATCAATAGTTCTCATAAACAGGAAATTGAACAGCATAACCAGTGTTCAAATGGACCCGTCATACTATTAGTGATCATTATACAAATAGTTCACAGCCAATATCTTGGTTCTTCTCAATAAATCTAAAGAAAAAAAACGAATTATCGCACCATAAAGAACAACAAATCATCTTAATGATAGCATCCCCTTGCTTAGTTCCTTGTCTCCAAAATGAAATCAAATTGAAATCCACACCAAATAGAAGTCAAACGAAGTATTTAGACAGTCTTTCTGGTGATAAGCAAGCATCATGACCACTTCATAATATAATCCCTACGACAAGGACTTACGTTACTGAGGAAATTGCTTAGCGTCACTTACTAAATAGATGACAGCGATTGGATTAAATAATTTAGTGAGATATTCGAGTCATCCATACGATGATGCAGGTAAGCTGTACAAAACTCAGACAGATTATTCAAGAACTCTAAGTCTTTAAATCCTTAGTTAACCTACACTATCGTAACATACAACAGCATCACAGCTTGCAGCACCATGAATCATCACATTACTGGTTAACGATACTAGTAAACTTAGAGACTTACAAACTATCTTCAAAAGGCCGATCCCAGTGAGATCGCAGTAATATAGAAATTATTAACAAAAGTTTTAATCTTCTGAAAACACCATATACAAATATAAATGAAGTAAGATCGTGAACAAAAACAGGAAATATTACTCGCTACATCGCAAAAATGATTTAACCATATTGATCTTTAGTTCTAAATATTAACAACTAGCCTATAACTCCGATTTGAACCAAAATTTCCAAATTCATTAAAAATAGTAGCCTTGATATATATTTCACCAAATTCGACTTGAAAAATCGGAAAGTCAAACATCAAAATTCATAACTGGACAATTATTTTGGGACATAGGGAGTGATAAGTTACCTCCATCAGGAAGCGCTGAAGCAGAATTGCATTTTCGAGACAAATTAACTGAAAGCTCACAATACTGTCTTTCATAGCCTTCAAATACTTCGCTCATTTTCCAATATATTTTCCTAAATAAGCACGAAAAATATAATAATTAAATAAAAATAAAAATATACATATATATATATAATCAAATTACAGGCACTTAATTGCTTTTTCAGTTACAATCAACAGTTTGATGTTAAAAAAAACATTAAGTAAATTAAATTATATTAAATTATATTAAATTATATTAAATTAAAAACAATAATACTCTGATCTAGACTAGATTGAAACTGAAACTGAAAATCGCTTACTCAAATAATTAAATTGGCGAAAATTATTTGACCAGATTGGAAATTTCGATTAAAGAAGAAGATAGAGAAGACTCCTTACAGACAAAGTAATAGCTGAGTCTTCGATCTGAGTTGTTCCCTGAATTGTTATACACACTTCAAATGACTATATTAGCCCCTATTTGTAAGTAAATGGATCAAGGAAGTTTCGGTCAAAGGCAAAATAGTAATTCCACTCATAAAATACACTATTTGGGTGTATGCATAGTGTTTCCTTCTTCGATCGGATTATACTATATTTCTCTCTCTTTTTTTATTTATAAATAAAAGCAATTAATTACAATAACGGAAGTTATTATATAATGGAAGTAGTAAGTTGCTTCCATTACATGTCTTCCGAAAGATGTTGATAGTTTCATCATAAATAAAGTACATAACAGTTTTAGAACATTTAAAAGCAAAAATATTTGTGGAGAAAGGAGTGAAAGTCGATTTTCAGAAAAGCCGTGTCCCTTGCTTCCATGACTTACACGACAAACATAACGTGTGAGATCACACACAAGTAGTACTTTGTAAACTTGTAAAGAACACTACAAGTGGTATTCAAAATATTGAACTTACACTACTATTTGTTAATTATATTGTTTGTGTGTGTGTTTCTTAATTTTAACCTCATTACAATTGGGGTTTCTTATTGACGGAGTAAGCAAAATGACGAAAGTTTTGGTGTCAAAACCCGTAATAGAGCAAAATTCGAGTGTTGCACCCAAAAATCAGCAGACAAAATTAGAATTGCTCTAATAAAAACTGCCCAAATATCGAAGACTTAAAATCGAATTGAAAAGTTTGATGAAATAACTCCACCATCAACATAAGGCAAATTTTGTCTTTCAAGCTCAAAGATGGCTTTAAGACAAGGAAAGTGATGCTTGTTCTTCCAAGTCTTCTTTGTTTGTGTAAACATCGTCTCGTTTGTCACTAATCAGCTGCTATATCATGCTCACGAAGCATGTGGCTAATTTTTTAATCTGATTTGGTCAAAATAGCCTTGATTTGATAGATTTGGCCTTTTATAATGAACTCGTATGTCCTCAATCATATCTAATACTAAGATTGAATCGATTTTCACAATGAAGTTATTGTAGCCTTTATGTAGCTCTATTGGAATGACTCACGTAGGGCTTGAATTTCATTATCCCTTCCGTAGTACTTTTACTTGATAGATGTCACAATTATACATGGAGTTCATATCAAGAATTTACTTTTAACCTACTTGGTAAAATGGACACTCTAAATGAGAGCACAAATGCTCTTTAACAAGTCGAAAGTTTTGCTTCTTCTTTTCTCTTGTAGTGTCTATAAACACTAATTTTTTTTCTTTCCTTCCTCTATCCAACTTTCTTTTTTTTTTTCTCAGTCCAAAATTTCTTCTTTTTCTTAATATTTGCTTCACTCATCAATTTTCTCACGATTTTCTTCAGAAAATCAACTATTTTTGTGATCAAAAGTCAACTGTCCTAATTTTAACATCATAAGAGGAAAAATGCTCTCTCCTCCAAAAACCCAAGCGTACAACAAATGCTTGGAATTTTCTTAAAATTCCGGCAATATCGTTTCCTTCGAAATTCAGCTCCGATCTAAAATCTTTTACCCTTAAATCAACCACTGCAAATCTTTCTTTCTTTTTTAATCTTAACCAAAAAATATGGGAAGGAAGCATAAAGCTTCATCCGACCTTGTTTTTTATTATAAGAAGAAATGTTGATTTGATTCCTCAATCTGAAGTTGGAGTCTCATTTTAAGAACATCAAATCATGACTAGAAAAAGGTTTGTTAAGCCTCATGTTAGTAATCTCCAAGATAATTCTTATCCAATTACCTCATACAATAGTATTATCGACTTTTGGAATAAGGATGTTCAGTTTCATACGATGGAGACAGAATCAATTATTTCCGAGATCGTTGATGTTATAAATAGTTCTACTAGTAACTTTGAAAACCTTTATTGTTTTGATGAATTCTCAAAAGGTTTGAAACGGAAAAGGGGGCTCGTTAAATTGTCTCTTACTACTGGAAGATCTTGATTGACCTATCTTGAAAAATCAGAAAAAATTGTTGAGCAAGTCAAGAGTGTTTTTTACAATAGTTCTTTTGTTGCAACAGAGTAAGAGAGCCATGTTTGAATTTGATTGATAGAGGCTATAAGGTTAATGATAATGAGAATTTGTCAGATATTTCCAATATTGATTTCATGTTCGCTTTTGACAATATATTGTCTCTTGATGTTCATGATATATTCAAAAGGTCTTACGTCACTTCCTAGAGTAAGGACCTCTACATTGTCTCTTAGTGAAATTGAAAGGTGTTTTCCTTTTGATCCGGGGTCAAAATGAAACTTAATTGACAGGAAAAGGGAATATATTGGGAAGATTTTTACTTACAACTTTGCAAGGCTTTGAGTATTTTGGTGTTCGCTCTGTCAACCTCGAGGATCATCAGAATGATTTTAAAGATAATAATTGTTACTTGGATTTAATGGTTAATAGCCTAGTGGAAAAGGCTCTTACTAGTGACCAAAAGGTCATGGGTTCAAAACTAACATCTAATGCTAATTTACAAAAAAAAAAATAGCATGGATTTTGGTTTTTCGGGCCAATGATTGTATTTTCAAAGTTATGGAAGTACTCTTTGATTCCGAATATGTTGAAAATGTTTCTTCTTCGTCCGGTGGGGAAGATCTCAATCAATTGGAGCTGTCTTAAGCACCTTGAAGATGTTGTGGGAAGTATGATGCATCATGCTTTTGTCTACCAGCTCGTGTCTCAACAACATCATTTCAGCAAGTTCGGTAATCCTTATACTTTATTGATGATTATGCTTGTGCTTCGTGTCTTTCAAATTGTCTAAATAAATTACTGGTGGTTGTTTTCATTCTTAGTAGAGTCCCTACTAAGACTTTTGTTTTAAGTTGATCGATGATCGATAATCTTAAAAATTGTTGGATTTCCTTTGACACTGACCACGAGATATGTTCTCTCTCTGCTCATGTCATTTAAGGTTATTCATTTGGTTATTTCCTTTATTTTTCGAGTACCACAGTAATATTTTTATGTAGTCAAGCAAGGCGTATGCACAAGCACACATCACTCATGAGTTAACATTTCTCATTAATACTTTGAGGTTCGGTCAGGACTAAGCTACAGGCGTATGAAGACGCCAACTCCATTTGCTTTAATGAACTCTCTTTACTTTATGCCTTGTTTAATGTTTATTTCAGTATTTCTCCATCTCTTGAAGCTCTTGTTACCGTAATGGCATCTTTTGAACTATAAATGTTTGTAATATTTGCTTGCTATCTATAAAAAAAAAAACTACTTCGTAAATATAAATTATTCTAATTGAAATTTATATTTTATCAAATATTATCTAAGTCTAAAGTCTTTATTGAACCACATTTTCTTATTTGCTAATGAAAAATTTAATTCAAAATACTTTGTTATTAAAAAATATCCAATAATTACAACAAGATTATTAGTTCTTTTATATAATGATACGATTTTGGTAGTACCTTTTTATATACACTTCTATTCTTATTAATAATGTACAAAAAAAACTAAATTATCAGTTCATTTTACTAAAATAAATCTAATAATGTCAAGGCAGGTGTAGTAATATGATGCCTATGGGACTTGCATGAAAGACATGTGTTCATGTCTTGCATGAAAGTTGATAATACAATTTTTAATATTCCGGGTCGAGTCCCAAGTACAAATTATACCAATTAAGCTCAAATAGCATTCATATATACTCCCTCCATTCCTTTATCTAATACCCATTTATTTTTGCACAATGTTTAATGCAAATTCAAATTTCTCTCACAACCTTAATTTGCCCTCCATGTTTTTTACTTAATTTGGCTTAAAGAAAACTAAAAAAGGGATTTCTCTTTTGGGTAAATGGATGTTAGATTTAGGGACAGAGGTAAATTTGACTCTAAAAATACAATTCTGAATTTTCTCAACAATGGCCATCTCTTGAAAGAGCTAAACAGTACTCTCATTACTTTGATTCCAAAAAAGCCCAATTCCAATTTTCCTAAAGACTTTAGACCAATCACCTTTTGTAATGCATCGTACAAAATAGCCTCTAAAGTCCTTGTCTATAGACTGAAACTTCACCCATCTGATCTTCTTTCACCTTTCCAAAATGACTTTATTAATGATAGATAAGCTCAAGATAATATCCGTCTGGGTCAAGAGCTGACTCACTCAATCTACCATTCAAAAGGCAAGAAAATAGGAATGGTTGGAATCAAGATTGACATGAACAAAGCTTCTGATCGCATTAGCTGAGACTACCTTATTGATGTCCTTAAGAAACTCAATTTTCCTCCTCATTGGGTCCAGCTCATCAAGGAATGTATCACAACGGATCAATTTTCAGCCCTGGTCAATAGTTGTGCCACCCAGCCTTTTAACCCCTCATGTAGACTTAGGCAAGGAGACCCCCTTTATCTCCTTCTTTTCGCAGTTTGTACGGAAGCACTCTCAGCCTCTCTATTAAACCATTAACTCAACAAAAATTTAAAGGGGATCTATATTGCAAGGAATGGTCCTGAAATTAGTATCTTCTCTTTACAGATGATAGCTACTTGTTCCTCCACCTTGATAATAAAAGCATCTCCACCTTTTTTCAAACAATTGACAACTTCTATTCTGACTTAGAACAAATTATTAACTTCAACAAGTCCTTTATCACATATAGTCCTAAAACCCCAACCAATATCAAATCCATCATATCTAACAAGCTAAAAATTCTTGAATACAATAATTTCAGGAATTATCTTGAAGCCTCTATCGATCCTCACAGATCCCATAGGAAGACCTTTTTCGCAGACATTGTTAACAAAATTAAAAACAAGATTCTTAGTTGGAAAACAAAGTTTCTCAACCTTGCTGGGAAAATCACACTCATTAAATATGTTCTCATATCAATCCTTGTCTATCCAATGGGAGTCTTCAAATTCCCCCTCTCAATACTCAATGAAATTGATAAACTTTGACTTTTGATTTTTACACTCCAATCACTTACAACCACACTCCAAATTACCACTTTTGCCCCTCACGTTGCTTTTTAGAAAGTTACATAGAAAAGTGCATTGATAATTGTCAAGGATATAAATGTAATTAAACACCAAAAGTGGAGTGTGATTTTCACTTGATGGAGTGTAAAAATCAAAGACCTAAACTTTTAGCTATTTTTTTGTGGGGTGGAACCCGTGAAAATTTTATTCATTGGATTAGTTGAAAATTTCTCTGCCTTGATAAAGAGAAGGGTGGATTGGGTTTCAAACATTTCCACCATTTTAACCTGGTCCTTCTGGCAAGGAATGGTTGGAGACTCATTCAGAACAACAATTCTCCTCTCAGCATGGTCTTCAAATCCAAATATTATCCAAACACATCTCGGACTTGGTTGCCACTGTTAAAGTGACAAAAAATAACCCATCTTGGATCTGGAGAGGAATTCATGCAGGTCTTCAACAACTCTGTATGAACAAACAATGGATTGTGGGATATGGGACTAGTATCAATATTCGACGGGATTCTTGGATTCCAAATCTACCAACAGCCTCCAACATTCTTCACTATAAAAACACCTGCCCTTCACCCATACCTGAAAGGGTAAGTGATCTCTTCTCGAAGAAGGTCACTGGAACCTAATTAAGCTCAAAAAAAAAAATTCCCTCCCGTATTGTTACGTAAATTATCGAAATTTTCTCAGATAATGACAATGATAGATGGACTTGATATACAAACTCTATAAACACCAAGCACATTTATAACAACATTCAATCCCTACTCCAAAACAACACAACTAAACCCACAAACTACAACAAACTACCAAGTAAAAATTGGAAATACATCTGGTCTCTCCCTCTTCCTCATAAAATCAAAATTTTTATTTGGAGACTCCTCCTTAACAGATTACCAACTGGAAGCCTAGTTGCAAAAAAAACTAAGCACAACATTGACACAAAATGTACTTTTTGCTTAAATCCCATTGAATCAACCAACCATCTTTTCCTACATTGCCCACTTGCTTCCTCTAATTGGAGCAACAATCACATCCTTCGCAACCTTCTTTTTATTGACATCACATACTTCATTATCTTCTCCATGTTTAGAACACAGGAGAAGCACAACTTTATTCAAAATTGCAGCATACTCTGGACTATATGGCTCGTAAAAGATGATATCATTTTCAACAACATTGCTTCAGACCCACAAAAATTGAGAAATAGAACTCAAGATTTTTATGACTCATGGATTCGCGAGCATCACAAAAAGCCCACTAATCCAATTAGGTTAGATCCTGAGAACCATAGAGGAATCAGTGGATCTCCAATTGTCTTTTAGAAAAGACACCTTATCCACTTTTCTAAAGCTATTAGTTTTTATAATAAAAGAGACATTAAAACCTATATTGACATTTCCAATGGCGATCCCCTAATCTGGAAAATCAGCTTTTCCCATAAGGGGAATCATACAACCATCATGGGAAGTCCAATTTATCAGGCCTTCAACACAAAGATGAAGGATATGGATTTGGAAGTACTTTCAGAGCTGTTATTACATGACTTCTAATCAAAGACGCAAAGAATTATTCGGTTTACATTGTCACTGATGCTTTTTTTCTCAGGTTTGGAGTAAGAACTTTAACAGACTCAAAAATAAAAAAGACTGAGATATGATCAAGGGGAAGTGCTTTGGACTCTTGTTGCAGAACTTTTTGGTACCCGACATAGTGGATGTTTTTTAAATCTTCAGGATGTGACAATTGTAGAATTTAATGAAGATTGTAACCATTTTAATTTCCTAGTTTCTAGGTATTTCAATTATGAAACTCATGACGTAAACTCTTTAGACTGATATATTTGAATGGATGATTTATCAAAAAAAAAAAAGGAGACTCTAGATAAAGTATAAGATCATCTCAAATCTAGCATAGCATCGCCGTCCTACATAATCTCCTTTGTATGTCTTTGAGTTATGAAATAATACACGTTTTGTTCGTAGAGTATATTGTTTCATAAATATTCTCGGCAAACAACACCTTGAACTAACATCTCAAATAAATTGTGGGAAACCTAGTTTTGCTTGATTGTTCATAAAGTAACACAGTGATATACACTAACATCATCAAATCACCCATTACCCAACCACATAGATGTGTTATAATCTTAACATAAAAAAGTTGATGAGTTGAAAGAGGAAACTACTACAGCTAATTCAGATTATACAGAATGTAACATACTACACAAGATACAATGCTAGGAAGAAATGACGAGCAACGCCTAACGATTTCCAATTCACTCAATATCAACCCGAGTCACCTTGATTTGATTCCAACTCTTGATCAGGGAAAATTTTAGGCTGCAAAGACGGGACAATATTATTAACGTGCAGCCACGTCAGTTCCCATAAACCATCTCCACCAAGGGCACTCCTTGGTGCAAGGACCCCCTTTGCCTTCATTACAAGTAACGCATTCTCTAGAAGCTCAGGAACAAGTTCCTGGAGCTTATCGCTTTTCTTACCCCTTACTTTGGCTTTCATATATTTTTCCATCCGGCTAAGAATTCCACGCCAAAGTTTGCAGAAAGCAGTAAACTGAGACAGCTCCGGAAGCAACTGTAGAAACACTTCAACCAGTAGCTTCAACGTGTGGACAAGTGTACCCTCCATGTTACGATAATCTTTTTGGGCTTGAGCAATTTCGATTAGGTCATCAAGCATCGTGAATATGACCAGATCGAAACATTGAAACCACAAACCATTTGGAAGGAGCATTCCATCCACTCCTAATAAACAAGTCCGCAATGATTGAAGAGCATGAATCCTCACTTCTTCCCGCTGATCCAGACAAACTTTTCTCAAGCCCTGGACAAGCCTCAACCACATTTCCCCTATATCCGGAGACAATTTTACAGTTTCTGCATCTGCTATGGCCTCCTTAGATTTTTGTGACCACTGTACCAAACATTTAAGAGAACCTACCATAAGATCCACTGCGTGAATGGATCTCTCTGCTTGTCCAACACGAGACTCGGCAAACTGCCTTGCTGCATCTATGCATATAACATAATTAGTAGGAGACAAGTGAGCTCCTTCAGACATGATGTATAGCAAGGCGTCAAATCCTGCTTCAGAAGCTTCTGGGTGTCTTGCAGTGATGGACAACAAAGATGCAATAGTACGCCATCCCATTTGAGATCTGACATGACTGGCATTTGCTTTTACCAAGCGGCTAACTTCCTGTGTGATTTGCTCACAGTATGCATCAGCAACACGGGCATCAAGTTTGAGAACCAATTGTAATGATCTCAAAAGTTCATCTGCTATGTTCTCTTTATAGGGAAGCAAGCGCTGGCATATACGAAGAAGTCCAAAGACAGCCTTCTCAACGAGGGCACATGGCATTACAGTTGATTGTATGATGTTGACAATATGCTCATAAACACCCTGCCAAAGAAGTTCCATTCTATCCCGATTATTTATTGTAATAGCGATTAGCAATTCCAGGCAAAAAACTGCTGTATCTTCATCCTCCAGAGAACTATTTCCCTTCTGGGGCCGCCCTGCAGCCCAAATGAGTGCTCGTGCTAGTTGCAACAGAGAATCAGACAACAGAAATTTACTCTCTGTAAAGATGCTATCGATACGACACTTCTGAATTGTCAGAAGCGTTCGTTGGTGAGCAGCAAGTTGTTGGTCCGAAGGTTGGGATCTTGGCTCTTCTGCATCTAGAGACAGTAACTGACTAAATCGACCCATCAGGCCAGATGATCTTCTAGGAGTACCACTAGCTTGCAGATGAGAGGACGACAGTGAATTTGTCAAAGGCTTTCCTTGTGCAGGGTCAGGAGACATATCTGAATCATCAGCTGCATCACTGGCAACACGGGCTGGAAGGAGACCAAGCTTGTGCAATCTCAAAATGCAATCTAGTATATTTCTCCAGCCAGTGCGAATAAAATCTCCATATCTATTGGCTATAGTGAACACTGTAACAGTAGCCATCCTAGCCTTTGTGTCATCCCCAAAAGCCAAAACAGGTTCCTCGACAGACGATGGACTCAATAAGGTTGTGAATTTACAGAGCGAAACAACCAGGTCATCCAAGACATCTTCGAGATGATGGCATGCTGAGATTTTAGCAATAGCTAGGAATCCGTCTCTGCAGGTCTGATAAACATCTTCATTCTCTGCATGATCAAACACCACTGAAATTGCAGCAATTGTCGGACCCGACATAATTGCAAACATGTCATGGTCAAGGTATGCCCTATAATCAGAAACAATGTATGGGGCACTTTTTCTTGATTTGTGCATCAAATCAATCCACCGGCTGGGGTTCATTTCAGCAAAACCAGGACCTTGTTCTGGTGTTGTGCGAATCTCATTCTTGCAAATTGAATGATACAGTTCTGCAAGGAATTCACGAGGGAGATCATTACCTCCATTAATGTGTCGGTTATTGCGTATGAAATCTTCTTCCGTCATTTTCTTCTTCACCTGTACATTATGCTGGTCAGTGTTTAGCATAATTATTGAATAAGAGAGCAAGAGAGCAGCGTCTTTATTAGCAAAAATATGGGGTGTTTGATCATAATATCTCTCTGAAAATGCCTCGAGTACTCTTTGGATTTTTTGAGATTCTCCTGGCAGCCGAAAAGTCTCCAAAAATAGTCGCAATGCAGTATCCAGGCTCATGTCTTGAAAGTCAAATGTTCCAGCAAACTCATTAAGTACCTGAACACAAAACTCATCATGGTTTCCTAAAAAATCACCCACAAGGTTTTTGTCTAATCCAGCTGTATATCTGAAAAAGCAAGCCACACTTTGAGGATCAAGCTTTTCAGGCAATAGATGAGTTCCCTGCAGGAACTCTAGTCCTTTCTTAGGATCTCGATTGAAGTGATCAGCTCCAATCATCAACCTCCTCTTGATATACTTCCTCCTGCGGATAAATGGAACCCAATAATTGGGGTCATTATAGTTCTCACACTGCACCTTCCAGAATGGAGTATACTCTGCTAGCTTCAGTGGACTTGGCTCTTGGTCAAAAGATCCGTTGCTTATCCTCTCAGCCATTCCCTGGATTACAGCAATCAGTCCATCCAATGCAAGAATATGCATCATGGATAAAGGGGTATTCACGGGGAAAGCACTCTTTGACAACAGATTGGCAAGCTCTTCAAATATATTGCTGCATGTTATATCACAATCTAAATTTGCATACATCTCCAGCATGAATGTTTTCTGCCTACAAAAATCAACAAGAGCTTCCATAGCAACCTCTTGCTGCTGATATGAAGACCCGAAACGACTTTGTGCTAGTCTCAAGATCACACAGGAAAAGAATGCCTCAATCTGTAGTTTGAGCTCAGAGCGCAAATGATGATATAAGTTGAGAACAATGCTACAAACCATGGACAATATCAAGGGGCTCATTGATAAACCAAACTGCAACAGATTGTTAAAAAGTTCATCTTGTATTAAACTCAACAAGCTAGGATGCTTAGAGATTGCAGGACCACCCAATTCAATTGCTGAGGTGATCAAACTTAAAGCAAAGAGAGGCATATCTTCATCAAACGCTATAGTATTTCCTCTAGGTCCTAAACCTGGATGTTCAACAACATTCAATAATGAGCATAGAAAATGGAATATCTCAACCATGCATGGTATCCCATATGGCTTTGTCTTCAAATCCAAGTCATATGAAACAGCGTCTTTCCCCTCAGTCTGGACAACATTTTCAACTGTAGATGCTAAAGCTCCAGAAACTTCTCCATTAGATTCAGAATTACTGTTCCCATTTTCTATTTTGTTAATTAAGCTGTCAGGCCCCAACCCAGCAACCTAATAATTGACAAAATGATAAGAAGCTATAAAAACAGGTAGAGTATATAATAAGATGGGTATAGATGAATAATGGTATCAGAGATCTAACTGTAAGACCAGTTACTGACTGTTGGGAATTAAGAATTTACGGGATAGCATAAATTATTAAACTTTATATAAAAGAATATCTATTCTTGATTCTTAAATCATACACCGTCTATAGTTTGTACCACTACTACATGTTACATGTCCACTAGATACAAAAAAAAATTCCAGAATGAAAAGAAAGAGAAAACAGATTCGCTCTACTAATTTATAGTACCTTATTATCAGCTCATGATACTTCTCCCATAAAACAACTACAGAAATAAGTTCATTAAAAATCCATTAGGATCCACACTAAAACCAATTGGTTATAGATAGATAAAGTCCATGGCGTTATTAAAAATTCATCAGGGAAGTGTTAGTCAACCACCCCTCCAGGCTCCAAGCACGCACTTCACCAAATCACCCACCACCCCCACCCTCCCCCCACCACTGCTATCTACCCCACCCCCCACAGCCCCCTTCAAGCACGCACCCCCCTGCAACACCACGACACCTCCTCCCCTGGAAACACCAGCGACCACCCTCCCCTTTCCAACACCCCCAACCAAGCGACCCCCTCCACCCCTGCAACACCTGCGACCACACGACCTCCTCCCTCATGACAACATCCGCAACCATCCCCCTGCAACACTCCAGATCTCTCGACCTCACTCCAACCTGCAAAATCCCGACAGGGGTAGGGAGAGGGCAGGGCGTCAGCTGGGGTGGGGGGCAGTGGACTGGATTGGGGAGGGGGGGGGGGGGAATGGGGGTGATGATGTTGGTGGGGCTGTTGGGTGATTTGGAGAAGAAGGATTAAGGGAGTGCATTTGTGTCTTTTCACATGGGCAAAGTGCTATTTAGGGCAAAAATTAAGTTGGGTGCTCCAAGTTAATTTTCTTGGTCAAGAGGTGCTATATAACCAAATTTCTTGGGATTTCCATACCCTCCAGCATGTGTAACCCGGTCCGCCAGCGGGTTCACACGTAGCAAAGAGAAAGTTAGATGAAGAGTTTAGAGAGAAAGGAAAGATGGAAGATTATCATTGATTTTGTAATGAGCCATTGAAGGAATAAAGATAGTAGTTTAGGTTGCGTCATGAAATGATCAAATGAACCTTCTTCTACCAACACATCTACTAACAAAATATTATAACCCTTACAAAGTCAAAGACACTTCAAAGCTTCAAATGTTAGTTGCAATTTAACTTGCCGTTCAACGTGTATTAAGCAAAACAGCTGATTCAAGATACACCAATCTAATTACTTTTTCAGTGTTGGGACTTGATCAGATCAACTAAATATACCCATGCATGAGAAACCAGCTATATATCTCAGCTCTATTTCCAGTGCGGAGTCCATTGCACCATTATGATAAATGGATGAGCCTCAAGAAAAAGAGGCAAGATGTTTACTACATTAGTTCTTCAATACTTCAACTAATATATCAGTTTACTTCACCTAACTTTTCCAGTCTTAGGATTTGATTGCATCAACTAGATAGACCCACGCTCGAAAAAAAACTCAGTTACATTTCTCAGCTCTATTTCCAATCCTGGGAGTCCATTGCACTATTAAAAATGGATTTAACAAATGAAAGATAGGCAAGTAATACTTAAATCAGTCAGTAGTTCTTAAATATTTCAATAAAGTTATCACATTAGTATGAAAAGTACTGCATATAAACAATAACTGGAAATGAATGGGCATTGTACCTCAGGTTGAAGGGCGCTGATTCCTGTAACTAAAGATTTCTCTGAGTGGTCAATATTAGGAAGGTGTGAAAAGATACACCTAACTAGTTCATGCATTGTAAAGCGAGCCATCCTCTGTAACAACTCGCTTTTCATATTTGATTGATGAACTATCCTGAAGCATGTATTAACAATAGTGCAAACATTCTGATTGCTAATCTTAACTGACGCTTTACATTTCATGCAAGACAAAAGTACTCTAAGTACTGTCATAAGAACAACTTCCTCTGATGCAGGATCCGTGACTTCAAATCTGCAGCTGGTTACGGAGTCAACAATCAAGTGCATGGTGTCTTCTATATTGACAGTGTTAAGGTCCAGCACATCTAATGTCAATATTTTGTAAACTGAAGACAGTGCAACACCAGTGATTGGAGCACCAGTTTCATCGGAACGAATAACATCCAAGAATGGCTGAAGATACAGAACAGGATTAATGCTTTGCCATTGAGGCTGCCATTTAAAAATTTGCTTCCGCAATGTTTTAAGAGACTGTATGAGTGAGTGCTCCATCTGATCATCCCCTGCAACATAACGACTACCCCAACGCACATTTCTTCTCATAACTGCTAATACAGCACTTATCTCTGAATTGATCATGCATGCCAATGCAGCCTTATTAGAATGGCTAGTTTCCATATCTTCAGGTTCTTCTTCGATGGAATTGATAGGAGTTTGCATCCTCTGCCAACCCATACTACTTTCTCTGTTAGTAGAAAAAGTAAAATAAATTTGCATTCGGAAACAAATAGGCAACAAAATGTTTTCGTACCCCGTGCAAGAGTAGTTCACATATGAACAAACAAGAAACATTCTCTTAGTTCCCCTCTCATTAGCATTAGAAGAATGACTTATATACCTTTTTAGCATTAGAAGCAAGAATTATACAACTTCATAGAGTTTACATGAGAATGATGTTAAGGAAAACTTCAGAAAACATGAGAACAACCATTAAAGGATGTATTTATAACCCCATATATTAATTAAGTTTTTTGTAAATATCTTGCAGATAATAGGTTATCTGGCAGTCAATTTTAAACTCAAAAGGAGTAAAAATTACATCCCAACTATTTTCCCCAGTTCCATAACTTACACTTTTGGTGAGTTGTTTTATCGCTCTCATCTCACGTAAAGAAACTTTTAACAAGTACTACAAACTGAAAAGGGAAGAAACCAAACAAATAAAAGCAGACTATTCTTGGTCAGAACAAGAAATGAGCATAGATGTTCCGTTCTCGGTATTCAAATAGAAATTATATCAACGAAAAATGACTTATCTAACCCAAAAGTAAAACAGAATCTTACAAGATAAGATGTGATGCTGACCATCCAGTAAATCAGGACTAATAGCTGTGATTTCAACAGCTATATATTGTCTTCTCCAACAACAAAATCCACAGAGTAAATACCTGTCAAGAGAATCATTCTTATGGTAAATACTTCATACCAACTTTTCGCTGATACGTCTAGATCAGCTTCATTTTTAACTCTGCTATCTCCATGACAAGAACACAACAAATGAGAACTTCAACAAACTAAATATGAGACAAATTGGGGATAGGAAATCAATTAAAATCAGCTGGACAGTAAATCATTCGCCTTTAGATCCAATAAATTACTTAATACTCTACTTTTTCCATTGCACGAACCAACTCTTTCAAGAGATTCGGTACCAGCTTCTATAATATATGCAAAAATCAATATTAAATTCATTTCTCTATTTATGCCCAAGTCACAACCAAACACCATATCTTATTGTTTCATTAGCTCACTAAGAGGGGACAATACTACAGAAATTAAAGAACATTCTAGGTCAGCACGACATAAAACATTTCAACAGTGTCAATTGTCACCAGATAGTATAAAGTATAAACAATACAACTTCATCACTTTGTGCTACATTATCTAATAACCAACAATTCCACATAATAACAAATAGCTCACTTGATCAAACTAAACAACCAAAATAGTAACTAATGTTCCAACTCCATTTAATACCTAACTTTAAGCAAATCCACCTTCCTTTGTTTAAATCATTGTAGTCGAGAATCACTCACATCTAAACCAATTAAAATTCAAAACTAAGGCACAGTTCAATAGCAGATCAGCTACAGAAATTGAATGTTACATAAATCTAGAGCTACGAAAAATTGAAAAAATTATTCCACGTCAGCACTACATAAAACCTCCTAAAACTGAAAAATATCTCCCAATAGTTGACGTAATACACAGTTCAGAAATTAGATGTACGCTACATTTCCAAATAAACAGAAAAATTCCACATAAAAACGAACATTTCCCTAAATTTATAGATAAAGTAAAAGTTTCGTAATAATTTGATATAAGTCAACCTTATTATGAGTTTAATTAGGTGTGCTAAATCAGTTGATTTTGAGCATTGAAAATTAAACTCAACAGTATTTTCAAAATGGAGGAAGTCAAAATTCAACGTAATATCAAATAATTTGGTGACTTTTGAGATGAATGAGAGATCATTGAAGCACCAGATCAGCAATGGGGGGACCGAGAGCGGAGATCCAAGCAGAGGAGGAGGGGCAGTTGTCTCGCCGGAGTAGACTGCCGCTGCTTCCGTCCAGGAGGTGGGGGTGGGTTAGGAGGAAAGTAGGATACAGTATTATAGTTTAGACTTTAGATATTGGTTAAATTTTATATATCCCTCGATTGAGGGATCAAACTTTTAGCTATGTTAATTGTCCTCAACATTTTTTAGATCAGTTTATCCCGAACAATCTTTTCAGGTTAAATAAAGTTGATCAAAATATACTTTTAATAAGAATATAATAAATATTCATAAAGCAAGTTTTCCAAAATTATTTGATTAAAGGATTTCATACGCCATATATTTGCAAAACAATCACTCACCCCTCCTCCCCACCACATTAGAACACACCACCAATATCCTCCAATGTTGTCGGAGCTTCATCGCCACTTATTCGCAAACTCATTTAATATCTAAAAATTCTTTCAACGTTTTTGAGGATTCTGAAAAATATTATTTTTTGGAGTCCAAACAGGAACTATCTCAAGAAAGTGTGGAATTAAAGATTGAAAATCGCTCACCGAAATACGTAAAAAAATGTTAGTGGTAGGTGAGCTTAGGTGAGGGGTAAGCTGAGGTGTTTTGGGAAAGATGTGATTTATTTATTTTTGTATTGTATTTATTGGTAATAAAAATATTGTTATGGAAGTCTAAATTCTTTTATATACTTAAAATTGAGCTTAAACCTTCAATTTTTTTATTAAAATCCTAGTTTACCTTGTTAAAAGTCTATTTAGATCTAAATTATAAGACAACTAGATCTGGAAGATTTGTTCGAGGGTAAACTGACCTAAGCAAAAGTTCATGAATAATATGATCTACTCAAAAATTTGATCCTCGTTTGACCAGTTCTCAATATTAGAGGGACATATAAAATTTAATCTTAGATATTTCCTCTCATTTTAATTATTTATTTTTGTCCCAATTTAAAGATAAATGGACAATGTTTTTTTTTAAAAAAAAACAAGCACTTTATTGAAAGCCAAGTAACAGTACACCTCCATCACTGAAGAATGGAGATACTAAAATCCCAATCAAGGCATAACCCCCAATTGATCCTATTTCTCACTTCTCCCATCCATTAACACAAGTACGTATGGATTGAAGACATCTAACAACAGTATGATCTATATCATGTGGCTTGATAAAAAACACACTTGTTCCTCACCATCCAAATATGATAAATGGTCGTGGATGCACACAACCTTCTCAACCTACTCTTAAAAGACTTTCCCACTCATTTTTCTATAAGCCATTTCTTTTCTTCTTCCCACTTTCTTGGAGTATGATATTCATGAAAGTATACAAGGATTCTTCTCCATACTGCAACCGAGAAAGGATACTCAAAAAACAGATGCTGGGTTGTTTCTTGTTGTCCACTACATAAGACACACCATTCATCTTGTACCACATTCCATTTCATAAGCTTGTCTTTAGTTGCCAATTTGTCATGACATACCAGCCACTGGATAAAGCTGAATCTTGGCACTTGTCCCTTGTACCATATAAGTTTCCACCACTCTACAACATCCTCTTTATATCTCAAACTATCCCACACTTGTGATGAGGCATGAACCTTCTGGCCAAACCACAACAAACAGTCTTCAGAAGCACTCATCAAATCAGGAAAGCTATCCACAAAGGCTTGTCCATTTGCACTGAGTCTTCTTCTATTTGAGCTCTGCTTGTACTATAGCCAGTGTATCACTCTGCTCAATCCTCAGTCTCCTAACACTTCTCAGAGATAAGAACTCAACTGGTGGTCCCTGTCAGCCAATTGTAATATAGATAGTTAGTAGACATACCATTATTGACCTCCATCTTCACATAAGGTCTAATACAGTCTCTAAGTTGCAGAAACTTATTCCAAATCCAAGAGTTAGTACTCTTAGGTTTCAAACTCCAAAGGCACTTCCCTTTTATTCTAAAAGTATGTATCCATTTGACCCAAAGAACTTCTTTGTTGATACTTAACTGCCATAGGTGTTTTGCCATACAAGCTTTGTTCCAGACAGCTATATCTTTAATCCCTAACCCTCCTTCTTCTTTCCTTAGAGTTATCTTCTTCCATGAAACTTTGGCCATATATTTACCATGATCCTTGCCTCCAAAGAAAAGCTCTGACCATCTTCTCAATGTCTTTAATAATCCCCTTAGGCAGAAAAACACTTTGACACCAGTAGTTATAAACACCAAACAGAACAGTTTGCATGAGTACAATTCTCCCAGCAAAACTAAGCAGCTTGCACCCCCATCCATTGATTTTCTTTCTGACCTTTTCAACAAGAATTCTGCAGTCACTAATGCTCAATTATTTGGTGGTGAAAGGCAACCCCAGGTACTTTACTGGCAATTGAGCAAGGGGAATATACAAAATGTGACTAAACTGCTGAGCAAAGCTATCATTCACCCCTGCAAAATAACATAAACTTTTGCTCAGATTAGGCTTTAGTCCAGACACTGTCCCAAATTTTTGGAGCACTTCTTTGATAGCTTTCATAGATTTCTCTGATGCAGCTGATAACACAAACAGATCATCAGCAAAGCTTATATTAACAAGCTGAATCTCTTTGCACTTAGGATGATACTCAAACTCTTTCTCATTTCTTAGCATCTTTGTAAAACACTCCATAGCTAAGATAAAAAAAATAGGGGGAGATGGGATCTCCTTGCCTTAGTCCTCTTGAACTTCTAAAAAATCCATGTAAACTCCCATTTAAAGCAACAGAGAACCAAGAACTAGTTACACAACTCTTAATCCAAAAAATGAATTTCACAGGTATCCCATCTTGCCCATAATTATCCAAAGAAACTCCCATGATACAGTATCATAGGCTTTCATTATGTCAATATTAAGTGCACCCCTAGATTTACCTCCCTTTTTATGATAACCACACACTAACTCTGGCATCAACAGAACTCCATCATAGATATTCCTCTCTGGAATATAAGCTGCCCCAAATATTGAAATTAATTTTCAAATATTGAAATTAATTAGTCTATATTGCACTTCATTAAAACTTTGTCATGTAACATTTATTATTTCTTCAAATTGTTAATATATTAATGACGCTTAAAGATGGACAAATGAAGACAGTATCACTTTCAGCCAATCAAAGTAGCATATGAGCCTATAATATCGAGTGACAGGCTCAATTAGGCTCAGGTAAGCCGAGCCTCGAGCTTGACAAGTCTCAAGTAAGCCGAGGCTCGAGCTCGACACGATCAATAGCAAGCTTGGCAACATGGTTTGTATGAATGAAAAAGTGAACAATTTTGCTCTATTTAATAGGGCCTGTGTTTTTTCGATCCCATTGAGATTTTTCCAAGAGGTAGAAATAAATAAGTATTCTTCATTTGCACATTTTCCGAAGAAAAGAAAATCTGAGAACTGTGAGCATTTGCCTAATCAGAGCTATGCCTCATTTTACTCTGCTGATATGCATAACCTGAAATACCAATCAGCATTATCTGAACTACCAGTACATAATAGACATAAGCGCGGGTCGGAAAATAGTCCATCGGAGAGTGATAGGCATAATATATCATTAGTATCACATCATCCCCGAACGAGGCCCCGAATGTTCTGATATCATGCAAAAGCAATTCTCAAAGTCATGATTCCATGGTTTCCTTCACACGAATTGCGAACCTTTGTAAAGATTGCTCGTCACAAAAAGGGTCCTTCTCCGTGATGGTTGACACAAAGTCCAACGCATCTCTGTGTCTCCTAGCTTTACAGTAACCATCTACTACAGTCTTGTAGGTTAGCTCATTTGGTCTGCAATTATGTCGGATCATATAACTGATCATTTCGTTTACTTCTACAAACATTCCCCGGGCTGCAAAACCAGCCACAAATGTATTGTATGTAACAATGCAAGGATGAATACCTCTGCTCGTCATTTCAGAGAATGTTCTTATAGCCTCCTTCATCAGACCTTGCCTGCAGAATCCTTTTATTACAGTGTTGTAGGATACTAGATCAGGACTTCCCCCTGTTCTTAGAAGAGTAATGAGAACTTCCTCTGCTTTCCAACAATCACCTGCTCTAGCATGCATGTCCATCAAGCTATTGTATGTCACGAGATCTGGCTGAAACCCACTCTCTCGGATCAAGTGAAACATCTCATGAGCACGATCATACATCTTGTTCCTTGCAAAAATAGAAATCATGGTGTTGAACAAAACCATATCTGGTTTATAGCCATTCTTCTGGAGCTCCTGGAATGCTCTCTCCATTCCCATTAAAGATCGGCACTTGAAATTTGCTAGGACGAGGGTTCTTAAGAGCATCCAACTAGGAAAGATGTGGCCATCGTATATATCTTTTGCAATCTTTTCAACACCCCTAACATGCCCTCCTTTAGAATAACATTGGAGCATCAATGAGTATGTAGTTTCACTAGGCCTGAAGCCTTTATTTTTCATGTCTAAGAAAATCAACTCAGCAGCCCTCCAATCACCTCTACGAGCCAGAGCATTAAGAAGTGCATTGTAAGTCGTGATGCATGGAGTAAACCCACCTTTAATCATCTCATCATACACTTTCGAAGCATCAACTTCCGCACCACACCTACCATATGCACTTATCAAAGTATTAAATGTGTCCCTATCGGGTTCAAAGCCACTGCTTTTCATCTCATGTAAAACTCGATTCACATATTTCAGCATACCTTTGTTGCCACACATTGCCAACATGGTGTTCCATGTAATACGATTAGGCAGGCATCCATTTAGTTTCATATCAGAAATAACATCCATCATCTGTTCTAGACGTGACTTTTTCCCCAGCATGCTAAGTATAGCATTATATGTACATACATTAGGGACACAACCAGCATGTTTCATCTGTTTGAACAAGCTAAAAGCCTTATCCTCCTTTCCTGCTTTTCCATATGCATCTATAACCGTAGTATAAGTGACAGCGTTTGGCACTATACCCTTCATGGTCATCGTATCAATAAGAGTAGCTCCTTCTTCAAAGAACCCTGCCCTGACATATGCTGCCACAAGCTCATTATAAGTAACAGAATCAGGTGGACAGTTGTTTTCTTCCATTTCTTTCAGAACACTCAAAGCCTCCGAGTAAATCCCAGCCTTCCCGAAGACCTGAAGCAGAGAATTGTAAGTAACAGTTCCTGGAATGTAACCTTGTGACTTCAAACCGGCAAAAAAGCTCTTCGCTTCATCAATCTGCCCTTCTCGACCACAAGCTGATAAGACAGTACTGCAGGTAAATTCATCATATTTAAGACTCTTACTCTTCATCTCATCCAAAACGTCTAAAATTTGAGGCCAAGATCGACCCTTTTTACCATAAACATCCAACATGACATTGTAAGTAACCAATGTCGGCGTAAGACCTTTATCCTTAATATACTCATACAATGCAATTGCCTTGTTATACTTTCCAGTGCGGGAATAAGCATGAAGAATAGTCGTCCACGCTCGAACATCTAAGGAATACTTCTTGTAGGGAATTAAATCAAACAATTTCGCCGTAACCACACACTGAGACTCCCTCCCTAAAATCCTCACCACTAATTCAAGAACTTGATTATCTATCAAAACAATCTCGTCCTCGAAGTTATTTAATGAAACAACCCATTCGAACAACAAAATTGCTCTTTCCCAGTTGCCCAAAACATCCAAACCTTTCAATAAACTAAACAAATCACTCTGAACCAATTTTAACTCAATAGAACCAAAGAATGCATCATTCAAACCAGAAAGAGGCTGATTCACTATCAAATACACCAAAGACTTACCCTTTTCCGATAAAAAATCAAGAAAATCATCATTTTCACCATCAAGCAAAACCCCTTCAACCAATTCATGATATTGTGGTAAAGAACTGAACTTTTTGTTGCTTTTCTTGATGGGTTTCGATATTTGTAACAAATGTTGAAGGAGAGAGTCGAGTGGGAAAAGGTTTGACTTTTTTGTTGACTTCATTTGATTATGCAGAGGAGGAAGAAGCATAGCAGAAGAAGGGGAGTTGGAATTGAGCTTCAGCCTTTGAGGGGCTGAAGATGGTGGTGGTGGTTGAGCTGTGACGGTGGTGGTGGTGGTGGTGATAGTGGTTGGGTGTATAGGAAAAGTGGGTCTATTTGGAAGAATTGTTCCCTCCATATTTCAATATGGAAGTTGAGAATTTGAGGGCATATGTGAGTGAAACTGGACAAGTTTATTGGGACAGTGGGAGATTTTGGGGGAAGGGAATAAGGTGAAATTGTATGGATTATGGATGATGAATGAGGTATTTGGTAGTGAGTGAATTGATTTGGTATATGGTATAAGGTCCATCCGATCATACACTCATCCGGACATCCTATCTTCAACCAAGGTAACACTACACATTAGAACTGTGTTCATTGTAGTGGTGAAATTACAAATTTACCCTGACTTGAGTCTCTAATTTAGTGCTGCAAACGAGTCGGATTCGAGCGGGTAACGGGTTACCCGGCCGGGTTTTAATTTTACCGAGCCGGGTAGCAAATCTATTACCTTCGTATCGCTCAATAAGGACACGAGCGGGTATCGAGCCGGGTTTTCTGAGTCGGGTGACGAGCGGATGCCGGGTTACCCCCAAATTTCTATTTTTAAAAAAATATTTTAGGTAATCTACAACAAGATTTACTCGAGTATCGCTCGATAAAAAAATTAGTCGAGTAATTTTTTTTACTCAATAACCCGCTCGTATTCTTATCGAGCGATATTTACTCGAGTATCGCTCGATAAGAATACGAGCGGGTAACGGACCCGGATTTTCCGAGTCGGGCAACGAACAGATTCCAAATTACCCGATCCTAATCTTAACTACTATTCAGCTTCAACCACCATACACACCCAAACAGTATTTTCTAAGAGCACTCACACCAGTCTCCTAATATTTTTTTCTATAATACACTTATGACCGTCAATTTTCTATTTTTCGCATTATCTTTTTATACATCTACTTTATCATCTTCCCTATTATTAAACCAAACTTAAAACTTTAAATTTTCAAATATGTCAATATTTTTTTAAGTTTCCAAAAACTATATTTTTCAAATTACATGTGATTTAAATAAGTTGTTAGTACATTTCATTAGTTATTCTTTTTTAATTCAAATGAATTTAAAAGTTTTTCACATCAATATTTTAAGAAAAAAATTAATCATTAATAATATTGTATGTAGAGAAATTATCATATTGAATGTTAAGTTAATGAATTGCATTAAATATCATACACAATATGAAAATAAAAAATGTCTACAATAAATTAGATTAATCTATTTTCATAGTATGAACAAACTATTTATTGTTATCAATCCAAGTTAATAGATTAGTATTTAATTTAATTTAATATTTCATTTTAATAAGTAGTTGAATATTATATAGACAAGAACATAGTATGTAATAGGTAACAACATTGTTTGAAAAATGTTTATGCCTCTTCAAATTAGAAGATTAAAATAATGTTACCTTTTTGCAACAATAATCTATTAAGCCTATAGATTGACGGCATGCACGAATGAATTTGTACAATTGGAGGGAAAGCTAATGAAACATGATAACTGCTATATTCACACTGCGTGAATTTGTACAATTTGAGGCTTGTGTATATTTTTGTTTTGGGAGCTGGTGTATTTTAGGAGAACTGATAAAGTGTCATTTTTATATGTTTTTAATCTTTTCACTCCTTACAATAACTTTTAGGAAAACTGACGTGAGTGCTCTCAAAAAAGAAATGACTATTTTTTATTGGATGAAACTATATAAAACTGTTACCCTTACAAATAGGGCAAAATAGTCATTTTACTCAAAAAAATAACCTCTGCTTGTAGCTTCATAATGGAATGTCGATCCACCAATCAAGGATTTGAATTTTCACGAGATTTTATTAGGTGGACCATGTTAAAGCATTTGTGTGGCCTAGCCAATCTACTCGTTCGGATTTCCCCTTTGATCCTGGTGACATTCGAGTTCGAGGACGATCTCTCTTCAACCCGGAAAGAATGATGTTTATTAAAAGTATTACTCTCTCCATTTTTTAGCTTATTGTTTAGCTTAAATATACTTCATTAAGATTATGAAGAATGTTACTTTTATACCCTATTTAATTGTATGTAATAATAAGATAGCTCAAAACTCAAAAGTGATGTATTGAAAACTATAAAAATAATCATTAATGACATCAGTGTAACTTTAGTTGTAGAAATAATCGAAACCAATGACTCTTCATTATTCCAACTACACCAATCGTGCAAAACATACTTTTTTTTTTCTTCTTTTTTTTTAATAATTAGCGATGAATTGTGACTACAATGATATTACAAACATGAATACAGAAATTGCTAACTAATAGAAAGTTAGAATATAATATGAGACAAATATGTCTCCAACAAGGTTCGAACCCATGACCTCTTATATAAAAGGTTGGGCCGGATGCCACTAGGCTATTGAGCCATCGGCAATCGTGCAAAACATACTTGATACATAAATGATAAGGAGCAAACCATTGAAGATGAAATTCCATTGGTTTCAGATTTGCCAAATAAAAAGGAGTTCGTCAAAAAATTTAATGTCAAAGCCGTTCGTGATGAGGAATATCCTTATACCTTTTTAAAAAGGCCCAATAACCAAATTTTATCGAAAAAATGCAGTTGGATGACTGAGTATAAGCACTTTTGAATAAGGGTTATCGAACTGAAAATATTAAATACTTTCAGTGATCTTTGGTACCATTAACCCAATAATTTATTACAACATAATAAGATACGAGTTTTTCTAGAATATACGTCTTTAAACCACATATTAAGAATCTCATGTGCGCTTAAAGCACATTCTAAAAAAACCGATAAAACAAAATCTCATTCGATTTTTACTGCGGAGTAAAAACTAAGGAGTCCATTTTTGTCTTGACTTATGAGCTTCTTCACTTCATGATGTGGATGAGTCTCCGTTGGATAATGGATACTTTTAAAGATTGCAGAGCAACAACCACATGAAGCTTTTCCATTGTTCTTTCTGTTATCAGCTTCTTTGCTTTCCATTTTCTTTATTTTCTCTTCATATTTCCTTGCAGCATAGGCTTTAACAACATCATTAGGAAAAACAAAAGACATGGCTAGTAATCAAACAACAGATGATAAAAAAAATGAAGATTTTTTGTATGGTAGATAATGTGAATACTTGATGGATTATGGAATGGGATTATATATACTAGTTATTTGTGTACAGTAACGTATGCATTATATTTTTATATCATTTCATAAACAATGGTTATAGATATTAAATTTGACAAAATATAAAATATGTTTTAAAAGACATTATATATACTTATTATTTGCTCACTAAAAATGCAAAAAATATATAAATAAAATATTTTCACAAAATATAATTATTAAAATAACTGAATTGATTAGTTTTTTGTCAATATTGAATGATTTTTTAATATAAATTTTCAATTAAAAAATGAGAAATTGTATATAATATGGATATACATAGAGATATATATCATGCATGGTGTGTTGAATATTTAATAACAATATTAAGTATTAAAATAATAAAATAATTTTTTAAGACTATAATATATTTGTTAAAGTATTATTTATTTAAAACTATTAAATATTTAAAATAAAATAAACTAAATTTATACGACTATGAATGATCAGACCATTAGATATATGCTTGCCATTGCATGGTGGTCAAAATAGTCGGCATCGGTCAATGGTCAGAAAAGCTTTTATTTTAATATATTTTTAGAACTATTTTAAGTGATTGTTCGTCGCAAATCAATATATGAATTACTTCCTCCATCCCTAGCTGAATGATTGTACATTTTGACTTTTCATGGTCAATAAAATATAATTTAAAATGTAAATATTTTTTATTTTACATGCAAAAAAATGATAAAAAGTTAATATTTCAAAAATATATATTGAAAAGAATCTAACAAGATCTCATAAGACTATATTATATCTTATCGTTTAATGAGAATTCATTGTCAAATTTTCTAAAATTTGATCAACAAAAGTCAAAATGTACCAATCATTTAGGGATAAAGGGTAATATTTTATTTAGTTATGCCTAATAATTATTCCCTCCAACTCATTATCTAAGAGCCATATACCAAAAATAAAAATCTTATTTTAAATATACTAGCCGTTTGTACACAGTCCAGCCTGTGCGAATTCGTTTATTATATTTATAATATATGTTTTTTTAAATTAATTTTTACATAAATATATTATGATAAAACATTATTTGTGAATTTCAAAAATACATATGCATGGTAGAATCACTGAATAAATATGCAATTTTATGTAACTATTTAACTCCTAGTAACTAAGCTTAAATAATTTAATGAATAAATATTAAAAGATTTTTTTGCAAGTCATTTTTAGAAAAATGAAAAATAAATTTATTTGATAATATTGATGGGTAGTTATGTACAAAACATTCATAAAATCTACACTATATATAATCGGGGAAGGGAGAATTAGTTATTTTGTAATGAAGCCCCGTGATCTATTAATTCCTTGATTGTAGGAATAGTTATAAATACAAATTAGTTTAAAATGATTTTTATATAAATTAGTTTAAATATAAATTTAAATATATACATTATTAGGAGCATGTACATCAGCTCCCCTAAATTTTTCTCTATAATTCACTCTCAATTGTCACTTTTCTATTTTTGGGACTAGTTGCTCTTTACCAGATCCCCTATTATTCACAACTAATTGAACCATAGTAATTATAACTAGAGAATAGGGAGAGTACAAATCTGAGGGTGAATGAATCTTACCATATATAATATGGGAAGGCATGAATTAGTTATTAAAGAAATGAAGCCCCATGTTCTCAATTCTCCAAAAAATTAGGAGAATAAACTATATTTTGAATTTTGAATATATAATTTTATATAAATACTTTGTTTAATAACTACTTACCAATAGGCATAAAAAAGTTGGTCATCATTTTATGAAAATGGCTTTTTTTCTAATATCTAATGTTATTTTACATATTAAATTAAATTTAATTAAGATAAAAGAAATAGTATAGCCTAGAAATATTATATTTATCAATTGATCAAAAATTATATATTATAAATATGATAAATTAATTGCACACAGGCTAGACTGTGTACACACATCTAGTAATTTATAGGGAGTCAAGCTATTTTAGGGGAGCTGAAAAAGTGTCAGTTTTAGTAAGTTGAACCCCTATTATAACTTATAGGGGAGCTGATGTACATGCTCTAACGATTATTTTTTTCACAATTATTAATTTTTTATTTAATGATTATTATTAAAATGCACAAGCATCTGCACTATATATAATTGGGGAAGGAGGAAATTAGTTATTCTGTAATGAAGCCCCATGATCTATTAAATCCTTGATAGTAGGAATAGTTATAAATACAAATTAGTTTAAAATGATTTTTATATAAATTAATTTAAATATAAATTTAAATATATACATTATTAACGATTATTTTTTTCACAATTATTAATTTTTTATTTAATAATTATTATTGAAATGCACAAGCATCGATTGTGCCCAAAATACTAGTTTAAATAATACAATTGTATTCATGTATATTTCCTACAAATATATTGAGATGCTTCATTCCTACAAATGTGGAGATGAGGCTTCATTTGTAATAACTAATTCACCCCTTGGTAAATTATATATAGGATAGATACCAAAATTTGAGAAAAGTTTTCAGATATGAAATTTAATACTATTTGGTACTCTTTTACCATTTTTCTTTGTTCTTTTCAATTTGTCCCCTTGTATTATTTTTATCTTTTCAACTTGTTCCCTAATACTTTTATCTTTTCAAGTTCCCCCTAAATAATCTTCTTTGACATAAACTAAAAATAAATGAAAAATAAAGAGGCAATTTAGGCAGTCCATGGCCTCTGGTTTCATTGACCATCTTGAGTTCTAATTAACCAGATCCCTTCCAAGATTTCCTCTCGATCTCCATTTTTTAAATATTCCTCTTTTTATACATATCCAACTGCAGTTGCAGTATCATCACCAGAGGGTGGATTGTTAAAATTATATTCATTTCGATTATCTAAGTGCCAAACAATGTCCTCAATAAGACTTATAATAGTTCAAATCAATGAACATAGGCGTTATTTTATATAGGCACCTGAATCTTCAATATGTTATCAAATCGACATCTAATGAACTTTTAATTTTATCAAATAGGCACATGCAGGCTGCAGCATAAAAATGACACATGAACATTTCTTTTTCACCTTTTTTTTGAAAATTTCAGGATCTTGACATTTTAAAAATCCTTAATCCAAAGGCCAAGTTAGTCATATAAAAAAATATGACTTTTTGAGCAAAAAAAATTGCGAAAAGTTCATGTGCCACTAAAAAAAATAGACATTTTATACGTCAAATAATAGAAAAAAGTTCAGGTGTCACCATCAAACCTTTTTTCCTCACTCATCCTGCCATAGCTCATAAGGGGTGGGACATGTAATTTGAATTGATGGTGCGAGTTGAAGGAGGTTGAATGTTTGATGGTGCGAGTCATTTTTAGTTTAATGGTGTGAGTTGAAGGAGGTTGAAGATGATGAAAAAGAATGTGAAAGGTCATAAGGGGTGGGACATGTAATTTGAATTGATGTTAATGGGGTGGGGTTAAATGTTTGAGGTTGAGTAAGGGGGTTAGGTTAAATGGTTGAGGTTGTGTTAATTTATAATTAGGTTAAGTTATTTTTAAGTGTGGTTTGACTTTTTCCCTTCATACAAAAATTTAAAATTTGAAAAATTTCAGAAAAAGGTGAAAAAGGGATTTCAGGTGCCCTTTATATACCAAGTGCCTATTTAATAAAAAAAATCATTATATATTAATTTGATGACATATTGAGAGTTTAGGTACATATATAAAAAAAAGCTACATATGATATTTGTATTATTGAACTCAACTTACAAACGAATCATAAGAAATGCAAGAAAATTAGAGAAAGCCAACCTCAAAATTGAACAATAAGCTGATGTGTAAGGCTTTGCAGATATTTTTCATATAAATGAGCCATCATCAAATTGCCTACAGTCCAATTCAATTTGTTTCCACTTATCAAACATCAAATGCCAAATGATGATAATCATTTTCGTTGGATTATTTGAAATTTCTTGGGATACCTTGAGAAGCAGATTCAGTTGAATCACCAAAAATATGTATAATTTAGTTGGTAAATAAGGATTTATGTATTTAAGATGTTATGACTTCAACTTCTTTCAACTACAATTTTTTTTTTAATCTATATTATATATACATGCCTAAGGTTTAAGAACCCACATGATAATTTCTCATTTTTTTCAATTAAAAATTAAAAAATAAAAACAAATTATTCATTAATATTTCAATTCCTACAACTAAAAAAACTACCTTATGGCAAAAAAAAAACTATCTTGTTCAATCTCCCTAATATTTTTCTTTAGTTAAAATATTTTATTTACAATATTCTTTAAAATGTTTTATAATTTGTGATATTCAATATCGATTATTATTATGCATTGAAATTCATGTTATATAATGAAGTAATCTGTACAGGTTGGACTGTGGTCAAATAACTAGTTAGATTGTAATACCTATAAAGTCTATTTTAACCATTCGTTAGTTGTAATAATAAACATTAGGGATTTCATATACTACGTATATACTTTTATAGTTCATTATAATGAAATTAATAATTAACTTAGTATTTTAAGGATGAAATTGAATAAATACATCTTATATTTGAAAAAAATTTGTCGGAAATATTTTGTTAGTAGTACAAAAAACTAATAAATTTTTTTAATGTATATTTCAAACCACCACCCCAAAATCGCTAGGCTTTTGAAGGTTTCCGGATATGGTTAAGGTCAGTGGAGCTCTCAAAATCATTCATGAAGAAAAATGTGAAAATAACTAACATATTTATCTTGAAGAAGGCGAGGAAATCTTGAAAGGGGATGGGTGGGTTATGGAAGATGATAAGAGTATGGTTAATTACAATTGAAGAATAAGAACTGTCTAAGGGCCTGTTTGTTAAATCTGAATGTCTGAAATCTGAAGTCTGAAGTCTGAATCTGAATGACTGAATACTGAATGTCTGAATCTGAATGAAAACTGAATCTGAATACTGAAAAACTTAAGTGTTTGATAACAGTTCACATAAAATTACTCAAGTTATGCTGTATTGACAAATTTACCCCCATCACACTTCCTTATGTATAAATATTATAAACAACATTGTAATAAGTATAAATATAATATTATTATTCATATAATATTATTATTTATATAATATTATGATTCATTAATTAATAAAATTAAAACAAAGTAATTAATGTCATTCCGTAAATTATAAAAAGTCAACGAGCATATATAATATTAAAACTCAAATATTAAATAAATAAACAATTTTACATAAATATTAATAATTAAATTATAAATATTACAGAAAATAAATGAATTAAAAATATTAATAATTAAATTATAATATTTTGAATATGAGGAGAAAAATAAGTATTTTGACTTAATTTTTGGATATGAGGAGAAAATAAATGAATTAAAAAATTGTTGGATTAAGACTTTAAGAGGAGAAAAATAAGTAGCAAATTTTGACTTAATTTTTTGTTAAGGATTTCATTCAGATCTAATTATGTTCAGTACTTAATTTTTTCTATTAACAAACAGACTTAATTAAATAAGTACTAAATACATTAATTTTAAGTGCTGAAAAAGTTTAACAAACAGGCCCTAAGTTGCCATTTGGTTTTTCCGTCTTATTTTAGGTTTTTTTTGCATCTAGGCGTCTGAACTACTAGTATATTTGTAAATAAGTATTTGAACTATTTTTTCTCATGAACTTTCAATTTTTTGGCCTTTTCAATATTTTTGAACATTTCAAATAATTTAATAATGCTTAACTCAAGGGCAAGTTATGTTGATTATCATGGGGTTGCAAGACACAATGAAATACAATAGTTCATATGTCATACAACCCTAACTCGTTGATCGTTAGAACTTACACAATGAAACTAGCTCATAGAAGTATATGTTTAAAGGTAGTGTGAATATGCTACAAATAACATATAAAAGAGTAGTGCTATAAAGTTATACCTTTGAAGCATGGGCGGAAGCTATGTTAATCTTTGAGCGCTTATCCCCACACCTTGCTCCTTTGCTTTCTCTTGAAGAAATGTCTATCACCAAGGTGATGTGAAACTACTATGAAATAGTCCACACCAATACCTTAGATAGCAATAAGACACACTTGGACTAGTGTAGGCCTGTAATCGAGCCGAATCAAGCCAAACAGTTGAATATTTGAGTTTGGCTTGATTTTATTTTGACCTAAGGTTTGATTTGGCTTGATTTGGTCAAATATCTGAAAAATTAGTTTGGCTTGAGGTTTGAAGGAAATTTTAACAAGATATTTGGCTTGATTTGGCTTGATTCGAGCCAAACCGTTTGAAAAGGTGCGGCTTGATAATTAAATAGACAACAATTTTAAACGTTAAACATAACAATATAATGGCAAGTTATAACCATAGCAGAATTTAGTAGTTCCCAAAACATATTACAGTTCAAGATTGTAACTTCTAAATAGGCTCAGATTTCGGTTTTTCATCAACCAAAAGTGCGACACGCCAGGGTTGCATACATTTTATTATTTTATCGATTTTGCTAATTTTTTTAACTAGCCCAAGTCGGGACCGAATAAATTTATTATCTTAGAGAGATTATTAATTTATAGAATATTAATTTATAGACGTTTGACTGCATATATAATTATATTATATATAATATATATATATATATATAAAAGAGATGACATAAATGAATCGAGCCAAGCTTTTTCGCACCGTTTGGCTCGGTTTGACAAATATCCACTTTTTATATTTGGCTTGAGGTTTGACATGTCGAATCGCACTTCAAATCAAGCTTTTTCGAGCCAAATACGTCGAACCGTTTCGAATATTAACGTTTGTTCACAGGCCTAGACTAGTGTGTGTTATTGAGGAGTATGTAGTTTTTACTACTATAGCAAATTATAGAACTAGTTCTACACTCTACACTTAGAGTTTTGCTAGAGGGTTGAGGTTGAAGATGAAGTGTGTTTGTTTGTGTTCTTGTGTTCCCTAGCAAGAGATATGCAAGACTTAGATTGATCTCTTCACATTCAATATCATCTTATGATATAGAATGGATGATGAAACATGTTGCACACTAAACAAACACATTAACCATCCATATGGTCAATGCCTCTTGATCCATGGAAGATACTCTTACAAGAGTTCTTCCCAAGGGGGTACAAAGCCTTCCCAAGGAATAAAGTAGCCACCAAGATGTCAACTCCTCATAATGATGAGATTAGTTAATTAATCTTAATTAACTAATTAAATCATATCTTATTTAATTAATTCATTAATTAATTAAATCATTTCAATAAATGATAATATATAAATATATATCTCACATATACATTTATATACTTAAACCCCAAATAGTGCGTCCGGAACTAATTCCGGGCGCACCATCGGTTCGGTCGGGACACGATCTCGATCGAACCGAAATTCCTTAATATGGATCAAATCCCTTATTCACTTTCGGGTCACTACTCGAAAGTATCTTCGATAATTGTTATGTGTGTGACCTCATAGCCCGAGTAACGAAAGCATCGGGATTCAACGTATAAGACCGTATACTCGAATCCCGAAGATCATCGTGAGAGCCTAGTCTGCCATTCGATGACCCCCGGCATTATCTCGGGTGAGACTACTGGTAGTTCAGATAACTATCAGTTGTTGAACCGTATATATAGATGATATAGTTCACGGGCACTAATTGAGGAAATTGACACATCAATTTCCAACAAGTTAATCATATCAAAAAATTTGTGAAAAAGTTCAGGTGCCACCTTGAAAGAAAAAAAAATTGCGTTAATAGTTAAGGAAAAAATTCAGGTGCCACCTTCAAATATACAAAATACTTGAGCTCAAAATTTAAAAAACTTCAACCATCAAAATTAAAAATTACACAATCTTAATTTGATGTAAACTCACACAAACACAATTGAGCTAAAAAAAATCTTTTAACTTGATGCAAACAAATAAACCAAATTCGCCCCCAAAATGGTAATATTTTATACATATACAATTTCCAAAAAGCATCATCCAATGAGGTTGTTGTTGACCTAAAGTCGATACTTCCTTATTTTGATAATAACAAATTACAATTAAGCGCTAATCGTTTTATTAAGTGACTTTACAGTGCGCGTGGCACATACTTCAAGTCAAGACACAAGGCCGGCTTATTTACTTCATTATATGCGTATAGGACCTTGTGTAAGGAATTACCTATTAAACTCTCTCGATGTTTTAGAAATAGTTGATTGAGTGTCGATGGTTTGATGCTTAAAATGTTTTAATTGTTTTATGGCTTCTCGAGTATTGTTTATGAACAATTTGTTTATTGAATTATCTCTTAAATCTTATGATAATGACTTTGTGTTATTGGAATAAGAGTTAAGGATGAATCAATGATAAAATTGGGCTAAAACAACACTGACCATCGTGACATCCATCGTGACCTTGGTCTCACGATGGTGTCTCACGATGGAGCCTCAAAAACTTCCAGTAGCATCATCGTGACATCCATCGTGACCTTGGTCTCACGATGGTGTCTCACGATGGAGCCTCAAAAACTTCCAGTAGCCTCATCGTGACATCATCGTGACATCCATGTATCACGATGAGTGTCACGATGGAACTGTGTTTTCAAACTCTGGTCGTCATCGTGACACCCATCGTGACATAGGCTATCACGATGGATCTCACGATGATCTTGAAAATCCGAACGTTGGATTCGCCATCGTGAGGCTCATCGTGTCACGATGGGACTCACGATGGGGGTTTCTATATAAGGACTCCAAGTCCGAAATTAGAAACCCTTCTTGCCCAATTAAAGATTTTCTTGATTAAACAAATCCAAAAGTGCATCAAGCCTTCTCAATCTTCAATTGCTATCATATCTTGATTGTGAAGAGGTAAATTCTATAGATCCATCTTGTATTACTCTTAATCCATCCAATTAGGGATAATTGTTATAAGAGTCAACTTTCTACAAAATTCATTCTTTGTAAATTGAAATCCTAAGGAGTGTTCTTGGGTTCCTAGTTGTTGATTAGGAGTTGAAATCCTAGAGTTGAGGCTTTGGGTTTCTAGCTAGGGCTAGCTAGAAGTTTGAGTTGATTGCTTGTATTGAATTCCGAGGGTTTTCTTTATTAGTATCACTTACCGAAATCCTAAGGTTGGAAAGCCGAGGGTCGAGCACGTAGGGAAACCGAAGCTCGCTAAAATCATTGTGTTATTTCCTTCCTTGTATTTACTTTCCGCAATTCTAGTTGTTCAATTGCTTGGGTGTTAGTTGCTTGAACTTGTTAATCGAAAAAGTTGTAATTACTAGTTCAATCCTTATTCACCCCCCCCTCTAAGGATCGTATATAGGCTAACAATTGGTATCAGAGCCCGTGTGTGTTGAATTCGAGCTTAAAATCTCTACACAAAAGATCATGGGTGATATGCCAAAGGAAGGATTGTCACTATCTAGGCCTCCATGGTTCGATGGTTCAAACTATGACTATTGGGCGGACCGTATGGAAACTTTTGTCACCGGTCAAGATTATGCCTTGTGGCATATTATGAAGAATGGTCCGTTTGTTCCAAAAAGGTCAAGAGTGATCATGGGAAGTGGGAGTTCGACTATCATACCGGACATCAAAATCATTACCGAAAAAGATAGTGATGAGGCCAAGAAGGACAAAGAAGACTTCAATAGGTTGCGAGCCGAAGCATTGGAGAAATCAAAGGATATTGTGGTGGTTGAAACCATTGAGCGCTTTGAGGATCTAAGTGAGGAGGATAAAAGAAATTTGTCCTTGAATGCTAGAGCCAAGAATTTACTTCATAGCGCCGTGAGTCTTGATGTCTACAATAGCATCAAGTGCTACAAGACCGCCAAAGAGTCTTGGGATAGTTTGGAGCAAACCTTTCTCGGATCTTCAAAGGTCAAGAATACCAAGATTCGACTTCTCACTAAAGAATATGAATTATTCAAGATGATGGAAGGAGAATCCGTATTGAGGTTCCAAACAAGGTTGAATACAATTGTCAACAATCTCAACGGACTTGGAAAGACTTTCACGATTGGTGAAATCAACAACAAAATTCTTGAGGCGGTCAATCAAGACTACCGCAACAAGATGGGACAAGTTGAAGAAGCAAATGACTTGGATGTCTTTCCCACGAATGATCTCTATAGTCGTTTGTTTGGTGAAGAACTTGTAATAAATAGCCGGAAGAATGATTCTAGCCGGAAGAGCGAATCTAGCTCAAAGCCTTCTCCAAAACTATTAGCCATCAAAGCTATCAAAAGCCTCCTAGAAGATGAAAGTGATGATGATGAGGAGATGGCTATGCTAGCCAAAAACTTCAAAAAGTTTCTAAAAATGAAGAAGAGCAAAGGGGATTACTTCAACAAGTCCGATGGAAAGGATAGAAGAGGCAAGACTAGGGAATCGGGGAACTACAAAAGTGATCCACCAAAGTGTTTTGAGTGCAATAAACCGGATCATTTCAAAGCGGATTGTCCGAGACTCAAGAAGAGGGCTCAACAAGGGAAATCCATGAAAGCAACTTGGGATCAAAACACTTCCGATGAAGAATCGGATTCCGAAGTTGAGGAGGTTGCACATGTGGTTTGTCTCATGGCAAATGACGCTCTTGAGGTAACTTCCGACTCTTACTCTAGTTCCGATGATGAGGTTGAATGTGAATGTGAGGTTCATTGTGCTTCATTTGAAAATTTACATGCTTGCAATGAAAACCTTTTACATTATTGTGAAAAACTAAAATTGAAGTATCGTGAAGTTCAACAATCCAATAAAACTTTGAATTCAAATCTTGTTGAACTTGAGAATAAGCTAGCTCTCTTAACTATTGAAACCGATCTTGAAAAGAATTCGGTTGATCTTGAGAAGAGAGAGCTTAAGCAAAATTTGGCTAAGGCAAATGCTCAACTCGATGAGTTAAAATGCAATCTAGCCAAGTTTGATTTGAGAACCGGTAAATTGGATGAAATACTTGAGTCTCAATTCAAACATGTTGCTAAAAGAGGTTTAGGCTACGAAAAGAACGATACTCATTTGTTAAACCGTGCTTCTTCATCCATAAAATTTGTATCTTCTCAAAAGGCACAAAAACCTAAACATGTTCCATCTTCTTCCTCAAAAACTTCTAATTCTAAGTTTACATGTTCTTATTGCCAATTAGGAAATCATGAACTTATTTTTTGCAAGTATAGAAAAGTGGCATTGATGGGAAACCGTGTACCCGAGGCTCAAAGAAACAAATGGGTTGTTAAAGGGAGCGGTTCTCAAACTAACCCCAAAGGACCCAAAAAGATTTGGGTACCTAGAGTGAAAGCTTAATCTTTGTTTGTAGGTACACCGGTCGACCACAAGAAAGAGAAATGTATGGATGGTCGATAGCGGGTGTTCGAGACACATGACGGGTGATGCATCTCTTTTCTTGAAGCTAGGAAACAAAGCTAGTGGATCGGTTACCTTCGCTAACAATGATTCCGCAAAAGTTCTTGGTAAAGGTATTGTTGGTAAGGAACATTGTTTCAAGATTAAAGATGCTTTACTTGTTGAGAATGTCAAGTTTAACTTGCTTAGTGTAAGTCAATTATGCGATTGTGATTTCAATGTTGTTTTTTCTAAAAATGAATGCACTATCTCACATGCTACTTCCTCACTTGTTATTCATGGCTTCCGCTCTCACAATGTCTATTATGTCGACTTTGATATGGTGGAGGAAAGTAATGTATGTATGAATGTGCAACTTGACAATGTTGATTTATGGCATAGGCGTCTTGGGCATGCTAGTTTAGATTTACTTGCTAAATTGTCTAAGCATGATCATGTTCGTGGATTGCCTAAGATAAAGTTTAAAAAGGGCAAACTATGTGATTCTTGTCAACTTGGTAAAATGCATAAATCATCCTTTAAGTCGGTTAACAACATTTCCACAAATGGTGCGCTTGACTTGCTTCACATGGATTTATTTGGTGAAATGGATGTGGTTAGCCTTGGCGGCTCTAAATATGTGTTTGTTATTGTTGATGATTACTCTCGTTTTACTTGGGTCATTTGTCTTGCAAATAAGAGTGATGCTTTTAACGAGTTTGCTAAGTTGTGTAGAAAAATCACTAATGAAAAGGAGACAAAGATCAAGGCAATTCGGAGTGACCATGGAGGTGAATTCGAAAATGCTAAGTTCGAGGAGTTTTGCGACTATCATGGAATTCAGCACAACTTCTCGGCACCTAGAACACCTCAACAAAATGGAGTGGTTGAACGAAAGAATAGAACGTTGCAAGAGATGGGCCGAACTATGCTAAATGAGCACAATCTCCCAAAATACTTTTGGGGACATGCAATTGACACCGCATGTCATGTGGTAAATCGGGTATCTCTTAGACCTTCGTTAAATAAAACTCCTTATGAGCTTTGGTGTGGTAAGACACCAAGTATTGGTTATTTTAAAGTGTTTGGTAGTAAATGTTATATCTTGAACACTAAGGATAACCTCGGGAAATTTGACGCCAAATCGGATGAAGCCATTTTCTTAGGTTATTCTCCTCATAGTCGTGCTTACATCATCTATAATAAAAAGGATAGAATTGTTCAAGAATCCATACATATTGCTTTTGATGAATCTAATCCTTTTACTAAGCATATTGTTCAAGATGATGATGAGCCATTAGGTGTGGAAAATGAAGGCACTCCAACTATGATGGAAAAACCGGTAGAGAATGGAATTGAGTCAAATATTGAAAAGGAGACATGTGTCGAGGGGGAGCTTGATGTCGAAGTCGAGACTCAAGATGTGAATGATTACTTGCACGGGCGAACTCATGAAGATTTGCCCAAGCCCACTAGAACGGTAAAAAATCATCCACCGAGTCTTATGATAAGTGATATCTCGAAAGGGATTACTACTCGCTCTTCCTTTAATAATGTGTGTCTTCATAGTGCATATGTCTCTCAATTTGTTCCTACAAACGTTAAACAAGCTTTAGACGATCCCGAATGGGTTATATCTATGCAAAAAGAACTTGAACAATTTGATAGATGTAAAGTTTGGCATTTAGTAGAAAAACCTCTTGACCGGACAATTATTGGAACAAAATGGGTTTTTCGAAATAAACTTGATGAAACCGGTGTTGTTTTAGTGAATAAAAGCCGACTTGTTGTTCAAGGTTATAACCAAATCGAAGGGGTTGATTTTGATGAAACCTTTGCACCCGTTGCTAGATTAGAGTCCATTAGAATCATCTTGGCTTTTGCTAGCTATATGGACTTTAAACTACATCAAATGGATGTTAAAAGTGCTTTTTTAAATGGTTTTCTAGAAGAAGAAGTGTTTGTAAAACAACCCCCCGGTTTTGAAGATTTTAAATATCCAAATCATGTTTTCAAACTTGATAAAGCTCTTTACGGGTTGAAACAAGCACCTAGAGCTTGGTATGAGAGACTTAGCACACATTTAGTTGTCAATGGTTTTAATAAGGGAAAGCTCGATTCCACACTTTTCCTTAAAACCAAGGGCAAACATCTCATTGTAGTTCAAATATATGTCGATGATATTATTTTTGGTTCTACTAATGAAAAGTTGTGTGAGGAATTTGAGAAACTCATGACAAGTGAGTTCGAAATGAGCATGATGGGAGAGCTCAATTTCTTCTTGGGACTCCAAATCAAGCAAATGGATGATGGAATATTCATCTCGCAAAGCAAGTTCACGAAGAAGCTCTTGAAGAAGTTCAATATGGAGGATGCAAAAGTGATCAACACACCAATGGCAACGGCGACAAAGTTAGACAAAGATGAGCAAGGTACGAGTGTGAATGACACATACTATCGAGGTATGATTGGCTCACTTCTTTATCTTACCGCGTCTAGACCGGATATTATGTTTTCCGTGTGTTTGTGTGCTCGTTTTCAAGCATCCCCTAAGATATCCCATGAGAAAGCCGTTAAGCGTATTCTTAGATATGTTAAGGGAACCGTAGATTATGGCCTTTGGTATCCTCGGAATAAGAATTTTGATTTGGTAGGATATTCGGATGCGGACTTTGCGGGTTGTACCTTAGATCGTAAGAGCACGAGCGGCACTTGTCACTTTCTAGGTCACAATCTTACCTCTTGGGCTAGCAAGAAACAAAATAGTGTAGCATTGTCCACCGCCGAAGCCGTATATGTAGCCGTAGGTAATTGTGTCGCTCAAATTCTTTGGATGAAACAAACCTTAGAAGACTTTGGACTTAAGTTTGATCATATCCCGGTTCTATGCGATAACACTAGTCCATCAACATTGCTAAGAATCCCGTACAACATTCCCGAACCAAGCATATTGAGATTAGACATCATTTCATTAGAGATCATGTGCAAAAGGGTAACATTGATTTGAGGTTCATAGGCACAAACGATCAACTTGCGGACATCTTCACTAAACCTTTAGCCGAGGACCAATTCAATAAGATAAGACGTGAGCTAGGGATGCTTGATTTATCTTCTCTATGATTGGTTGTGTTTATATTGATGTTGTCCATATGCTTATGTGCATTTTGTGAGGGGGAGTCGTGCCTTAAAGACTCCACTATGTGTTTAGTATGCTTTTCTTTATCGCATTATGCTTCATGTTATATGTGTGTTTCCGTGGAATGATGAGCCATATGATGTGTGGTTATCTTTGGTCTTCACATCGGTATGAAGTTGAGTGGAAATGGACGCACGTTTGGATGTTAGTTGGATGTGTTGGTATTGAGAAATTGTGCTTTTTTATTGAAAAAACAGGGCTGTCATCGTGATACCCATCGTGACATACCCCTATCACGATGGACCTCACGATGAACATTCTGGAAATTTCAGGGCTTCCATCGTGACACCCATCGTGACATACCCCTATCACGATGGACCTCACGATGAGCATTCTGGAATTTTTGGGTTTTCCATCGTGATACCCATCGTGACATACCCCCTATCACGATGGACCTCACGATGGGCTCTCTGGAAGTTTTGGGCTTTCCATCGTGACATCCATCGTGACACCCTGTCTCACGATGGACCTCACGATGGGACGCCCTTTAAAAACCGAAAAACAGAGTTTTATCTCATTCTTCTCCAAAACACACCAAAAATCGTTTTTTTCTCTCATATCTCAACTCAAAATTGCCTCTTTATCATATTTCTCTCTAAAATTTGTCTCTAAATCCAAAAACCCATCTCACTTACCTTCCAAAACTACAAGCTTTCTTGCAAACATGTCTCGTCCTAACACCAAACGTGCAAGAACCTCTACTTCTCGTGCTCGCAATGCTTCAACTTCAACAATGCCAAATCCTACTTTCACACGTGATGTGGTTTCTCGGGGTGGCAAGAAAGGTATTCGAGAAAGGCGGATTCTTGAGGGGAGTTTCGTAGATCTGGATGAATTTCAAGGTACAAACTTTTGGTCTTCAATTGCATTCTATGTTTGGGAAAAGTTTGTTACTCATAGGACTCCTATTTATCCGGATTGGGTTTACTTCTTTTATGAGCATGTGGTAGTTGAGTTTAATGAGGACTCCGTTACGTTTTCGTTGAGGTTTTCGGATGATAATGTGTTTACGTATGATAGTGATAACTTTGAGGAGGATTTTGGGTTAATCTCTAGAGGCTATGATTTTTATCCTACAACGGATTCTCCGGTAGAATTGAATAAGTTTGTGCAAATGTCTTTAGAGTTGAATAATGGACGATCCCGTGGGAAAAAGGATCCCATGCCTTGGGTCCAGTTATTCACAGGAGAGGATAAATTTATGACTTCCATTGTTAAGTCTATCCTTCTTCCTACGGGTTCGCAAGCTAGTGACATTACTCAGGCGACAGCGGCCTTGGTTTATGAGATAAAAATGCGGAATCAAATCAATCTTCCGAGCCTTATTGGTCGTCACATGGTATATGCACTCAACAACACTAAAGGAGGCACTCTCCCCTATGGTATGCTTGTGTCCCACATTATGATGAAGTGGGGATTTATGCCTCCAGGTGTTTCGTTACCTGAATCTAGGAGTCTTCACCAAATCGAGCTAAGTAGCTTCAAGGTTAGGAAGCTTGTGTTGCACAATGGACGGATTTGGTCCTTTTGGGAGATCGCAGAGGCTAGTGCCGAAGATCAGGAGGCTATTGCTCGGTTACTAAAGAAGCCTTTGTCCACGATTCTTCAAATGGCCGCAGCTGAGGCGGGAGTTGAGTATACTCCACCGGTGGCCCCGAGACAGTCTGGGGAGGGTAGTTCGAGTCATCCGGAGGAGACTCAAGGGGAGTATGATATTCGGGCCGAATTGAGAGCCATTTCTGAGACTCAGCAAAGCATCATTCGGACACAGAAGAAACATGGAAAACTGTTGAATGCTTTGTTAAGGTTCTTCAAAGGTTGTATTCGAGATGGTGGCGCTCACCCGGCTACGGAGCAAAATCTTGCCGAGTCAGATTCCGATGATCCAGCGGCACCTCATGGGACTGAGCCTATCTATCCACCTCACGTTGCTTCAGGATCTCAGGATGTCACAGGAAGTCCGGTTAATCCCGCGAACTTTGGTTTTGGTCCTTTTGACAACTACCATGGAGGATCTCTAGACTGATGGCTCGGACCACATTATTGCTATATCTCTATTATTTTCTATCTAACTTTTATGGTATTATTGTACCCCTCTTTGATGATACCAAAGGGGGAGAATGCTTATGTTTTCGACTCTTGTTCTTAGACCACTTTTATGCTACGCTTTAGCTCGTTTAAATATGCTTCATGCTTGTGTTGTTTTTGATTGGCTATTTGGATGTGGTGCATGTTTATTAGTGGAACAAGGTTGAAATCTTATGTTGAGGGGGAGCCTTGCTTACTTTGTGTTTATTTTACTCCCTCTCACCATAAGTTAATTTGTTATCATCAAAAAGGGGGAGTTTGTTGACCTAAAGTCGATACTTCCTTATTTTGATAATAACAAATTACAATTAAGCGCTAATCGTTTTATTAAGTGACTTTACAGTGCGCGTGGCACATACTTCAAGTCAAGACACAAGGCCGGCTTATTTACTTCATTATATGCGTATAGGACCTTGTGTAAGGAATTACCTATTAAACTCTCTCGATGTTTTAGAAATAGTTGATTGAGTGTCGATGGTTTGATGCTTAAAATGTTTTAATTGTTTTATGGCTTCTCGAGTATTGTTTATGAACAATTTGTTTATTGAATTATCTCTTAAATCTTATGATAATGACTTTGTGTTATTGGAATAAGAGTTAAGGATGAATCAATGATAAAATTGGGCTAAAACAACACTGACCATCGTGACATCCATCGTGACCTTGGTCTCACGATGGTGTCTCACGATGGAGCCTCAAAAACTTCCAGTAGCATCATCGTGACATCCATCGTGACCTTGGTCTCACGATGGTGTCTCACGATGGAGCCTCAAAAACTTCCAGTAGCCTCATCGTGACATCATCGTGACATCCATGTATCACGATGAGTGTCACGATGGAACTGTGTTTTCAAACTCTGGTCGTCATCGTGACACCCATCGTGACATAGGCTATCACGATGGATCTCACGATGATCTTGAAAATCCGAACGTTGGATTCGCCATCGTGAGGCTCATCGTGTCACGATGGGACTCACGATGGGGGTTTCTATATAAGGACTCCAAGTCCGAAATTAGAAACCCTTCTTGCCCAATTAAAGATTTTCTTGATTAAACAAATCCAAAAGTGCATCAAGCCTTCTCAATCTTCAATTGCTATCATATCTTGATTGTGAAGAGGTAAATTCTATAGATCCATCTTGTATTACTCTTAATCCATCCAATTAGGGATAATTGTTATAAGAGTCAACTTTCTACAAAATTCATTCTTTGTAAATTGAAATCCTAAGGAGTGTTCTTGGGTTCCTAGTTGTTGATTAGGAGTTGAAATCCTAGAGTTGAGGCTTTGGGTTTCTAGCTAGGGCTAGCTAGAAGTTTGAGTTGATTGCTTGTATTGAATTCCGAGGGTTTTCTTTATTAGTATCACTTACCGAAATCCTAAGGTTGGAAAGCCGAGGGTCGAGCACGTAGGGAAACCGAAGCTCGCTAAAATCATTGTGTTATTTCCTTCCTTGTATTTACTTTCCGCAATTCTAGTTGTTCAATTGCTTGGGTGTTAGTTGCTTGAACTTGTTAATCGAAAAAGTTGTAATTACTAGTTCAATCCTTATTCACCCCCCCCTCTAAGGATCGTATATAGGCTAACAGTTGTCAACAAATAATTAATTTTGTTACCAAACTCTTGAACTTAAAATTACAAAGCTTATCTACAAAGCTGACAATTAAATTATAACAGATAAGTAGTACAAAATTTGCTTGATTAACTCAATTGACCTCATTCCACGTCACATAAAACCTAATATAAGTATGAAAAAAAATTTAAAATAAATAAATCAATTAGGTATTAGATTACCATAAATAGAGAGGGAATTGTGTTTGGTGATTTTAGATGGAAATCGTTCTTGGATTTTGAATTCTTGAAGTGAGCTCATCGATCGTGTTCTTACACTTCCGAACATTTCGATTTGTAGAAAAACTGAAGAGGTTTGGAGTTGACCAAAAATGGACTTTCATAACTGAAGAAGTTTAGAGTTGACCAAAAATCGACCTCCCACCACCCTCCATTCCCGATTTCGACCACCCACCCCCTCCCCCATCCCGATTTTGCCTCCCCACCCCCCTTCCCATTCCGATTTTGAACCCCTACCCCCCTTCCCTGCTCGATTTTGACCCCCTACCCCCTTCCTTGCTCGCTTTCGAGCGAGCCCACACCCCCTCCTCGCCCGATTTCGCCCCCACCCCTCCTTATTGGTGGTGGTTGTTATGAAGAAGAAGAAGAAAGTGAGGAAGAAAGTGATGATGAAAGTGAGGGAGAAGAAGAAGAAGAAGAAGAAAGTGGTGAAGAAAGTGAGGAAGAAGAAGAAGAAGAAGAAGAAGAAGAAGAAGAAGAAAGAAGGTGGTGGTTGAAGTTGGTGAAGAAAAAAAATGGTTGGTGAAGAAGAAGGTGAAAAAGTGTTTATGTGGATTGAGTTTAGAATTTGAGGTTGGGTTAGTGAGTTTGATTTGTTTATGTGGTTTGGTTAGTTTATAAGGTGGCTTGACTAATTTGCCCTTATAGAATTGTTAAAAACGTTCAAAAAATGTTGAAAAACCAAAATATCGAAAGTTCAGGTGCTCAGGTGCCTATTTGCAACAAAAAACAGTTCAGGTGTCTATTTGTAAGGATACTAGTAGTTCAGGTGCCTAGATGCAAAAAAGCCTCATTTTTATCATAAGCGAAAAAGGTGACTAAGGAGGCAACTTGAAAAGATAAAAATATAGGAGTAAATTAAAAAGATAAAAAATTAGAAGGGGCAAATTGAAAAGAAACCTTTTTCTTTTTCTTTATTTTAAATATGAAATAGGATAATGCACTTATGCACTACATTTGAATCATTTTTTGCCGCTTTCGTCATTTCAACACACTCTAGGTTCTTCTTCGCTGCCACGTCACCAATGTTCCTCTCACCCTCCCCCCTCTTTTTCATCCTCCGCCGTCGCCTCCCTTTCCGCCACCACCACCGCCGACGTCTCCACTCGCCCCCACCCGAGCTACCCTACCCCCTCACCCACCCTATCTACACCATATGGGCATCCAACACCTCCGTAGGCAAAACCCTCGTTTCCACCGGCTTATCAATCTCCTTCCTCCTCTCCTCAAATTCATGTAATAATAATAGTAAGAAGTTTGTTTACCTTAAGCCTGTTCAAACTGGCTTCCCGCAGGACTCCGATTCGCAATTTGTTTATCGCAAGTTTACCGAGTTTTTCCTGAACTATCGGCCTGATTTGTCGGTTTTTGCGTCGAATGGGGTGCTTAAGGCTTCTCTTGAGGCTAAGGAAGCGGTTTTAGGGTTTGGAGCTGGCGGTGGGAGTGAAAATGGGGGCGAGTTTAGGGAGGGGGTTGTGGATTTGGGATGGTACGAGGAGAGGAAGCTGGAAGGAGTTAGTGGAACGAGTGACAGGAATGCGGAGTTGATTTGTAAGACAATGTATGGGTGGAAGGATGCTGTATCTCCTCATTTGGCTGCTGAGAGAGAAGGGGCTTCTGTCGAGGATTATGAGGTGTTAAATATGTTGAAGAAGTGTTTGTGGGCGGGTTATGGTGGAGAAGAGGTTGATGCTATGTGTGTTGTTGAGACTGCTGGTGGTGTTACCAGTCCGGGTCCATCTGGTTCGCTCCAGTGCGACTTGTTCAGGTATGATCCTTACAAGCTACATCTAGTTTTATTTTCATGGTGTGAAGGATACTGAGAATATCATTGTTGTCAAAGTATGAGGTTCTTTGTTCTTCTAATAATTGAAGAGAGTTTTTGCTCGCTATTAATGATCTTGTTTACTTTTTATTGGATTATTTACAAAGGTTATACAGAAAGCACATAAACAGTAATTTAGTTATGTTTGGTGCTAGTTTTCATGTTCTTACATATTGAAACCAAATGATTAGGGGGGACCTAGTAATTACAAAGGTAGGATTGGTATGTAACTCAGTTGTGGTTAATATATATTTTCGAGTAGAGTTTTACCCTTCTTCTTGTATCTAATGTAGTTTGGAGCATTTCAACTGGCAATGTCCATAGTAAGTAAGTCTGATTAGATTTATGATTTTCGCTAGAGGTAACTCTACGCAGGTAGAGATAGGCTGGTTTGAGCATGAGTCATATTAATGATTCTGAAAAAGAAAAATTAGCTGGTGATAAGCTCAATAAGGGGGGCCCTTTGACACACAGAGTAATGGATGATGGGTTCAATAAGAGAACCAACTGCCAATTTAGTGACTAGGTTAAGCATGCAGTGCTAAGTGTTGAAAGTGCATGATAGTGCAATAATGTCTCTGCATTTGCCAAGCTCATTTGTAAGTACTTTTCGAAGAGAACGGTGAAATGATGATGATGGGTTGTAGAGCTAATGCATATTTTGGGTGCTTATTTTATGGTACTCATTGTTAATTCTAGTTTGTACTTTTTGCTACATGAAGAGTAAACGAATACTTTGTTCAATTTCCGTAGACTTGATTGGTGTCTCTGATTTTCATTCAGGTTTATTTTTGTTGCTGCTTGATTATAATAGAATAAATCAAAATGGCTCATTACCTGCATTTTTTATTTATTATGAAGTGTAGACAGTCTTTGGTCTACATCTGTTGTGAATCCTATAATAGCCTCCTTGTTATCACAAGGGTAAGGTTGTGTACAAACCGCCCCCATTCCTCGCTTAGGGAGGAGCTTCTTAAGAGGCATCCGGGGCATGCGCTACTTAATTGTTGCTGACCTAGTGTACAAACATATGAGTTTAGATCAAAAGGTCTTTGGCTTTAAACTAATATGTCTTTGGTATTTTTTATTGGATGTCAAGTCTACTTTCTTGGCAATTAGTAAGTTGGGAAAACATATTAAGATAATTAATCTTATAGTTTATTTATAATAATGGGTGTACCTATCACTGAAGAACAACAGTTATTAATGTAATATTAAGTCAATACATGAGACCTACGAAATTTAAATCTTATGAATAATACGGAGTCGATAGATATCACCTGCTGCAGAATTGTCTTAGTATCTAACACATAGCTAACCCTACCATCTACTTGTAAGTGAATGTATTGTTATTAAATGTTAACAGTAATCACAGTAATCGGTTTATTATAAAAACTATGTATGCACAAGTTTTTTAATGATGTATCGTCAACTATGCCATCAGTTGTGCAACCATTTTAAGTTCTCTTAATTTAATAATAGCCTCTTAAACAATGCACATTTAGAGAATTAAGACATTTACTTGCGTAGGCCTAGGCTACCACCTAGCCCTAGTCAAGCCCCGGCTACCTATATTATATATTAGTAGTTGCCTCTTTTTGTTCTTTTAATTATATACTATGAGTAATATATCTTGATCAGATATTGATATTTTCTCTGCTATGTTGGGGGGTTTTAGGCCCTTTCGGATGCCAGCAGTTTTAGTTGGTGATGGAAAGTTGGGTGGCATTTCTGGAACAATCTCAGCTTATGAATCTTTGAAACTCCGAGGCTATGATACTGTTGCTGTGATTCTTGAGGAGCGTGGCCTTGTAAATCAGATCCCATTAAGGTCTTACTTGCAGGGCAGGTGACCACTCTGTGTTGCTAGTGAACCCCAATTATTTCTCTTTATTTTCGGAAACCATGGGTTGTGACGAGAGTTCCCGTCTGGAGTACATTATATATATTAGTTGCTGATGCATTTATGCATTTTTCTGTTTTTCGTGTGCTACTGCTTTCTCTTGTCTACTGACGAGTCTTTCAAACTTTGTGTCACTATAATCTTGCAGGGTCCCTGTGCTGGTGCTTCCACCTATACCACAAGATATGTCCGACAATTTGATTGAATGGTTTCATGTGGCTCAGCCTGTTTTTGATTCTCTTAGAGAGATACTCATATCAGCATATTTGGAAAGGATTAAGAGATTACATGAACTACCAAAGAGAGCTCATGATATCTTGTGGTGGCCATTTACTCAGCACAAACTTGTTCCTGCAGAAAAAGTCACTGTTATAGATTCTCGTTGCGGGGAGAATTTTGCTGTTCATAAGGTTTAAATCTAATTAATGCATTTCTTTTATCAATATAAATAGTATTGATAATTGCTTACCTAGATTACACAGCTACTCTGGTTCATGCTGCATTTTGTACCTGAACAATCTTACCTCCAGGCTCCTACATCTGTGATCTTTTCATAGTGTGTTGTTCGTGATCGTCACATTGTTTTCTTTCTTACAAATTGTCTTGTGGTTCAAGTCAGTAGTGCATCATTTAAACTAATATGGCATTGTCCATTTGAATTAGGCTACAAAATGTAATTCCATTGTTCAACAATTTGATGCTTGTGCAAGTTGGTGGACCCAGGGTCCAGATTCCGCTCTCCAGGTTAGTGGTGTAGTCTCAATGAGTTATCATCTACAGAAGTCTTCCTTATCTCATCTAATCTATGTGATCTAGAATTCCAGATCTTACGACTGTTTTCAGTACCCTGTGTATCTAAATGTCTTCTCTAGAAGTTGGATTTTTCTCTGTCCTCGTAGTTAAGAATGGTCAGGTCTACAAGTTATTGCATACTTAATAAACTACATAAGTAATCTCTATTTCCATATACTTCCCATTATAATGGTCGTCTTATTTTTTGATAAAAACTGATTATATAAGCTAATAGGTGGTAGAAGAGTATTTATAAATTGATAGGTATTAGATTTAGGATGCCGTAAACTTGCGGCTTACTTAATAAACTACATAAGTAAGGTCTATTTCCAGCTACTTTCGATTTAATCCCCGTCTCATTTTTGATAAAGAACTGATTATATAAGCTAATAGGTGTTAGAATAGTGTTGACAGTGAAACTTTTATTCAATAAATACCAGAGATAAAACAACTAATCAAGTTCCAAGTTAATAAACTATACTTTGGAATTTAGTTAATTAAATCATACGGTCCAATCAAATATCTACATGTGGCCTTTATTATCAAATTACGGATGGCTGCACGGAAGATTCGATCGTCCAATTATGGTCCGATAAATGAGGAATCGGGAATATAATAAATAATTGTTTCTTTCGAATTAATAACTGGAAATAGTGTTTTTTTTTTTATAATTCCGATATATTAATAGATAAAAGAGATATTACATAAGTATTACATGTAGATTAGGATAGCTCATACGTTGTCTAAGAACTAAGAAAATACATTATCCATAAACATAAAGTAGGTCATAAGATCTATGAAAATGCCTTGGAAGGCACAAAATTAGATCTCATTAATGCACACAGATTCTGCTTGTTGAAGACCGTTTCAAAAGAGGGCTGAGCTAGTAGTGTTGTGTAGTCAGCAACATGGTCATGCAAAAAAATTTCCATTCCAAGCTAGTGTTGATTCGAGGAAGCATTTTAGATAGAACCTGTGAAAGAAACATATCAAATATTATGTAAATATGTTGTTGGCTGGATGATTTGTTGAGGAGATTTGTGATCAATATGCTATAAATGATTGCTTGAGATAGGTGATGTTGGTAGTGAGGAGGGTCATTCGAGTGTATGGTAATGGGAATGGATATTGCGTCTGTATAGTATTTAGTTATATTGGGATGATAGAATGTGATAGTTATCTGTGGTGCGGGTTCATAAGATATATTTAGAGTATTGATGTATGTCGAGTGATTCTTGTTGAGTGGGTTTGAAGTGCATCGAGGGTTATCGAGTGATATCAAGGAAGAGGTTGTATATGTATTATATGTAGTTTTTTTTTAGCGGGGTGCTAATATTAATGAATGTGTTTTTCCATTTGTGGTATGTATTGGTTCTGATTGATTTAAGTGTTGGTAGATCATATGTAGAGTTTTTGAATATAATTGAACTTCTATGATTCCATATGCTCCATAATGTAGATATGAGATTCAGTGTGTGTTGATAATGTAAGTGTGTAGTTTTCTAGGATCTGGATATAGTAAATAAAATAGATAATTATGTCTTTTAGACAAATAAAAAGATATAATTTATCGATCAAATTCATATAATTATTCTTTACTTCAATTAAAAGAATAATTATTAAAAAAGCCCAAGCCCATGGATTTGCATGCCTATAAATAAAGGCATGCTCATTCATTTGAAGGGGGGATTTCATTGCAAGAAAACACACAAAGCTTGAAGATGAAAAAAGCTCTACAAAGGAATAAATAGAAATTGTACTCAATCAAGTTCAATAACAAGCTCGATGACCCTTGACTTATATTGTGAAGTAGATAAAGGAATAAATAGAGATTGTACTCAAATCATATCAATATATATTTCTTTGCGACTGCATATTTTTTTTATCTTCAATTAAATTCAGGACTTATAAATAAAGATTGTACTCAAATCATATCAAAATTTGTTGTTACAAAGAGTATTTATAAATTAAAAGGTAGTAGATTTAGGATGCGGTGACGTTTAATTTCCTCAAATCCTCATCCTATGTCGTTTGTACTTTTATCAACAAAAGTTAAACCCGCTGTAGTTTGACTGACCTGCAGGTTTGTGGGTTTCTTTCCTGTGACTGTGTTTAGGTGGTTTCAGATTGAGCTTGCAAGATCTATGGGATATACTGCTGCCAGATATGGCCATGTAATGTTTCCAGAGAATGTTTATGAGCCGGCTTTGGAATGTGCTGAACTTCTGCTTGAAGGTGTTGGGAAAGGTACTTTTTGTGTTTTTCTCTGGGAATTACTTAGCAAGTGGATATTTGTTTAGTGCTTCACTAGAATGGGTCTAAAGGCTACAAAATGAGCTGTGGTCTTCTAGGACAATTCTCTATTAGCTTCATTCGGTAGTCTTGTCCAATTTCTTCCTTTATTAGGAATGAGCTTAATTTGATGGGTGGTTAGTTTTTCAAGAAGTTACTTACTTTTGGTGGTTAACATAATCGAAATAGTTTAGTTCAAGACTACTGTACTAGAGCAAGTATCTGTAGTGACTAATGCTTTCTTGATATTACCCACGCCATCTTATGCCTAAACATCCATCGAATACCATTCTTTAACTCATCATCTGCATTCCTATAAAATAGTAGTACCACGTATTAACAACATAGTCTTTGAAGTAAGAAGTGTCTGATTTGTCTTTGATGGCACTGAGTGCTGCTACTTGTGTCTGAATTATACGTGTATTTCTTTGAGCTTATAAGAAGTGTCAGTAACATCTTATTCTTTTTCCAGGTTGGGCATCCCGAGTATATTTTTCAGATAATGGATCTACAGCAATTGAAATTGCGCTGAAAATGGCTTTTCGCAAGTTCTTGGTTGACCATGAGGAATCCTTGAATTCTCTTATCAATTCTGAAGCAAATATTGAACTCAAGGTCGGCCTTTGTATTTGGGTCTCCCTCTACTCTGTCTATATAAGATATAACTCTATTATGCTTTGTAATTAATGTGAGCCTTGTACTTGAGCTTTTATCCTATGTAACTGACAACTGTTGGAAACTCTACACGTGAATCGTCCATTGGGGTAACTAAAAGTGCTCTCATTAACTAAATTACACTTCGTACACTTGGGCTACTGTATTCCAAAGTTCAAATAGATTTCATCTACAATAGTTTCAAGTGATAATAGTTACAAGTGGCTGAAGATGGACAAGTCAATGATCTGATCATCTGAAGGTGAATAAGGAAGATATATAGGCATGGCTAATATTGGATCTACTGTTTCCTTTTATAGGTATTAGCTCTAAAAGGATCTTATCATGGTGATACTTTAGGGGCTATGGAAGCACAAGCACCATCACCTTATACTGGATTTTATCAGCAACCTTGGTATGACTACTTTTTTGATGAATAACAATCTCCACTTTATATCTTCTCTACTAATTACTATGCACTTCAATACTGATCGAATGGATGGTATCTGAGTGTTCGCCTTGCCTGCTTTACAGTTACTTTGTACATAATTTATAAGTCATCTATTCCAAATTACTAAACAGCAGCACTTGTTTTCTGGTAGCAAATTTGTGTCTTGAGGTGTTTCAAGTTTCTGTCTTTGGCACGGGAATGCACTTCGTGCATCAAAACCAAAACTGGACTGAAGCGAACCATCCGGACAGGAACCACTTTTGATTAAAAAATTACGAAGTCGATGAGAAATTGGCTCCATTCAGCTGGAAAAACTGGTCGGTTCGGAACTGATCCGACATAAGTTATTATTAAAGAAAGAAAAGATATTTCTAAGGCATACCCCCCCCCATAAACCAAACAGATTATTAATAAACCATCAGAATAGTTAAATTTACCCGTCCCTCCTGTAAATCAGAACTGTACTCCATCTCTACTCCCCGTAAATCAAGCCAAACTCCAGATCTACTCCCCCCAACTCGCATCAAACAAACCAATGGTTTACTCCCCCCTGCCCCTCCGCCCTATGCTACTCCGATTCCAGCCACCTCCACCAAGAATTGAATGGAAAAATCGAGCAGGATGCGTTGAAATCTCAATTAATTTTTAGTTCAAATTATTTGTTGATCGTTGAGATATTGAAACATTAGGCTTAACTATATATTTGAAATTTTGGGAGTTCATTGAACTGAACAATTTAATTTAAGGCTTTGGTTTAATTCTAGTGTTGGAATATTAGGGCTCATTGAAATATTGAAACTAACTTAGTAGATTAAAGTTCGTCGATTGAATTGAATAATTTTTATAATTTGTTGAGTGAAATTAATTTTGATAATAGAGTAATTTTTGGGACTCAAGTTATGTAAGTTTTTCTAAAATTTAATATTTTTTTCTGAATTTGGATTTTTTTTGAATTTGTGCAAAACCGAGAACCGAAACGGAACAACCGATTCTGTTGGTTCTGGCCTAAAACCGACCCGAACTAAAACATGAACAAGCCTAAATTACTATGTGCATAGAGCAAGTAGTCAAGTGCCTCATTAAAGAGGGTAAAAAATTGAACACTTCTCTTAGTCTCTTCTCTACATGAAATCATGAACTATTAAATTGTGGTGGAAAATTAGCCTAATCTGAACTTGTGGTAATACAATAGAAGAAATAATGAAATTAAGTAAAAGACAAGAGACTGAGATCTCTTAAAGGATCTTGATGCTTGGAAATAATCCATGACCAACTGTTTTTAGCCTGTGATGGATTTTTCCATCTCAACAGAATGTATCCTTCTTAGGAAGTGGAACCACGGGCATCTCTTGTTGGAAAAGATCTGTTGGTGAAGCTTTGTTTAGTATATGCTATTGATCCCTTCCACTAGCAACTATGATACGATACCATTTTTCCCCAATAATTTTGGTGAAGACTGACTGTCAAGAGCGATTTACATAGTACTTTGTTAAAGAAAGTGAAGCTTACTTGATTTACTAGATCCAGTAGATATTTTGGATTTCGTGTTATAATGTATTAAAACTAATGACAGAAATGTTGGTAACTTGTTATTGTACTAAATTAGTCGTGATCACTTTGCAGGTACAAGGGAAGAGGTGTTTTTCTGGATCCTCCAACTGTTAGCATGAGTAATGGGACCTGGGAAGTTCTTTTTCCTGGGAATGTTGAAGCTGATAGCATGGGGAAACATCATACTTGTTAGTAGATGTTTCAGAAAATTTGCTTTCATTTTTTTGATTTGAAATATTTTTTAAGTTCATCGAGTCTTCTGCAGTATTCCATTCATATGATGAAGTATTTGATAAGAGGAGGGATAATTCATTTCTTGCTGGCATATATGCATCACATATATCACAAAATTTGTTGATACACGATGCTTGTGTGGGACCATCCTTTGTTGGTGCACTTATTATTGAACCAGGTAAAATTTTCATTCTTTAACTACTTCTTATCATGTTATTTGAGTTTCATCAGATTTCCATCCCAATTTTCATCCAAAAATGTTATCAATACATCTCATGTACGCAAAACTACCAAGGTGGCCTACTAGAAAATCGAAAATCTACTCCCTCCTATTGTTTTTTAGTCGATTGGTTTTTGTATGAAGTAAGAAAAAATGTGATAAATCAAGTTAGCCTTGATAATTCCATAAATTCATGAACTGAATGCTTTTCCCCAAGAACTAAGGAGAAAGCATGAGAGTGTGGGATTGGTGTAGTGGTTAGGCACTCACTTGAAAGGGTAGTGGCTAGGGTCTAGGTTTTTCTAAAATGAAGAAGAAAAACTAAGGAGAAAACATAGAATTTTTTTGTTATTGTTTTGACAGTAGTATTAATTAGGAACAGAGACAATGCTGTCAAATATAGCTCGATCGGCTAATAATAGACAAATATAAAAAAAGAGCAAGTGTTCTATTGAAGGATATGGAGGATTACAAATTTGCATCAATCCATCTATAGAACTTGATAATGTCATTAAGTTTTGACAGTAGACAATGATTTTTCAAAAATTCTAGAACTTTATTACACCTGTATGTCTTAGACGTACAAATAATTTTGATATATTGTTTCAGTATGCGTACTGTCAATATGTAAACAGACTGCATATTATTGTATCGAATAAAGATTATTGAAAGAGAAGTTATGCCATAGTTTGATTTTTGAAGATGTTAGATCGGAATTCAGTATTCTAGTACCTTAATATCTTTCCCATTTTCCAACTAAATGTGTAAAATAGTATTTTTTTCTTCTTCTTCTTCTTGCTCTACAGTTGTACAAGGTGCTGGAGGGATGGTTATGATTGATCCACTGTTTCAGCGCACACTAGTTAAAGAATGCCAGAGACGAAGAATTCCTGTGATCTTTGATGAAGTATTTACTGGATTCTGGCGTCTTGGAGTTGAGGTTTGTTGATAGTTTATTCAGATGATTTTTCATCTTTCTATTGGTATGTGCAAATAGTTATTCTGCGGATCACTGTCCCTTGTAGTCAGCTGCAGACCTACTCCAATGTCAGCCAGATATTAGTTGTTTCGCAAAGCTGATGACTGGGGGCATCATACCTTTGGCTGCAACCTTAGCATCAGAAGCTGTATTTTCGGCTTTTACCGGAGACTCAAAGGTAAAGTCACTTACATTGAAATACTTTTGTTGAGATGATCAAACTTTGTTCTAATGTCAACATTTTGCCCCCGAGGCATAGCTCAACTGGTAAAGAACTAGAGTGCAAAGTGCCAACAACCTCGCCTTTTTCACGCAACCTGGATTCGACTCTTATAAGGAGCGAACCTTGTGTTGATGAAGTGGTAAACAAGCAAGCTCTAGTCCCCTGATTAGGTTTACCTGCTCCGTGTACACCACAACAGTGGTGCGTAGGAGCCATTAGTGTGATGGTTTTGCAGTTTTTTAAGAATGTCGTCGGTTTAATGTAAGCATCTGTTAAATCTTCTTGCTTCTAATATGATAGTTTTGAATCCTGTTTTGGTTCGTAGGTAATGTTTAAACATAATTTTGTCTAGGGAAGGAAGTCGGCCGGAGTTAAGTTGGATATGCATGAAAAGTTCTTATACAAGAATAGAAAGATCTTGAATTCTGACTAGTGATTAAGAATATTCAAGACATCAGACTAGACAAGCGAGCAAACCGAAGTTACAAGATGATACCTCCATACTTTATTAGTGTCTCAACTTAGACAAAATTGAGCAATTAAACTAGACTCCTTTCAAAGTTTCTACTTGATAGGGGGGGTTGGTTCACTAATTTGTTTGTCTGGCCTCAACAATTTTTCTTATTTATCCATCATTCATCAACTTACCCCCTGCTTTTAAAACTTTCTAGGTCATCATTTGTTTACCCATGCAGAAGACTGATGCAATGAATCTGCTGATTTTATTTTACCTTCAATTATTTGGATTTAGTATTTCACTTAATACTCTATTAACAACTTTCTGTCCAACTCCAGCTCAAGGCACTTCTGCATGGGCACTCGTATTCTGCACATGCCATGGGGTGTGCAGCTGCTGTTACATCAATCAAATGGTTTAAGGACCCCAGGACAAACATTAATTTGAACTCCGAAATGAGGCTAAGGGAGGTGAGATGAACTTTCATTTCTCTTTAATATCACGGTATTTGCACAATTGGTTACTACAACCGCTCCTATCATAATTGGTGGAATTTCTTCCTCTGGTTGATGTGATGAAATTGCCTTTGCAACTAACCAATATGCATGAATGTGTCTTGCACACATTGAATTCGCGATCCTTCATTAAATGAGCCATGCTATCATCGAGAGCACTATAGAAAAATCTCTCTTTATGTGAGATCTTTGTTAGAAAAATGAGCCGAAGTTGTTGTTCGTAGTAGGTAATGAACTTATAATGACATGGGGCACTACCAATTGAAGCCCGTTTCATATAATGTTCTTAACATTCCAATGCTCTTGTTTAATGGTTGGTATTCTATTATGATGTTTCGTCACTGTCTGCCTACCCGGAATTATGCACATCAATCATGTCATGGGAGGTACATATATTCTGTAAATTGCTTAAACCTGAAAGAAGCTTCTAAATCTAAATGAGCTTGGACGGTTATTTTACAAATGAGAATGAGTGTTGTCTTAAGTAACATACTTTAATTGTATATGTAAGTAGTGTTATGAAATTTTATGTAGGAATTTATTAACAAACTTGGACACATATTTTACTTCCTTTGTTCTTATTTTTGCTTGTCTATTGATTCTATCTACTGTTCCATGTGGAATAAATAGAACTTGCTTCCGTCATCCACGGATGTTTATAGTTCATAGATTTTCTCGTTTGGGCCCTTTACTAACATTGTTCAAGGTTAAGTAGAGAATGTTGGTTGGTCTTATGTACCATTCTTTACGATATATGCCTGGCCTGCCTTTTGGCTGCTAATTTAACTACCGCGAGTACATTTATATTCAAGCTCTGACAAGGTGGCTCGAAAGGGATCCTTGGGAATTAACATATTTATTGCAGAAAACAATTTCCATTTGATAATTATAAGCAGACAGATGTGTAAATTATGGGTTTTCCATGTGGATACATAGCATTTTCGTATGTGAATTGTGATGCCTCACAGACAAAGTATACTCTAATTATTCTGGAACGGCAAGGTAGAGTATTACCAGCATCCAACGATTTCTGGATTATCAGTATCTTGTTCTTACATGTTTTTCTCTATTTGGACCACCGTGTTGGGCCTTTTATTACCTATTCGGCCATTTTCTGGTTCTCTAGTTTCTGATTTTTAAAGAGTTCTTTTGGTTCTATGTAGTTGTGGGACGCTGATCTTGTTCACCAGATCGCATGTCATCCGTCTATTCGAAGAGTAGTTCAGTTGGGAACTCTTTGTGCAATGGAGCTTCAAGCGGAAGGAAATAATGCAGGGTAACATAGCTGAACATCCTTCTGTGTCTTTTCTTTTGGGTTGAACTTTTAATTTAATTACTGTATGAGTTTCCTATCAGAATGGACAATGACAACGTTGTGCATATCAAGTACTCTATGAGAGTTTTTAAAGTTATCTACTTCATAAATGCAACTTTACCATCCTATATTTTCTGGTTGAATTATCCTAATTAAGTTTCATTAGAAATTGCTCAATAAATTGAAGGTAGTTGGTCTCTGTTACACACATTACAGAGTCTGCGTTGCATTTGCTTAAGGTCATGACGAGTGCATTGCCTACACTTCCATCCCTAAACTTTTTGGGATTTTTCTTTCTTTGTTGGAAATTTTAAAACTGAGTCTTGTTTTGATTTAACGTGAGAGTAACAAAAAGAGGGAAATTTGAAATGTAAGACTTAGTGAGGACAAGCGACATGGTAAAGATTGTCACATATAGTGTAACAATTTTGCGGAACTCTATGTATTGTGACTGCATTCGCTTTGGATTATAAACGAACTTTCTAAATCTTATGCAGGTACGGATCCCTTTATGCGGCTTCAATACTTGAAAAGCTTCGTGAAGATGGCATTTTCATGAGGCCTTTAGGCAATGTCATTTATCTAATGTGTGGACCTTTAACATCTCCTCACACTTGCCGGAACATACTAGAAAAAGTCTATCGGGGACTTGAGGATTTCAGCCAGATGAAAACTGCAGTTTGTTAAGCATTAAACTTTACTTCCATGACTACAGTTGAACTTGAAAACTGTATCCATTTATTGTTATTTATTAAATAACTTCCCTTCAATTTCGATGTTCTTTGATACATTTAAGGATTACTTTTGTCATTCGCCCCTGTAGTATCAACATCTTGTTATCTGTACCGAACTTATGATTGTTTCTTCGATCAGGCTGACCACGTGGCCTTCATCTTCCCTGATTGAATCTACATTTGATATGTAATGGTGAAAGGACTGATGTTAACACTGGTATAAAATGTTGCAAGTCTGGTTCAAATGAGAACTCAGTTTTCATTTACTGGTCTGGAAAATGATAAAAGGACATCTACATCCTTTACTTGTCTCGAGAACAAATCTTATGACCTTCATAAACTTACCAAAAACTACTTCGCAGGATTAAAAAAAGATGTTGCTGTCATCGCCACGTATTTATATTTTAATTTGGAAAAATACGTGGCGATGACATCATTAAATTACTGCCATTTAAATTTGAAAAATACCAAAATGTTAACTTCTTTTAAGTTCTGCTCCTTCAAAAAAGTTTTTGATTTTTCTACTTTCTCCCTTAAGCATTGATTAAATTACTGCCATTTTTGCCTATTTCTTCTCCCACTTTTTTTTTGTTCTTTCTCACAACATCAGTAGCACCATCACCACCACTACCACTAACACTAACAATACATACCCTTACCTGCAATCATCACTACAACGAAAAATACCTCATTAAAAGGATAGTTACTTACGATACCATTTAGCGAGCTTCGGAGGACCTAGTGCTCGATCCTCGGCCTTTTTAACCTCGAGATTTGGAAAGGTAACCTCGTATTTATTCTTTCAAGTCCGAACTCTTGGTGTATAAGCAAACAACTCAATATATACCTCGTTCTAGCTAAACCAACCAGAACCACCTAGTTATGCCCTTAGGTTCCCACTTGAAAGCAACTCAAGCAACCTTCAGAAATCTACCATAGCATTCAAGGTCAACCCAACCTTGAACACCTTCTAGCTATGCTACTAGAAGCTACTAACAATCTCGCTAGTCATTCGACTTATCAAAAGATAGAAAATAAGACTACTCGAGAACAACTCAAAAGACCTTAGCCTTGAACACCTTCTAGCTAGATGGATAAAGGTTCATGATAACAAATATGTATATTAGTGTGATGAATGACACATGTCGTCCTATGAGACAGGTGTCAGTAAAATAGTGTACTGAATAAAGCTTGTAGAGACATGTGTCGTAGTACGACATACGTGTCGGCGTCTTAGCTATGGTGTGATGAATAATGCATGTAAAGACACGTGTCAGAGTCTTACAACAACACGTGTCCTAGTTCGGGACACGTGTCAGCGTCTAGACCCGTGTCGAACTTAGATGACTACGGAGCTTGCATGAGAGACATGTGTCCATGTCTTGCATGAGAGCCACGTAGCCTAAGATGATGACTAAGCCTATGAGGTCTCCACTATAAATAGGAGACTCTAGACAAAGGCTAAGATCATCTCGAGTGTAGCATAACATTCTAGTCTTATGTAATATACTTTGTATGTCAAGTCAGTTTATTGTAGATGTAATAAACGATAATTCTAGAAATCAACTTTCTCTTGGTACTTATACTATCAACTATGAAATCTTTTATAATACTATATATGTAGATAGCATAATAATATTTGTACATGTTATGAGTCTATGATGTTAAAGATCCGTATAACTCCTTGTCGAGCGTGCACTGTGCAGGTTGAAATTGTTATCCAACGTGTGCAGCACATGGTGATTCTAGTATTCATCAAAACTTTTAGTTTGTCGAATACACAACCCACCAGATGCAAATAGTGTTGCAAATACAATCCAACACACCACATACACGTTACAATGATAATTAGTCAAACAACATATGTGTTAGAAATGTAATCCATCAAACCCTCAAGCTTGTTGAACATACAAGCCACCAAATGCATGGATTGTTGCAAATACAATACCACACCACATGCACGTTGGAGTGATATTTAGACAAAAAAACATCCGTGTTGGAAAAACAATCCACTAAGCTCTATGCACAATGGATTAGTATGTAGGCAAACTCTTGTTGCATATATCCAACATTAATGGTGCACGGTCAATTAGTATTTGAGCAGAACAAATGGTTGTATGTTCCATTTAATATGCATGTTCGATATATCTTTTCAATAAGTTGATTTTGTAGTTATAAGTTTTTGAAAAGTCGCTTTTGTATCGATTAACTTTTTGAGAAGTCGAGTTGTAGTTATAAGATGATTCCATCGTCCGCGAAAAAACTTGAAACTTTTCTGGTGCGTTTTTGAATCGTTTTTTGTTGGTTTGAAAATGTGTCATTGATGTCTCTTCGTGCTTGCAACTATTGGTTCGATTGTGTGTCGCATTATTTGGTGTTGACAACATATAAATAATGATAAGAACACAATATAAAAGGCACATTGATTCATACAAAAGATGTAATCCTTATTGTGATTATATGAGGAGTTGAAATATCATTTTAGAAGTTAGAAATTTTAGACCATAAATCATTTCGTTTTTATTCCCATAAGTGTTAGGAATCTGTACCCGTTGTAAGATTAATTAAAGCGTCCCAAAACTAATCTAACAACTAGATCCCGCCCAGGATGACGTCCCACTAATCAGACTATAATAAACAGAAGAAATAACTTGCGGAAACAAGAAACGACACAAGGATTTTATACAGGTTCCCCCACAACGTGTAAGGTACGTCCTGTTGCTGCTGCAGATTCCACTAATAATCACCGGAAGAATTGTTACAAGGACTCCTGACCTATTCCTATATCTCTCGATTAGGTGTTCTTCTTATACAATGAAGAACCCTAATGACAAGCCTCACAAATCTCTCTCTAGACTCTTTGTTTAAGATTCTCTATTTGAGCACACAATACAACAATGAGCTAGAGACCTATTTATAGGCTACAATGAGATACTAGGCCTAATGCTATTAGGAAATAACTTCTCCGTCAAGAAAAGACCTTTCTTTCCTTGCACTATAATTATTTCCTAAAAGCCCGTCCGAAACCTATTTTCCGCCAGCTGCCATAATTCTGCCCCCATGGGCTCAGCTCAGCAAATATGGCTTCACAACTCAACAATCTCCCACTTGAAGACATATTTCATTATCCCGTCTTCACCATTAGTCTTGAATCTCTATCTGCAGCAGCTCCCCTTGAGTTCATCATCCCCGAACTCCCACTGAAGCCGAGACCGACTTCAATGTCCTTCTTACCGATCCTAGAACATCCATGAATGTCACCAACTTGGCTATCGAAGAGACATAGCCAAACCCATTGCCCTGTTGGACTTTTCCCACATTCAAATCATCAACATGTTCTTTCTTTACCTGCCAGACCTTCTTCGACTTCTTCCCAGGCACCTTGGAACACCTCCAAGCCGGATCAGTCATCGATGAATATCTCTTCTCCCTTTTTCCTTGTTGGCCAACAACTCCCACTTGATCAGATTCATCGACATTCGGTGTTTGATCAGAACACCTCCCTTCAGTTAGCATACTTTTAAAAGGATGGGAGACCCTTTTACCACGCCTTTTCCTGCGTCCGCTAACCCCGGATGATACCTGCAACACGCCTTTGGTTGCCACCTTATACAGAGTACCTGACTTTTGACCATGAGCAACGACCCGTGCTCCTCTTGTCACCTTCCAGGACTCACCACCAAACGCAATTCTATACCCCTCAGCATCCAGTTGACTTACTGAAATAAGATTACCTGTCAGCTTGATAACCTCAAATCCACATCACCCATACCACAAACATCCAGGATCCTTCCATCTGCAAGATGAACCTTCCCGAGATCTCCAGCAACATAATTTTTCATTATGCCACAATCACCAGTGATATGATATGATGCACCAAAATCAAACACCCAAGAGTCAATCGAACTCACCTCAGTTGCCAGAAGAGCATCATCCATGTTTACAACATTGATCTCTTTCTCAGTGCAATTCTTCTTAATGTGACCCTTCTTGCCACAATTCCAGCACTCAACTGTCCGTTCGAATCTACCCTTACCAGTCTTACCTCCATGGTTGTTCCTCCTACTTCTATCCCCTGCAAATAATGCAGGCCCTAAAATCACCACACCTGATTCTTTCCTCCGGATCTCTTCATCCAGAATTTTACTCACAACTTCATTGGTAGTCAGTGGTTCTTTCCCAGCGGAATGAGTCACTGCAGCCCTCATGGATTCCCAACTATCTGGCAAAGATGCCAAAATAATCAAGGCCTTCCATTCATCATCAACCACAAATCCCACCATTGCCAGTTGATTGATCAAGTTGTTCATATTATTCAAGTGTGTGTTCACAGAAGTATTCTCAACCATGCGAATATTAAAGAGATTTTTCATAAGAGATATCTTGTTGTGAGTAGAAGGCTTCTCATACAATTCCGACAAAACTTTCATCGCTCCCATAGTCGTGGTCTCGTTCTCCACATTATGAGACACGTTTGATGAAAGCTTCAATAGAATCGCCCCTAGAACCTTCCTGTCTAGTTTCTTCCACTTCTCCTCACTCATCTCTTTCGGCTTCCCAGATAAAGGCTCAGCCAGATCTTTCGTATACAGATAATCCTCAATCTGCATCTTCCATAACCGAAAATTAGTCCCATCGAACAGCTTCATCCCTTGCAGTATCGAAACACCTTCTTCACCCATATTATCCTGTCTGATTGGTCGTGGTCGTCAAACCTCGCTCTGATACCAATTGTTAGGAATCTGTACCCGTTGTAAGATTAATTAAAGCGTCCCAAAACTAATCTAACAACTAGATCCCGCCCAGGATGACGTCCCACTAATCAGACTATAATAAACAGAAGAAATAACTTGCGGAAACAAGAAACGACACAAGGATTTTATACAGGTTCCCCCACAACGTGTAAGGTACGTCCTGTTGCTGCTGCAGATTCCACTAATAATCACCGGAAGAATTGTTACAAGGACTCCTGACCTATTCCTATATCTCTCGATTAGGTGTTCTTCTTATACAATGAAGAACCCTAATGACAAGCCTCACAAATCTCTCTCTAGACTCTTTGTTTAAGATTCTCTATTTGAGCACACAATACAACAATGAGCTAGAGACCTATTTATAGGCTACAATGAGATACTAGGCCTAATGCTATTAGGAAATAACTTCTCCGTCAAGAAAAGACCTTTCTTTCCTTGCACTATAATTATTTCCTAAAAGCCCGTCCGAAACCTATTTTCCGCCAGCTGCCATAATTCTGCCCCCATGGGCTCAGCTCAGCAAATATGGCTTCACAACTCAACAATAAGAACACAAGAAATTATCTTCTCTCCATTTCATACATCTAAAACCTTGTCTTATCCACCAATACAACCTTTGTACACTCCAAAGTATTGTATTTAGGAAATCTTGCATTAGTGATTCAAGGCATAATTATAATTGTTATTGATTGTCATTGTAAAGTTACTTTATATTGATCTCTTGTAATAGTTGTTAAGTGTAAAATAAGACAAATTTCCAACATTCATGTCATTTGGATTTGAGTTTGACAAAGAGCGAACTTTATACTAATAAGTGCATATCCACTAATTTACTTCATTTTCAAGATAAAGGTGCATGAGGGCCGCTAAGCGACAGTGACACAATTTTATAAATCGGGTGTATTTGATTATAAAAATGTTAATGCATCAAATTGGGAAAAGAATGTGTATTAGACGCGCTGTAGTACGACACCCTCTTTTGTCTAACAACACACTTGGGTTGTATCCATCATACTTGGTACCTTTTAGTAATTTATTTTCATGGAACAATTTATTTATTAATGTTAGATTATAATTGATGTACTATGTCTTATCCGAGCCTCAAGTGTTGGGCCGAGGATATAGGTGATAGTCCAACTAATGCTTGGGTTTCGGGTGAAGCTCTTAACCTTCGGGTGGAGATAGTGCGCTTAGGAACCTGACGCGCCCTAGGAGCCAGTGATCCTCTCTCTCTATGAGTTACGGCTACACCTGAAAGCGTGACCGTTGCCTGCCACAGACACTCCGATGCTTAAGTCAGTAACGATCGGGCGAGCGTCTAAGTAAATATAGCTTTAGTAGTAAAATAACCATTACCTTCACCTCAATGGTTTACTCTCTATATATAGACATAAGAGAGAGAAAGATAATACCTGAACGGTTAGATATGAGACACTTGTCTATCATCTGAGGACCCATCTGTACGGATGGGCTCGCCTTCGGGCCCTTTTTGACAAAGGGTGAGTTTACTAATCTTGGGGTGAACGATCTGGTGGCTCGTGCCCCTTAGTGCAACTCGTCTCATTAGATGCTGGTGAGTTCTTGGGTCGATCCCTTTATCGTACGGACGAGGCCCATGACTCTTATTTTAGGGTTACATCAATAATGTGATTAAATTTGAAAAATTATGTGAGCTTTATTTATTCATTAGGATTAAGAATATAAATTAAGTTTTTGATATTTGAATCCCAAATATTTCTTTTTGTAATTATATGAGTGTAGGTCAAACTTTTAATATATTATAGGCTTTTTTTCATCTAGGCCCCTGAACTAATTCAAAGTTCTCAAATCATCCCTTGGTGACCTTTTTTCCCAAATAGACCCCTGGGGTAGAAAAATGACACATGAACTTTCATTTTTTACATTTTTATGAATTTCTCAGGTTTTTTAC